>BSBK01001453.1:0-335445 GCA_027943335.1 Chamaecyparis obtusa
ATATAAATATATATATATATATAAATTTATATATATATATATAATATATATATATATATATGTATATGTATATATATATATATATATATATATAATATATATATATATATATATATATGTATATATGTATGTATATATATATATATGTATATATATATGTATATATATATGTATATATATATAATGTATATATATATGTATATATATATATATATATATATATGTATGTATATATACATATAAACATGTATATATGTATGTATATATATATATACCGTATCATTTTAAAATGGAAGCACTTCCATGTTAAGAGCATTTCACCCTACGAGTAAGTGGTTTGGGGTCATGTTGAACACTTGAATAGATATTCAACTTGGATTTGGCTTGTCCCCTTGTTCTACCCCATTTCCCACTTCTTCCTAGCATTTTTCTAGCATTCTGGACTATGAACCTGAGGTTTTTGACCATACGGTCAAAGTTGACCTTATGGAGTCAAAATTGACTTCGATCCTGACTAGGTTAGGATCGAGCTCAATCCTAACCTAATCAAGTTTGACCTCAACCTTGACCCTAGGGTTCGGGATCTTCAAGGTTTGCTTCCGATTTTGGGATTTCATCAAAATCTTGCATTTTCCCTCTTTGGGGCCACTATTTCTCGGATTAAGTGTCGAATTCTCAAATTAATGTTTGAGGTGGACCTTTCTTGATATTTGTATAGGATTCCTAATTTATTATTGGAGATTAGCCTTTCTCAATTTTTGTGCCTAATGCCCAAATTAACTTTGGGGTTGGCCTTACTCAAATTTTGTGACAAGGCTCTTAATAATTATTTTATTTCTAATTAAGGGTGGTCCCCTTCTAGAGTTTTGTGTCAAGACTTTAATTTAATTTCTCTCCATGTGCACCTCTCTAGATTTTTGTGTCATGGGCCCTTAATTATTGTTTTCTACAAGGCCGCTCTTGTGCCCTAGATCACTATAAAAGGGAGCCTTCCTCTCTCATTTTCTCCATCAAGTTTTACAATCCATTCTCACCAAGAAATATCTCAAGCTCTCAGTGCAAGGAAGCAAGAAGATCAAGCATCAAGCATCCAATTTATCAAGGAGATCCATTAGTAGCCATTGAAGGATTCAAGCTCTATGGAGCTCTCTTGTTGAAGATTCCTTCATTTCCATTCAAGCCTCTTCCTAATTCAAGATCCATTCAAGATTGGTGTTGAATATCTAAAGATAATTGATTGGAGACATCTATATTTGATTCTACATTCAACCATCTTGTGCATTCAAGGATTCAAATCCTCCACAAGGGTTTCAACTTGAGCAGGTGAATTGTTCCATTTACTTGTTTATTCTAGCAATTCAATTCATTTCAAGGTTAATTCCTAATTGGGGTTTGACTGAGGTAAACCCCTCCCCCCAACAAACAAAACTATTTTCTTGCAGGTATAGGTGGAGGATGACAATTAAATACAAATCTAGATACCCTTTTCGCTGAAACTTTGAGATCCGTGAACAAAGTCAAAGTCAACCTTCAAAATCTCTAGGTCATCATTGACCTTTTATGAGGGTCAAAGTCGACTTGATCTCATCTCAGAAAAGATTTCTGGGTTTTGTAGATCTTGCAGTTTCAGTTTAATTCATGAGAATCACAAGTTTTTGAGATCGTTTGATAGGGTTTTCAGCCAATTCTTTTTCGGAGGTAAGTACCTTTATCTCTTAATTTCACATTAGTCATTTACATTTACTTTCCATATCAATACAATTCAAAGTATGCTTAAAATATTAGCTTTGGGGTCTCTTTTATGTGCAAATCATTGTCTAGGCCCCCATCCATATTTTATACATACATACATACATGTATGTATGTGTGTGTGTGTCCTATATATATATATATATATATATGTGTGTGTGTGTGTGTGTGTGTGTGTGTGTGATAGTGTACCATTCCAAAATATAAAGGCACACAACTAAATCAACATCCATACCATAGTTGACATCAATGGCGTCACAAAAATATTTGTAACTTAAAATTTTTGATCATAATTTTTTTACTTTAAATTAAATAAGTCCCACTTTGGAAACTATGATTTATTCTTTGGTTGACAAAGGAAGTGACTATTATTGAGGAAAGTTCTTTTCTTGCTACAAAGAAGTCTACAATTTTAATAAGGAAATAATTCACATGATATTATTGTAAGAATATTAGAAATGTGCAAATAAATAGTATTCAGAACCTTCCAAATATCTCATTGATGTAAAGTGGAAGAACACTAAAACTTGCATTTCAATTGAAGGGGGAACACACTTTTGTGGTTTTTCAATACATTACAAATGACTCATCTAATGATAAAAACTCACCTCATGATGTGAAACATTATGAAATATTTGCACTTTAGAGAGTAGAAAAGATAATAAATGAGAGGATGGAGGTAATAGAGGTATAGGTTTCTATATTCCTGAGCTAGCATCTCACTTAGGGATAATTATGAATGAGAAGCACCTATTTCTGTCCCTAAGAAAAGAGGAGGCTTACCATCATGTTGTCTCTTCAGGAGAAAGGGGATAAATATTTCTTGTGGGTGCAATTGGTTCATTCATGTTTGGTTGGTTATTTGATTGAGAAATTGATGAGACATTAGAAATACTTAGAAGGGATGTGGACTTTTGAAGGAAACGTGTCTCATGTGTAGATGTTTGATTTTTATGCCTAAAGTAAAAGACATATTATTTCCACAATTATTGAGATGGCATTAGACACAATCAAAGGAGATGTGGACTTTGAAATGAAAGGTGTATCATGTGTGACACTAAAGGGCATAGACACACTAGATGAGATCTATAATTTTAAATGAAATGTATTTTATTGTGCATGGAAGGTGGGATCAATTTATGTTCTCTCATGTTGTGTAATAGTTTCAGGTTCTACAATTAGAAGACCCATTGATTTAGTCAATTTGGTGTTTCTTGCATGAGAATGAGGATTAATGAAGGCATTTCATCAAAGCCTCCAAAAGGGTTGGGTTCAAAACACTTACAATGTTTAGCTATTTTTTGAATTAATAAATTTAGCCTCTTGAATTCAGGGATACCAAAATATCAGAGTATCATCTGTAAACAAATAATGTGTCATTGTAATTTTAGTATTAGGGATTAATATGTCGCTTGATTTCTATTTTGATTGAGATGATAAAATATTTATGATCAAAGGTTTTTCCATAAGTATCAGCAAAAAAACAAAGGAGAAATGGCTCCCCTTTTCAGACTCCTTGAAAATAATGAAAAACTAGAAGGATAACCATTTACTAAAAATATTTTTCTTGGTATAGATATAATTCCCTAAATCCATTCACACCACTTGATACTAGAATGAAAATTAGCAAGACTTTGATTAAGACCTCCTATTTGAGTGTATCATAGGCCTTCATCATATCCTTGACTTAACTATCATTCTTGGGAGCTTATGTTGATGAATCGAATGGAGCACTTCATGTGCTAAAATTTTCCCTCTAAAGTTTTCTTACTTGGAAAGAAAATCTCCTTGGTCCTTTGAAACTACTTTTAAAATTTTTTCCCGACCTTATAAAAATAATATTTCAAAAAATTCTTATAAACAATATTAAAGAGGGATATTGATCTAAAATTTACAAAAGAGGATAGATTGTTCTTTTTTGGGGATGAGAAAAAATTGAGTAGTGTTCAATTAATTAAGAACATTAACACTCTTTCTTGACTCTTCCAAAGCTAGCTAAATATATCTTCCAATAAATGACCAATATTTATGAAAGAATAAACCTATAAATTTATCAAGACTAGGAGACTTATCTGGGTAAAAGAGAACACTACCACTTTCACATCTTCTAGAGTAGAATGTTCCTAGCGCCTGTCGTAGATTGAAATTTGTGGGTTTATCTAATCTTGATAGTAAACAACTAAAGAATTTCACTACATCCTCTTTCTAAAGAGTTTGGCCTTGATGATCTGCTATAGAACTTTTTTTTGTTGTTTCTTGACTTTCAATGAAAGGTGAAAAATCTTTAAATTATGATCGTGCTCCCTTAACCATGTCTCCCTAGATTTTTTTCACCAATATGTTTAAACTCTTAGGCCAAATTATTTTGAAGATCCCCTTGAATTTCTATTTGTAACTCATAGGTTGAATCATCCATACCATTTTTTTTAGTGGCCTCATTAACTTCCTCCAATTGAAACAAAATCTCTACTTGCTAATGGAATATATTTTGAAATTGTGTGTATTCCACTCCTTAATCTTAGTCTTCAAGAATTGATATTTTTTACAATAGAATACATTTTGTTGCTTGTAGATTATTCCCTTTGATCTTCAACTTGCAGACTTACACTTTGATGGATAATATAAATAAAATCTTGACTCTATCACCACCTCAAAGTCCACAAGGAAGAGGGCCAACTGACAAGGATCAAAGGATCCTTCTACTCTTTGAGCTTTAGTGCTCAGGCGGGTATACCCTTGACTCACTTCTTCAAAGGAGTCTCAAAATGATGTATACAATGCTCAACACAAGTCTATAAAAGGTTTATCAAATGAATGTTTATGTTTGTGTGGTTGTTAACCATGACTTTAAGAGAAGGGACTAGTGCCTTATCCCAGGGCTAAGAGTCACCCAACTGTATACTTCAACTAAATACCTTAAGTCAAACACAATGGAAACTAGGGTAAGTGCTTTGCCTATTACCCCTTTCCCTCAAGCACAAGGACATCAAATTCTATACCTGGCTGCAAACTCACTGAATTCACCTAGAAGGCTTTAATCCTAACTTTCTTAGGAACTCAAAGACAAATTCAAAATACTCTGTGTTTACCATACATTAACACACTTTGTGACATTAACATATATGAGCTCAGAGATAAGCAAGAAGAAATACACAAGATACTAGATTGGGATTCAAGAATTTTTTCCTTAACACAATCAGGATCAACATACAATTGGCATGACAACAAGATGAGAAAAAGGCACCAAATCAAACCTCTATCAGTATATCACAGTAAAAAACCAGGGACCAAAAGCAATAGGATTTTGGAACCCTTGCAAAATCCAAAATTCTACAACTTATACCCCTAATTGCCTTGGGATCCTCAAGATCAGATGCAACAAGCTTTAGATAGCTAGGGTTAGGGTCTCAACCACCCAACCTGCTGGAAATGGTCTAAAAGTTATTACAGGGGTGGGAAACACAGGAAACCAGAACTGATCCACAATCATGAAAGTCTTCTCTGCAGGTACAGGGGATCATAAAACTAGGCTCAAAAGGACACCCTACAACAAGCCTTAAGCACACAACCACAATGGTACCAGCCCTGCAAATGATCCAAAAGCACTCTAGACCACACAGCAAATGGCAAACCAATCATTTCTCACTGAACAAGGTCATTTCTGCAATAAAATCCATAAATTTGGTACTTTTTGGCACTGGAAGCTCTTAGAAAAATTTGAATTTGAATACCAACGGCCACGTCTATGGCACCTATAGAGAAACAACAACCCACATTTAAATCATCGTCACCTATAAAACACAGCCGTCAGATCAATTTCTTTCGCGGGTTTATGATTTTCCTCTAAAAGTGGCCCCACCAGAGTTAGCAAATTGGTGACAAAGGACTTTCGCCAATTTGCTAAAAATTTCATGTCTTTGCTAAACACTTAGTGAATTCCTGACCATCATTCGCGCAATCGCCAGACAAACTAGCGAATCACCCCTATCTTTCCCCGAATGCGTGACCACATGAAACTTGTCGACACCGCTAACTTCTTTATCCACTCCGCCAAACACTAGACTACACTCGGGCCCGCAAGATGCCACACGTCACCATTTCATTTGCAGTTCACGCTTGGTCATACTGAAATGGGACCCACTTTCCTTAAGCCTTTGAAATGAATGCCTGGCGTAAGATCTCATGGCTCTGACAAATCCCATGAGAACTTACGCCAGCAGTAGGATCCATCCTCGTCATGGACCCCTCTAATAATGGCCCCACTTCTGAGCACATCCACATTGACCAATAGGAACACAGCAACTAAGCACCACATGGCAAATGGTCCCACTAAGCACAACAAGAAACTTGACAAAATGGAATAAAATCTGACAGATGGAGCATGATCTCAAAGGCTTGGAATATTCCTTGAGATCATACACCGACCGTTAGATTAAAAAATTTCAATGCGGGCACCTCTGACAAGGTAAGTCATCACCATGCAGATGAATGAAAACCTGCCAACTCAGATCACTGTAACCACCACCGAATTGCAACCAGCACCATTCTACCGATGTGCCCCAAGGACACGTGGCAAGGGGTCACATGATCACATAGCCAAAAACTGGGCTATGTGATCATGCGATAGCCAATCACAGGCTGCCACATCACCACTTGTTGCAAACAGGTCCACCAAGTGGTCTCCTCATAAACCAGAATCGATGATTGTCACCATACCGCGATGTTAAAAAGTGAGCACCTCCACTCAGTGGTATAATGGCAACCACCAGATCTGTCCATGCTTTAACCTCCTTAGAAGACTGCGGACCCACTTATGCTATCTAACTTGTGAATCCACCAACCAATCAAAAGATGCCAACTTGCTCCACCCTAACAATGGACCCACCAACAAAAGCCAAGAATTCAGCAACTACGCGACTAACCGTTCGCCAAGTCATGAGATGTTAGTAGATAATTGCCAACCTTTCAGAGATCACGTGACTAATAGTCGCTGAGTCACTGGTTAGAAGATGTAACCACCCAGACACTTGGAGAATCAGTGATAAGAAACTTTGAAGGACTGGGCTCCACCATTCGTCACACCTGTGCACTAAAGCAAAGCAAACCACCAGGCAGCTGAACAGAAACTAGGACCCGCACGGCTAGGTGGCAAGCGGTTGCATGATCGCATGTCATAAAAGTTTGACATGTGGCCATGCGACAGCCAATCAGGAAGAGCCTGGACCCACCACCCACGTCAGACTTGCACAGTTGAGGGAATGCCAGCAAATAGGGAACTAGTGCGAGGTCAAAAACACACAATGTTTTTGGCACAATGGAAGACCGAAAACACACAGAGTTTCCAACGCCAAAGAATAAGCGCACAAAGTAGGAAGCATAGGGTCGAAAGCAATGAAGGCCGAAATCACATAGACCAAAAACATCACAGACTTTCAGAAACACTGAGTTTTCGACACTGTGGCAAATTTTGACAATATTTCTAGCAAACCCTAGAATTTGAATAACTTTTTGGGTTTTATGATTCAGCATGTGCAAATTGGACCACAGCTAGGTGACAACAATAAAGAGCACGAGGTAGGACATTTAACAAAAACACTTGCATGGGAGAGGCCAATCTCATAAGATTTTGCTATGATAGAAAATTGGCCTAACAGTGGCTCTGTCTGGGGATGTATGCCTCCTACAGGCATAGCAAGGATCTAGAATCACTGGTTAAAGTAGACCATCCCACAGGATAGAATTGTAGAGACTAAGGAACGAGCAGGGCAAGACCAAGAAATAGGACCAAAAACTAACAGACCAGGGCAAAATAGGGTAGGGGCAAGCAACCTATATACAAGAATTTACAAGATGTACAACCCTAACTACTATTCATGGAAAACAAAGTACTTCAAATGAAGTACTGCTTCAAGAATTGTCCATGAACTAGCAACTCCTAAATATCACCATTAAAATCCTTGATGATGTAAGAATCTTGGCCCCATTTCTCATGAATCAGATATGGCCCTAACTAGATGGGATCAAATTTACCATGTTTCCCCTTATTCTCCAATCTAGCATTCCAAACTAACACCAAATCACCAGGTTCAAACTTTCTGTCAACAGTCTTTTTATCATATAAATTCTTAACTTGTAACTGCAATTTGGCATTCCTTGCAACTGATTCTCTTCTAGTTTCATCCAACCTAATGAGGTCCTCCATTCTCAACTACATTTCATCATCAATGCCATCATCATACAACTGCACAAACTTGTACATCTCCAACAAATTATTTTGAGGCATTGTAGCATGAATTCCATACACTAGGTCAAATGGTGCACAACCAATTGCCCTCTTCACAGTTACCCTATCAGCCCATAAAGCTAATGGAAGCCTTGAATTCCATGCCCTCTTATTCTTCTCCAGAATTCTCTTCAAGATTTTAATCAAGCCCTTATTAGTAGATTCTACCTGACCATTTCCTTTCGGATGATAAGGTGAGGAATTAGAAATTTGAATTCCCAAACCTTTGCAAAAGTCCTTATATTTGGCAGACCTGAAGCACATAGCATTATCACTCACTATCCTCCCAGGGCACCCAAACCTTGTAATAATATTATTCATCAGAAAGTCAATCACCACCCTGCTAGTTGCATTCCTTGTAGGTATAGCTTCTACCCACTTTGTAAAATAATCAGTGGCAACTAAGATCCATGAATGTCCTCCACTTGACTTGTTTGGTATCTCCCCTATGAAATCAATTCTCCACTGCTGGAATAGAGCTTGAACTTCTACTGGTTTTAATGGTACATTACCTGAAAACTTAAGCTTACCAGAGAACCTTTGACAAACATCACATCTCCTTACCAACTGTTCTGCATCCCTGAAGATTGTGCACCACCAAAATCCTGCTCTCAAGATCTTATGAGTAGTTATTTTACCCATATAATGTCCACCACAAACTCCCTCATGCATCTCCTTCAACAATAGATTAGCCTGATTCTCATCTACACATTTCAATAGTATGCTATCCAAATTTTTTCTATACAACTTACATTTCACAATTACATACTTAATGGCCTATAACTTCAATGTCCTCTTTTGATTATCATTCATACTATCTAGACACCTCATGTTTCTCAAATAGTAAATAATATCTTGATACCAAATACAATCATCCATATCACATGTATAATAAATTTCAGAATGATTTACCTGGTTTGCATCTAGATTGGATTGGGCCATCAACTTTGCCAATCCCTATCCTCTAGCCAATTTAGTGATCTGGATCTCAACATTGAATTCCTGGATCCTATTGATCCATCTACATCTTCTTCTAGACATCTCCTGCTGTGAGAAAATATCCTTCACAACTGCACTTGGCACAAAAGCAATCACAACTGCTCCCATCAAGTAACATCTAAAAGCTTTGATTTCCTTCACAAGTGCATAAGCCTATTTGTCATTTATGTCATATTTTAATTCTGCAGCCTACAAAGACTTACTGAAAAATGCAATAGGCTGCTCAAAACCATCCTTATTCTTTTGTAACAAAACTGCACCAATAGTGTGAAAGGATGCAAAATAAAAGATATGCATTGGGACACTATAATCAAGTGCCTTTAGCACTGGTGCATCTTTGATAGCCTGCTTGATATTCTTGAAAGCCTCATTAGGCTCACCCTCCCAATTGACTATAGATCCCTTCTTCAACATCTTGGAAATAGGTCTAGTAACCTCTGCAAAGTTTGTCACAAACCTTCTTAGAAAATTGGCCTGACCAAAGAAAGACTGAATCCCTTTAACATTCTTTGGCCTCTGAATTTTATCAATTGCTGCTACCCTCTCTGGGTCAATTCTCACTCCTTGCTTCCCAACTAAGTGGCCAAGCAACTTACCTTCTATGATGCCAAAAGAACATTTTCTTGGGTTTAATGAAATGCCAAATTCTAAGGCCCTCATAAATATTTTCTCTAAATGAGCACAATGGTCCTCTTCCTTCTTGGAGTAGGCAGTTAAATCATCCTGATACACAACAAGGAAATCATTAATGAAATCTGAAAAGGCAACATCCATTGCCCTCTGAAAAGTAGCACCAGCATTTGTGAGACCAAAAGGCATTCTCACATAAACATATGTTCCCCAAGGTGTTGTAAAGGCCGTCTTGAATTGTTCTGATTCCTTGACAATGACTTGATTGTAGCCTGAGAAACCATCCATCATTAACATCAATTCTGACCCGATTACTCTCTGCAACATAGCCTCCATATTGGGCAAACAATAGTTATCCTTCAATGAGCTGATGTTCAAATTTTTGAACTCCACACAAAGCATGATGTCACCATTCTTTTTTCTTACAGGAACAAGGTTTGACACCCAAGAATAATGCCTTATAGGCTTGATAATGCCAGCATCTCTCAACTTCATTAATTTTTCTTGCATCTTGGGTGCCAAAGTAGGATTAATAGGCCTTTTCTTTTGCCAGAAAGGTTTAGCATCCTCTCTCAATGGAATAACATGCTGAAATAAATCCTCTCTATAAACCTTTAGGTCATCATACGACCATGCAAAAACATGCCTGAATTTCCTCAATAATTCAACCAAAGGTCTCCTCACCTTTTGAGATATATCTCTACCAATGTATACTTTCTTAGGTGCCTCATGTGATCCAAGATTTATCTCCTCAAGATTAGCATGATCTTCTCCTTTGATATTCTTTTGAACTCTATCTTGGTTGTCAAAGACAGTCTCCAAAACAACAAGCCCCTTGGGCACCTTTTTAGTTCTAAGGTGAATGACCTCATTACCTAAGACAACCTCCCTTCCTTCTATTGACTAAACCAAGGCTGAACAATCAAGTTCCTAACCATGATACTGATCCTTACAATCCATAAACTTCAAAATATCATTATCATCATCAAAAACTTGCCAATTCTCAATATTGTCTGGTATACTAGGCCTAGCCTGAATTTCAACTTTAGAAATACCAGAGAATGTGACATCATTAGGATTGATTGCAATATTGGCCAACAAGTCAGCCATCTTGTTGTTACTCCTATCCCTCCACTCAATATTAAAGGCATCAAAGTGCTCAATCAAATCCCACACTGCATTCCTATATTGTTTCAACCTTCTATTCTTGGAAGCATACATTGACCTGACTTGGGACACCACCAACTCAGAATCACCAATAACACTTATGCATTTTATACCATGCTTTTGTACCAACCTCAGTCCTAACAACAAGGCCTCATATTCTGCTATATTGTTGGTACAAAATAAATTCAATGTTAAAGAGAACTTGTAGGTGTTTCCATCAGGAGAAATAAGTAAAATACCTACTCCTACACCATCTTTGCAGTTTGCACCATCAAAGTACATGACCCACAAATCACCCTTCACAAAGTCAACACCTACCTCAGTAGAAATAGGTGACAAAACAAGATGATTTTCAAATACAGGGATCTCTTCCCTAAAAGCATTTACATCAGTATCCACAAAACATGTAGTTTCATTATCTATGTTTCTCTTAATCATGTGGCATACTCTTGGCTCTCGTTCAATCTTGACAAACTGATCATCAATCTTGAAAGTTTCATAGGACAAATCACACTATAAACTTCCACCCATGGTAGCACTCCATCTTCTAGAGAGCAACATCCCATAATGAGGGGGGATATCCACCACTAAAACACTCATTGTTAGCTCCTTCTCTGGATATGCTGCCAACCTATATGGCATTGCATTGATAGTCCCAATAACTGGTACCTCCCTCTGATCCATTGCACAACATCTGCCCTGCACTGTATCAACTTTAAGGCCCAACCTCTCCATGATTTTGAAAGGCATGACAGTATTAGAGGCACCACTATCAATCATACAATTTCTTAACTTCATCCCATTCACAAGAACACTTAAAAAGAATGGGTCAATATTTTCAAGACTGGCATTGAAAGAACTGTCCAAATATATTGGAGGAATTTGAGACACAATTCCCTGAGCAACAACATCCTTCAAAGCTTTATCCTGAGATCCATTACATGAAGTATCATTTTTGTGAGTATTACCAACCTATGCAATAGATTTATCTTTATGTTCAGGGATCCTCAACAATTCTGACAATGGAACCTTAACTATAATTTGTGACAATACAGATAACATGTCAACAGGGGCAGAAGCAGGAATCTTAATCTGCACCACCTTAAGATCTTTTTTCTTGTCTGACATATTAGGTGTATTGACCACATTCATTTTTTCAATCTTAGCCATTGTGTTAACTGGCTTCTCAATCTCACTAGAGATCTTTTCAATTCCAACTCCCCTAGGCTCACAATGTTTACTTTTTACATTCTTTAATTTTACCATGTGATCAACCTTTGATTTGTTCTCATTAGTTTCTCCAGAGTTGGTACTCTTTATAAACATTCCTGCAGCTTTCTCATTTATGTTCCTTGCCACCATGCCTCTAGTTTGCACCTGGGCAATCATTTCTACAGTAATCCTCTCCATCTCCTCTCTGGAAGGTCTTCTCAAATTTACTAGCTTGGGAGAAGAGTTCATGTTACATGTTTTCTGATCAAAGCATTCACCATCAAAAAAACCTCTTGATGAAAAAGGGCTTGATTATGTCTCTTCACATTCAAATCTACCTCTTCATCAAAATCAGAATCATCTTCATATCCTAGATATGAAGAAGCCATGTTGCATCCAGCATCATCTTGTTCTTCTTCTTGTTCTATCTCCTCATCGCCACAATTTTGATTTGCAGCCATAGATTGTGCAACCACACAATGCTCTACAGAATGAGGGGACTGGCATGCAACATACCATTGTACATTTTCCATGACATTTATTGAAGCTTTATGTAGAGGTTCAAGGACACCTCTGTCATTGTTTCCTCTTGCAGTAGGGACAATAGGCTTGCCATCCTTCCATTTGGTGTTGTAGGGGTAATTCTGCAGTCTATTCTGTTTGCTAAAATTGTTGTTGAACCGAGGCCTCTCATTGGTAGGAGCACTGATGTTCCTATTTGTAGGTGCCTTCAAATCCTTCAATGCATTAAGCACCTTATCCAATTTATCTTCTTCTTGCCTCCTAGATCCAACATTCTTATCATTTTCTTTCTTATATTTCTTGTCCCCAAAAAACTTTGGGTCATCTCTCTTTCCACCCAACTTTCCTGATATTTTCATGTTGTTCTCAATATTGACAGCAATCCTAAAAGAATCCCTAAGAGTTCTTGGTTCTTTATCCCTCAATAAATATCCCATCTTCCCATCAAATGCATTGAAGTATGTAGTCAGACAGACATTGTCATCCAACCACATGACTTGGAAAAACTTGTGCATACCTTTCTAAAATCTCATGTTGAATTCAGTTGCAGACTCATTCTGATTTTTCCTTATGGTATTGAATTCATTCAACATGAAGCTAGCATTAGGCCTATCACCATACTACTCTTTGAAACATTTCTCAAAAGAGTCCCAAGTATCAATACATCTATCAGGAAGCCTCTTAAACCAATCTCTAGCATCCTCCATTAGAGATTGAACAAACAATTTCATGACAACATCCTCATGCTCTACCTCATAATCATTAAGCATATCAACAAATAACCTAAGATGCTCTTCACAACTAATAGCATTATTACCAACAAACTTAGGTACCTTATCTCTAATATCATTTGGAAAAGCATTTGGATAGCTAGGAATTCCATCAAAACTTATTTGCCTATAGCCTTCTAATTGCATAGGTCTTCTTTGAAAGCTCGAACTAGTGTTAACCCTAGGATCAACATTAGCATCTACATTTATCTGTGCATTTGACTGCTACCTAGGATCTGCACCTATGCTAGCAGATGAAGAAGGAAAAGAACTAGTAGCATTACTAAGTGGAATAGCATTAGTCATAGATGGCATACCTAGTTCAGTAGCAGATGGGCCAAGAGCATTAGCTGAAGAAGTCTGCAAAAATTGGATCTTCCTTTTCTTTTCTACAATGGCAGCATCAACCTCAGCTCTCTCTAGTTCTCTTGCAAGGTCCTCATCTTCCTTTCTCCTTCTCTCCATTTCAGTGTCCTTATTTGAATCAGGTGGTGGGATCCTTGGTATTGTCACTGGTTTGCTTGCTTGGTCACCCACCATCTTCTGCTTTCCTTTCTCATTTATGACAACAACAGGTCTAGTGATCCTATGCCCATCCTTATCTTTAGGCAAAGGGACATAACTTTGCACTTGTCTAACCACAGGGCCCTCATTTTCAAATTCATGATCCTGCAGTAAGCGTTCTTACTCACTCCTCAAGGCATCAAGATAACCAAAAACATCATGCTGCAGCGTTTTAGGAGCAGAAGCAAGAATCTTGTTTCTCTCCTTCATTTCATTTATTTTTCTCAAAAGAGACTGCCTCTCTATCAAAGCATTTACCTTTTCAACCTCTCTCTCCTCCTGTAATCTTTTATGTATGGCATCTTGCTCTGCCAACTACAACCTCAGTGCATTCAAGTCATCGGGATCTACCATAATGTCATCAAAACCAGATGAAACATCCATATCAGGAAGATTTTGATATGGGAAGTGAACTTGCCTATGTCTCATGGGTTCTCTTCTGAATTGATCTTCATTAAGATCCCGGTCAACCTCTAAACCCACATCTCTATTTTCTTCATCATGACCTACAGGCAAAGGACCTTTGTCCTGAAATGCAGCCTCAGGGGTATCATAAAATATTTCTTTACAGTGACCACCTTCTGATCTAGAAACTCTATTTTGTGAACCATCCTCACTTGAGGATACATGTGGTCTTCTGGCTCTAGCATTTCTCTGTTCTCTCATGGGAGCACTGGTAGACTCACCATTCCTTCTAATCCAGCTCTTGTTTCCTTGTCTAGGTAATTGCTCCAGAGTGACCTCCGGATTCATTCTAACATATGACCTAGTATTTATCCTCTTATCCATGCTTCTTCAATATGTTGCACTGGTTCAAACCTTTGAGTCGCCACCCACCTAGATGGGAAATCCTTGAAATGTTCAAAGGAAAACAAGAACAGACTTATACCTTTTACTTTAGATTCTCCCCAGTAGAATCACTGACTCTTAACAAATGCATATCTTCATAGTTGTCCTCCCCAGCGGAGTCACCATTTTGTTGGTTGTGGATTATTCCCTTTGATCTTCAAATTGTAGACTTACACTTTGATGGATAATATAAATAAAATCCTGACTCTATCACCACCTCAAAGTCCACAAGGAAGAGGGCCAATTGACAAGGATTAAAGGATCCTTCTACTTTTTGAGCTTCAGTGCTCAGGCGGGTGTACCCTTGACTCACTTCTTCAAAGGAGTCTCAAAATGATGTATACAATGCTCAACACAACTGTATAAAAGGTTTATCAAATGAATGTTTATGTTTGTGTGGTTGTTAACCATGACTTCAAGAGAAGGGACTAGTGCCTTATCCTAGGGCTAAGAGTTACCCAACTGTATACTTCAACTAAATACCTTAAGTCAAACACAATGGAAACCAGGGTAAGTGCTTTGCCTATTACTCCTTTCCTTCAAGCACAAGGACATCAAATTCTATACTTGGCTGCAAACTCAATGAATTCACCTAGAAGGCTTTAATCCTAACTTTGTTAGGAACTCAAAGACAAATTGAAAATACTCTTTGTTTACCATACATTGACACACTTTGTGACATTAACATATATGAGCTCAGAGACAAGCAAGAAGACATACACAAGATACCAGATTGGGATTCAAGAATGTTTTCCTTAACACAATCAGGATCAACATACAATTAGCATGACACCAAGATGAGAAAAAGGCACCAAATCAGACCTCTATCAGTATATTACAGTCAAAAACTAGGGACCAAAAGCAATAGGATTTTGGAACCCTTGCAAAATCCAAAAATCTGCAACTTATACCCCTAGCTACCTTGGGATCCTCAAGAGATGCAACAAGCTTCAGACAGCTAGGGTTAGGGTCTCAACCACCCAACCTACTGGAAATGATCTAAAAGTTATTATAGGGGTGGGAAACATAGGAAACCAGAACTGATCCACAATCATGAAAGTCTTCTCTACAGGTACAGGGGATCATAATACCGGGCTCAAAAGGACACCCTGCAACAAGCCTTGAGCACACAACCACCATGGTACAAGCCTTGTAAATGATCCAAAAACACCTTGGACCACACCGCAAATGGTAAACCAGTCATTTCTCATCGAACAGGGTCATTTCTACAATAAAATCCATAAATTTGGTACTTTCTAGTGCTAGAAGCTCTCAGAAAAATTTGAATTTGAATACCAACGGCCACTTCTATGGTGCTTGTAGAGAAATGAGGGCCCACATTTAAATCATCATCACCTTTAAAACACAATCGTCAGATCAATTTCTTTCACGGGTTTATGATTTTCCTCTAAAAGTGGCCCCACCACACTTAGCGAATTGGTGACAAAGGACTTTCACCAATTCAATAAACATTTCATGCCTTCGCTAAACACTTAGCGACTTCCCGACTATCATTTTCATAATCACCAGACAAACTAGTGAATCACCCCTATCTTTCCCCAAATGCGCGGCCACATGAAACTTGTCGACACCGCTAACTTCTTTATCCACTCCGCCAAACACTAGACTGCACTCGGGCTCGCAAGATGCCACACATCACCATTTCATTTGTAGTTCATGCCCAGTCATACTGACACAGGACCCACTTTCCTTAAGCCTTTGAAATGAATGGCTAGCGTAAGATCTCATGGCTTTGACAAATCCCATGAGAACTTACACTGGTCGTAGGATCCATCCTCGTCACAGACCCCTTTGACAATGACCCCACTTCTGAGCACATCCACGTTGAGCAATAGGAACACAACAACTAAGCACCACATGGCAAACGGTCCCACTGAGCACAAGAGGCAACCTGGCAAAATGGAATAAAATCTGACAGATGGCGCATGATCTCAAAGGCTTGGAATATTCCTTAAGATCATACACCGACCATTAGATTAAAAGCTTTCAATGTGGGCACCTCTGACAAGCCAAGTCATCACCATGTAGATGAATGAAAACCCGCCAACTCAGATCACCGTAACTGCCACCGAACAGCAACCAACACCATTCTGTCGATGGGCCTTAGGGACACGTGGCAAACGGTCGCATGATCACTTAGCCAAAAATTGGGCTATGCAATCATGCGACAGCCAATCACAGGCTGCCACATCACCACCTGCCGCAAACGGGTCCACCGGGCAGTCTCCTCATAAACCAGAATTGACGGTTGTTGCCATACCGTGATGTTAAAAAGTGAGCACCTCCACTCAATGGTATAACAGCAACTACCAGATCTGTCCACACTTTAACCTCCTCAGAAGACTATGGACCCATTGACGCTATCCAACTTGTCAATCCACCAACCAATCAAAAGATGCCAACTCGCTCCACCCTGACAATGGACCCAACGACAAAAGCCAAGCATTCAGTGACTACGCGACTAACCATTCACCAAGTCGTGAGATGTTAGTAGATAACTGCAAACCTTTCAGAGATCACGTAACTAACAGTCCCTGAGTCACTGGATAGAAGATGTAACTGCCCGGAGACTTGGAGAATCAGCAACAAGAAACTTTGAAGGACTGGGCTCCACCATCCGTCGCACCTGCGCACTAAAGCAAAGCAAACTGCTAGGTAGCTGAACAGAAACTGGGACCTGCACGGCTAGGTGGCAAGTAGTCGCATGATCGCAGGTCAGAAAAGTCTAACATGCGGCCATGCGACAACCAATCAGGAAGAGCCTGGACCCACCACCCATGTCGGACTTGTGCAATTGAGGGAACGCCAACAAATAGGGAACTAGTGTGAGGTCAAAAACACACAATGTTTTCGGCACAACGAAAGACCGAAAACACACAGAGTTTCCAATGCCAAAGAATAAGTTCACAAAGTAGGAAACACAGGGTCGAAAACAACAAAGACCGAAAACACAGACTGAAAACATCACAAACTTTTAGAAACACTGTGGGTTTTCGACACTGTGGCAAATTTTGACAATATTTCCAGCAGACCCTAGAATTTGAGTTTTATGATTCAGCATGTGCAAATTGGACCAGAGCTAGGCGACAACAATAAAGAGCACGAGGCAGGACATTTAACAAAAACACTTGCAGGGGAGAGGCCAATCTCATAAGATTTCGCTATGATAGAAAATTGGCCTAACACATTCTCAACCCCTAAAAAAGGTGGAGTTTCCCACTAACTTTGAAGAAAAGGTACAAAAGATGGATCTCTAAGCAACATTGCTTCAAATGAGAAAGTGATATGATCTTGAGAGAGGCAATATGATAATTTTTTAAGGAGAAAATTCTTTATCAAAAGCGGACAATACCAAAAACCTATCATGTCTTTCTACAATCTTTGAAAAATCTTGTCTTAATGACATAACTATAATAGTGGAACTATTATTTAGTATAATTTGATATAAAAATAAAAGGTAACTTGGAAAGTGAATATGCAAAAGAATAATTATTATTTAAATATTTTATTTATAAACATATTTTTAGAAAGTATTTCATTTATTTGTTTGAAATTAGTCAATCAAAATTCTTAAAGTAAATTGTGTCCAAGTATGAGTCATAAAATTTAGTTCACACAATATCATATAATATTATTTTGTTAAAAGATTATAACAGAGTGAAACTTATATATTGATGACATTTTAACTTATTCTTCTCATTTTACTTTCGTGGAGAATGCCTCAATATGTTAACATATTGACATAGCCCATACTCTTGTGTAAACCTAGGTATGTTGCCCAATCCTATTTGTATATTCATGATATAAATTCTTATATGCCTATCTCTTACTACAACCACATATTCATTAATCTTAATACATTCATCCTATCCATAAATTTATTTATAACTACACATGCATTGACTTTGATGCAATCAAAGACCATTTTGATTTTTCCCATTTCTGTCTCGGGTCATTTACAAAGTCATAAGGTTGATCTCAAAATTTTGGACCTAGCCCTTTCAAATATTGAATGTCGAGTTCATGTTTTGGCTTAATAGTAGCACTTATTTCTCCTTTAAGGACCAACTAAACATGAATTTGTATCATTTCATTCTATAAATTATTTGTATGCATTCAACACATTCTCTTAGTATATTGATATCTCTATGTATTACAAGTCATATCATCCACAATGGAACACTTGAATTCACACACTAAAACACAATCTAGATTTGCATGAGCTTTGTTAAGAGGATATGTATGTTACAAGAGTGTTATTTTTTTCACTTAGAAACATTTCTAACGATTAATGTAGAAGAGCACATGCCCTCATGATATAACTAACAATAAATTAAATTCAATTATAATATACAAAATTTAAGAAGCCCGATTAATAGCTCATGAAAATTCATGATAAAATTCATAGATTCCCTCCTCATCTCAATCTCACAGTTAAAAAAAGTTGTAAAATACTATATAAAAATGTATAGAATACTAAATTATGATAGATTACATTTAAGATAAAATAATTTTTTTATAAAATATATAAATAAAAATTTCTAATGGTACATACAATTGTATTATTTAAAAAAAACATATATCGCACAACATTCTATGATAATTGGAAAAAAAATCAAACATTCACTTTGAATTTGTTGATTTATGCATCGACACATGCAAACTAATTCATGGATCACAAACATCTTCTTACAAAATCTATATTAAATTTACTTACATGTGCTAAAGTATTCTGTCTACATACATTATAAAATAAAATATCTTATATCTAAAAATTATTTCAAAAATATAAGTACATCCCAAAGCAAAAGTTTTCACCGGAATCTTTTATTTGAGCTGGACATCTCACGCAGAATAACAATAAAAGTTCATGAAGCGAGATACTGATTCATAACTCCATAATAATAGTACTAAGAGAAGAACCCCAAAGGACGCTGCAACATTCTATTTGCCTTGATATTTTGCCTCCACTTCAACTTTAGCATGCGGATATGATTTCTTCAGTTCATCAACTGAACACATAAGATTACAGTCAACCACATGGTTAGAATGTAAACATAAGAAGATTTGGATAAAGACCCAAGCAAAAATAATGCGAAGCAAGGGTAACAACGTTTAATACCTATCTGATCTCTGGAAAGAACCCGCTACAATCAATGAAATTGCATTGTCCGGACATTCACGGTTGCTTCTGGGAATACATTTTGCTTACTAATACACCGTTAAGGGTTTACAACGTTCAATACCGGTTTTGCTTTTGACCTAGATTTTGTTGAAAAGCCTTGTTTATCAATTTATTTTCCACACGTTATGTACATACAATTGGTCATGGAAAAGAGTATCCTAGAAGATTTGATTAAACCTCCTTCCTTGATATCTCTTCAATCTATTAAAAAAAGAGAGAAATGCACACAGGATTTGTTACAACTACTTATCAATTTCTTCATAGAGAAGGAAGAGAGAAATGAATAAGGGTATGACCATTCTCGCAATTACAACTACTAATCACTCTCTTCACAGAGAAGGAAAAGAGAAATGAATGAGGATATGACCATTGTCGCAATTACAATTGTCTTTCTTTGTATTTCACATCTATTTATAAGTTAGAACATGCCAGCCTTGACGTCGTCCAGATATTAGAAGGATATTTCAATTGAAGTTCAGCCCGAGGATCATCAATTTTGAATTGTTCAAATCTAATTTAGGTTTTTTTAATTCTATTTTCCTTCTTTGAAGGGCATCTAAATTTTCAAGATAATACAGACAATATTCGTTTTCAAAATACTTATGACGGTGGAAGTTAAAACTAAATAAAAATTACTTTTTAAAAATAATAATGGTTAATGTATTATTGTTTTATATTTTATTATATTATTTTAAAATTAAATATTTTATATGTATATGTTTATTTTTTATTTTTGTATTTATAAATAGAATTATTATGGTATCATAAATTGAATTTATTTACAATTTCACACCTTGCTTTTGTGTGTTTACTAATAGCTCATTTCATCTTGTCAAATCCAAACAATTGTTATATGTTCATTTTGTGACTAAATCCTATGTTTTGAGACCTTCTACTATGCAACCATCCTTCTCTATTCCTTTTCTCGATGAACGAAAGTGCCTAGGGCCACAATCTATCAAAAAATGATTTAAAATAAAACATGTGTGAGTGTTGATTTCCATTGTTTCTTATTAGATCCGTATATTTTTATATGACTATTGGATATCAACCTAAATTTGGAAAATCAAAAGTACCCTATGAACCCTATATAAATATATATTGAATTTCTAATTCATTTGAACATTTAGCATCTTCATTTGAACAAGCATTATAGAGAAAATGTATTTAAACTTTGAGCATAATGGAGAAGTAAGCTACAACCATAAATACATTCAATAATTTGATTGTGATTGATCTTGGCATGTCATACATCATGTTATTGCATCTACACTTAAAAGACATATCTAAAGAGCATTACATCATCACAACTATCAATTCCCGAGGTAATATTATTTCAATTCAGATTTAGTCTCTACCTTACCATGGGTAAGTTTTGTTCTTCTTCACCATACTTGTAGTGGAAGTCAAAACATGAAAACAAGGTTAAACTTAGGCAATGCCCTATAGGTTACATCATTTCCCTTGTGTGTATGTTGGTTACATATCTAAATGTCAAAAGTGATAGAATTGTGTAGAGTACAATGAGACACTTAGTTACAAAGTTCAAACATGCGAAATCCCTAAGACTAAACCAATTAGCTTGATAGTTCAATTATTTTTAGGTAAATTTTGGATGGATTGAATAAAAGGCATCCTAATTTGAAATTCAAAATTTCAATTGATGAAGACACAACTAGGACTAAAGGCATCTATCTTCATAGTCTCTACATAAGAAAATCATTATGATGGTGAAGGTTAAAATTAAATAAAAATAATTGTTAATATTTTTCTTTTATATTTTATTATATTATATTAAAATAAAATATTTTTTATGTATATGATTTTATTTTTCTTTTATATTTACATATAAAATCATTATAGTATCATAAATTGTATCCTTTTACAATTTCACACTTCTATATGGGACCTTGCTTTTGTGTGTTTACTAATAACACATTTCATCTTGTCAAATCCAAACAATTTTCATACGTTCATTTGGTGACCAATTTTTCATACCTTCTACTATGCAACCTGCATCCTTCTCTATTCCTTTTCTCGATGAACTAAGATGCCTAGTGCCATTGTCCCTCCAAAAGTGACCCACAATAAAATTTGTGAGTGTCGATTCACACTATTTCTTATTAGATCCACATATTTTGATATGACTAGTGGTTATCAACCTAAATTTAGAAAATTGGAAATACCTTGTGAACCTTATATAAATACGTCATTTCTAATTCATTTGGAAATTTAGGACTTTTATTTGAGCAAGTGTTATTGAGCATCATGGAAAAATAGGCTACAATCATATTTACATTCAAGATGCCATTATGATTGATCTTATCATGTCATACATCATGTTATTGCATCTAGACTTAAAAGACTTATCTAAAGAGAATTGCATCATTGCCACTATCAATTCCTAAGGTTATATCATTTCAAGTCAGATTTAGTCTCTACCCTACCATGCGCAAGATTTCTTTTTCATCACCATCGTTGTAGTGGAGCTCAAAACATTACACGGAGTTCAACTTAGGAAAGTCCCCTATAGAGCACATCATTTCCCTCTTTGTATGTTGATTACATATTTGAATGTAGAAAGCAATAGAATTGTGTAGAGTGGAATGAGACACTTAGTTTTAGATGTTGAACATGCAAAATCGCTAAGACCAATTTGGTTAGCTTCACAGTTCAATTATTTTTTGCTGAATTTTGGATGGACTAATCTACAAGGAATCTTAATTTGCAACTTGGAACCTCAATTGATGAAGACACCTCTAGGACTAAGGCATCTATCTTCATAGTCTCTAAAACTCATTTCCAAAGTTGTACTTTTGAGATGACTTCCAATAATATGGTAAATTTCAACATGTGTAGTTCATATTACATAAGACTTCTCTTTAGTTGTAAAATAAAATACAATTGTAAGCTTTAGAATTGAATCCTAACTCAACAAAACATCATTGCCACCTTCCACACCCGACTCCCTAATTGCTTAGTCTAGATGACACTTAGATATGTACATGCTGCACTAGCATTCCTTAAACATTTACTATTGAGTTAGTTGTTGGAATATTAAACTTACTGAATTTTGGAGTGGAACAAACTTATTAAAACACATTGGTGTCTAAATTGACCCATTGTTCCATAAAATTACCATTTGGCTTCATTTTTCCTCTATCTTGGCTATTATTAAAATTCTCTTACATTTTCAAAACTTCTTGAACATTCTCACAACATATCAACACTCCATTATTGTATACTTTCATCAACTCCACCACCTTGCCATTGCACATTATTGAGATAGTGAAGCTTTCCAATCTAAAAGATCATTGGTATTCTTAAGTCCAACAAGTCCCATAGCTTCTTGTTTTAAGGGAGGGTAACTCTTTGAATTGTACATTTGTATTGTCTCGATACTTAGCATGCCACTCTTATTTCACTAGTGTTGATTTATCTATTTCACTAGAATCTTGTCTAAAGGTTGTCCATAGAAGTGGAAACACCAAAGCGGAGGTTTATCTAAGAAAAGAAACAAAAACTTGTTAGGCATATATTCTTCTCTATACTCTGATCTTGGACGTTGGCTTGTTTTGTAATGTCGACCTGCTGACCTTTGTATGATCAATTTTTTTTTTCTTTTATTAAAAAAGAACAATAGTCAATCCAGATATGGGGCCCGCGCACTCCAATAAAAACAATATTTTGTGAAACTTCGAGCATTCAATTTGCATTGAAGTTTTTACGTTGCGCAAATTTGAAGTTAAGAAAATGTCAACGAATTAGTCATCATTATTTTGCGCTATGGATTTACGTGATTGCGTCGAAAAGGAATAAACCGCACGAGACAACGTAAACCTTTAAAGAAAATTGAAAGCTATCGAAAGCAAAATTGAAGACAAATTGAAAACTAGACCACATGAAAACTATTGAAAACTAACCAAATTGAAAGCAAGAGTGATGACAAATTGAAAACTAGACCTCATGAAAGCGAGAGTGAAACTACAATACAATGACATTGTTTTCAGAGCGTTCCTTCCTTCCACATTTTCGAGAAACATAAAAGTATATTTTAAACTATTGATTGGCTTTTCTAAAATATTGAACATAAATTTTTATTATTAATAATTTATTGGTTTATTATTTATAATTCATTACGTTTTTATTTATAAAGTTTGTTAAGGAAAAATGTTGAACTTTGTCCAATTAAAACTTGTATACTTTAATAACTTATCATCAATTTTGATAATTTTGGGTAGGTTTAGTTTGCATATATCAAAAGAATATATTATACATTTGAATTAATTTCAAATCATGATACAATATAATGGTTATTACACCATTAATTTCATAAAAAAAGAATTATAAAAGTACAAATAAGATTTTTCAAATGCTATCTTTAAGAGAGATATTCTAAACAATTCATTGACAATGATGAATTTGAACAACTATTTGTAACCCTATCTAATCCAACCACAAGCCTAAGATTTACATCACAAGATTCACCGAAGCTAGACATATTGAGTGGAAAAGGTCAAATGAAGAGGCAAGTGACATTTATTACATGCCCGCGAATTTAGAGTTGATTCATGTGAGTGAAAAATGACTCGTTGAGATGATTCTTCTTCTTCTTCTTCTTCTTCTTCTTCTTCTTCTTCTTTGTATTCTTCGTGTTGGCTTTTAAACTTGTTCCCACACTGTGCCAGGTTTACACTATGATTGACAAACTGGTTAGTCTTCGCTCCAAAGTCTGACAGGAAAAAATTGCCAATTGATGAGGACCGAGGGTATCCTCCTTCTGCTTTGAGCTCCACATCACTCAGGCAGGTATTGCCTCATCTGCACACTCATGACTCTTCTTGATGACTGAAAGGCCTGTAGATGTATTATTGTGGAATAGTTACTAGACTCCTATAGGTATCTTGTGCCCCAATGAAACCAAATCTGATGTAATAACCTGCTTGCATGCAATGAGTCTGATAACCAGAGACCTACACTGACAACAAGAAAGGGAAAGGTTGGGACTGAATGGAAATGATTTGAATGGATTGAAAGGACCTCTGAGATGCCCTAAGTCTCTGATAGACCAGTGCCTTTTCCAATGGGCCACAGAGTCAAATACCCTATTGCAAAAGATAGCTATGAAACAAGAAAATAATATGCTCAATGTGTTGATGCTTGACATCAATCACACACCATGACCAAACCTCAACTTAACACCCACCTGTGCATTCAAATATGTTATTACCCATCAAAGGATTTTGACCCTCCCCTTAGAAGAGACCTATGAATAGACAATACATTAACTAGCATCCACTAGAAGACAAGCATGACCTATCCTTGATACTTCAGCTCATACATACGTGAATACTTACCCTGAACCAGTTATCTCTACGAAGACAATTCCACTTGCAAACACTTAGGCAATGCAAATAGAAAAATCAAACACCCTTGATGTATGACTAATGGACTCAGAATTCAAATGGAGATAGTTTGCTAACAGTAAAAATACATTAAATCCTCACACATAAGATAAATCTGTTACAATATGCACTGTATTCTCTGAACCAGCAATGGAAGAAAAACACCCTATATGCAGAGAGAAGGAGAAAATCTACAGGAAAAGGACCCTTCACTGGAACTGACAAAATTTAGAACCCTTACACAATCAAAACTTTGACAATTTATACCATTAGCTGTCTTGGGAACCCATAATAGGTTGCAACAAGCTACGGACAGCTAGGGCAAGGGTTACAATGGCTAACCATAGTAAAATTCAAAAAACAACATGCCGGGGGGAAAACCAGCACCAATCTATCAAAAACAAGAATGATCCACAAGAAAGATAAAATCTTCAAATCTGTACCCAGGATCACAAATTCATCATGAAAAATAGTCTGACCAGACCATCAAAGCACCTCGAGCCAACAAAAACTATCCTCCCCCACATGGCAAAACACCCTCGCAAACACTCATGGCACCCTGGACCACACTGCAAACGGCAAACCAGTCGCTTCTCACCAAACAGGGTCATTTCTGCATTGAATTCCATAAAAATGGTACCCTCTATCGCTGGAAACACTTCTGCAAATTTGAATTCAAATCCCAATGGTCACTCAACAAAATTTAAAACATGGCCATTGATCCCTTTCTCTTCCCGGCACATCGAGCGATCATACTTAATTCACAAAAGTCACGGGCCCCTTTGGAAAGTCAACAACTCGATCAGCAGTCAGCAACCAATCAAAAAGAACACCTCAGCAACACCGGCACTGTGGAACCACCTAACTCTGCAACCACGATGACCAAATAGCGGTCACATGATCGCATAGCCAAAAAGTGGCCCCTGCGATCATGCGACAAGGCCACGAGACTGCCACCCTATCACCCGCTAGGCAATCAGGAAAAGCCTCGTCACTGAAAATATCAGCCCCACCTATCTGGTGAACTGGCGAATGAAGAACTTTTGCCAGTTCGTGAGATACTTTACACCATCGCCAAAAGACTTAGCGATCATGCGACCACTATTCGCTGAATCACCAAAAGAACTAGCAAATCACCTTTTTATTGCCCGAACTTGTGAACATAGAAAATTTGTCAGCACCACCAGATCTTTATCCACTCCACCAAACCTCAAACCCCACCTGGGCTCGCCTGATGTCACATGTCATCACACCATTCATTGAGTCACCACCGCGAACCCCCTGCCACTGGGCCCCAAGGACACGTGTCGACCGGTTGCATGATCGCATAGCCAAAGAATAGGCTATGCAATCATGCGATAGCCAACCAAAGGCCACCACATCACCAGTCACTAGCCAATTAGGAACATCCATGTCACTGGAAACACCAGCCCCACCAACTAACTGCCAAGCATTCAACGACTACGTGACTAACCGTTCGCTAGGTCGTGAGATGTTAGCCGCTAACCACCAAACACTCAAAGATCACGTGACTAACAGTCGTTGAGTCACTGAAAGTTGGGCACCTAACTACCAGAAATAAGATATTGCACAACAACATAGTCGCCAAGTCATCGAATAAGAGATGTAACCGCCAGGAGATTTGGAGAATCAGTGACAAGAAACTGAGCAAGGACTGGGCCTCACCATCCATCGCACCTGCGTAGTTAGGACCAAGGTAAAAAACACACAAAGTATTTGACACAGAGAATGACCAAAAACACACAAATTTTTTGACGCCAGAAGACAAGTGCACAAAACAGGAAGCACGAGGTCAAAAACAACATGGATTTTCAAAAACATTATGGGTTTTCGACACTGAGGTAAATTTTGAAAATATTTTCAGCAGACCTTAAAACTTGAACAACTTTCTAGATTTTTGATTCAGCACATGTGATTTAGGCTAGAGCAAGGTGAAACATGAAGAACACAGGGCTAAGAGCACTTCAAGAAAATTTGCAAGAAAATAGGCCATTTCCATAAGATTTTTCTATGACTAGAAAATGGACTAACACTTCGTATTCATCATCATCATCATCATCATCATCATCATCATCATCATCATCATCATCATCATCATCATCATCTTCTTCTTCTTCTTCTTCTTCTTCTTCTTTGTCTTCTTTGTATTCATCATCATCATCATCATCATCATCATCATCATCATCATCATCATCATCATCATCATCATCATCATCATCATCTTCTTCTTCTTCTTCTTCTTCCTCTTCCTCTTCCTCTTCCTCTTCCTCTTCCTCTTCCTCTTCTTGTTCTTGTTCTTGTTCTTGTTCTTATTCTTATTGTTGTTCTTCTTTTTATTCTTCCTCTTCCTCTTCATCTTTGTCTTCATCGTCGTCTTCATCTTGATCCTCCTCCTCCTCCTCCTCCTCCTCCTCCTCCTCTTCTTCTTCTTCTTCTTCTTCTTCTTCTTCTTCCTTGTCCTTGTCCTCTTCCTCTTCTTCTTGTTCTTCTTGTTCTTGTTCTTTGTCTTCTTCATCTTCGTCTTCATCTTCGTCTTTGTCTTCGTCTTCGTCTTCGTCTTCCTCTTCCTCTTCTTGTTCTTGTTCTTGTTCTTCCTCGTCCTCTTCCTCTTCCTCATCTTCCTCATCCTCTTCCTTTTCCTCTTGTTCTTGTTCTTGTTCTTGTTCTTGTTCTTGTTCTTGTTCCTGTTCTTGTTCTTGTTCTTGTTCTTGTTCTTCCTCGTCCTCTTCCTCATCCTCATCATCTTCCTCTTCCTCTTCCTCTTCCTCATCCTCATCCTCCTCCTCGTCATCATCCTCATCCTCCTTCTCGTCATCATCATCATCATCATCATCATCATCATATTCTTCTTCTTCTTCTTCTTCTTCTTCTTCTTTCTCTTCCTCTACCTCTTCATGTTCTTGTTCTTGTTCTTGTTCTTCTTGTTCTTGTGCTTGTTCTTCTTGTTCTTGTTCTTGTTCTTGTTCTTGTTCTTATTCTTCTTGTTCTTGTTCTTTTTATTGTTCTTCCTCTTCTTCTTCTTCTTCTTTCTCTGCATCCTCATCTTCCTCTTCCTCTTCTTGTTCTTGTTCTTCCTCTTCCTCATTCTCTTCCTTTTCTTATTCTTCTTATTCTTGTTCTTCTTGTTCTTCTTGTTCTTGTTCTTATTCTTGTTCATGTTCCTATTCTTCCTCATCCTCTTCCTCATCCTCTTCTTATTCTTCTTATTCTTGTTCTTCTTGTTCTTCTTGTTCTTGTTCTTATTCTTGTTCATGTTCCTATTCTTTCTCATCCTCATCCTCTTCCTCTTCCTCTTCCTCTACCTCGTCATCATGCCCTCCTCCTCCTCCTCCTCCTCCTTCTTCTGCTTCTTCTTCCTCCTCCTCTTCCTCTTCTTCTTCTTCTTCTTCTTCAAGAAGAAGAAGAAGAAGAAGAAGAAGGAGGAGGAGGAGGAGGAGGAGGAGGAGGAGGAGAAGAAGGAGGAGGAGGAGGAGGAGGAGGAGGAGGAGGAGGAGAAGAAGAGGAAGAGGAAGAGGAAGAATCTTCTTCTTCTTCTTCTTTAATAACTTATTTGAGTGTCTTCTTTTCACTATATTCTTCCAAACTCAACTTCCTTTGTACCAAAATTATATCTTGAACTTCTTTGAAACTTTCTTTTTTCTAACCTATCACCAGTTTATTAGTGTGTACCTTTACATCGGGTGTATCCTATTTCATAGGAATATATTCAATAAATACTTCTTCTCTACCAGTTTGACCAACATCTTGTTCTCCAATCTCATGAAATTATTTAGGGATGTCATAAATGACATAAGCTATTATCTCGTCAGCAGCGAATGTGTCATCAACTTTCTCATCAACTGGTTCATCATCATCATTTTTTTTCATTAGTATGTTGATCCTTTTGTTCTACTTTCTTTTGTACTTGCAATATTTTATTCCAAATCTCCACTATTTCATCATGAAACTCTATATATCACCTATAGGTAGTCTTTGCCTTCTATTTTTTATCTTGAAACCTTTCCTTGAAGTGACTTCTCTTCATATGTCCCAAACCTTGGAGTCTTGGGGTGTATCGATTTAGAAAACAAGTTCTCTATATACATAGACATAATATCTCCATCCACTTCATAACCCATAGACATCACCCATGAGTTCCTTGGCTTAATAACTTCCATTAAACAAGTATCTATGTCTATCACAAAACAAATTGTATCCTCGTACATTTCAACTATTTCAAATGGTATCCTTTCATTTTAATTCATTTTCATTCAAAATTATTTGAAGTGACCCTAAACCTTGTCAATGGAATCATTCCGAAGATTTTGATATTGTTATTAATTTGAATAAAGGCTAGAGTACATATTGATCATGCAATTTCACTGATACCAAGGAACATATTTTGGAAATAGAAGAACAAGTATATGATTACCTATCCATATTAGAACTTTTATCTCTTATTATTTTTTATCTTCTCTAGATTCATCATTAGCTGGTCTCTCATCACTTGAATGAAATTATAGTCAACATTTTCCTTGATCATCTTATAGGTTGTATGAATAGCACCACCACATATTCTACTCAACCGATTAGAGTGATACACCTTGTAGCCAATAACTTTAGATGAATGTTGTATGCACCCAAAAATGGTCGCCTAGACTTTGGGCCCCATTTATTCAATTTATAAACCCTGAATCATTTTTATCAATAATCAATATTTTCAGCATTATCAATTCTTGATCAAATCTTAATTTCGATCATATATTGGATTTTTATCCTATGGGCTAACCATTTATCTTAAGTCTTTATTTGATTAAAAGGAATATTTCCTCCCCTTTTGATTAAATAAAAAACCCCCACTTTTCCTCTTATCCTAAGTTGCACAAATAAAACATATGGACATAAAGTCAACTCTTATTTTCCTATTGGAGGATATGTGTGCACATGGATTGCTCCTCTTTCAAGCTCCACCATTGATTAAGACTTTTTGCCTCTTAATCTCCATGGTCCATTTCACCTCATTTCTTATAAAAGGAGAGCTCTCTCCTTCATTTGCATATCCCATGTTTTTATGCTAATGTTATGCTGCAGGTTTTAGGTGTATTTGGAGTTTGAAGACATTGAAGACTTGTTGCTTTCATCATCTAGTTCATATTTGCTTTCATAGTTGCATAATAATGGCATTCTTAGTGTAGATTTCCTTTTATGCAATAGATTTAACTCATCTAGCTTAATAGGAAGGGTTGTAACACATTGTTATTTCCATTTCATAGCTTAGTTTGTACTTCCATTTTCATAGCATAGCTTGCACATTTTCATTCTCATTTTAGTTGCATTGCATTACATATTTGATTCTTGGAGATATTGGCATTGTTGCCCTTGTCTTCATTGTGAATCTCTCATTGTATGGTTGACTAGCAAGGTCACAAGTTTGTACCTCTAGCTGAGAGCAAATTTATCATAGTCCCTTGCAACTCCATGCATAGAGAGCTATGAGCCGCTTTGTGAGGCCTCATTCTTGAGCAACCTTGCATGTAATGGTTCATAGAACTGCATATTTTTGTGTGTACATTTCTGGCGCCCACCGTGGGGATGAGTAGATTATCTTTGTCTCTTTAATTCTGCATTTTCTGTCAAAATTTTTATCAATTTTCAGCTTGATTTTCAGTCTCTAGTTTTCTGCCTCAGAGTATCGCGCGATACTTCTCAGAAATATCGTGCGATATACCTTTGTATAGTGGTGCGATACTTCGCGCTTGCTAGAAATATCACCTGCTTTGAAGAGAAATATCGCGTGATAGTTCGCCCCTGATGGACTATCGCCCGACCCGCCTGGAGTATATCGCCCACCAGTACTGAGGTATATCGCCTGGCATAAGGTGAAATATCGCGCAGACTAAAAGTATTGCCCCAGTATACTGTGAAGTATCACGCGATACTGGTGTTTGTACTGTGTCTGTACCTGACAGTGAGCTATTTTTAGGCTATTTTATCTATCTTGCAAGTTTTAGGTTCTTAGCTTTTTTTTTGAAATTTTGCAAATGGTATCAAAAGTTTAAGTGTGATATATCGTTGGAAAGGTCTTTCCAAGCCTAATCCAACCATGATGGTTTCATTTTCAGATTTTATCATTTGATCAGTTATTTTTGCAGATTATCTAATTTTTCATGTACTAATCATTGGTAGATTTTGGATTTTGATTGTCCTAACTTTTGTTGGTCCAACAAGTTGTGGTTGTAGGTGCTCTCATTACTTGAAATTTGTCAAAAGAACACATGTCAAAGAGGGCTACTAATGGTTTTTGTAGGGCTGCCCAAGCATAAAAACAAAATAAAATAAAATCTTTCTTGTTTATTTGCTTTCCTTTTAAGTGTGGCAAAAACTAGTTGTTTCATTTATTAGGCACTTAAGATCTTGTTGTAGGAATTCTTGGGTGGTAGGAGAAGTATGCTCTTCACCATTTTGGTGAACCAGAAAATCTTGACCCATCTTTGAATTTTGAAAATAAGAGGGTAAATGAACTTTGTTTGGTGTGTTTGGGAGAGATTCTTGAGATAGGGGAGTATGCTCTTCACCCTTGTGGTGAACCAAAAACCTTTAACCTCAAGAGTTGATCTACTTTTTGTTTAGTTGTTAGAATTCTTTAGCGGGCCTGCTCTTGAGCAATCAAGAGGAACGACCCAAGTGGGGACAAGCTAATACCGAGCTATTCCAACCCACTATAATCTCATGGCTATCAAGGACACAAAACCTTGGTAGACATAACACTTGTCTTCGCTTCATGTGAGTAGCTCATGGGATTACGACCATGGGGAAAGCATTGAGCAAGAATGCTTAAGGTACTCTTGAGGCCGCGAGGTCCTAGTCCTTCATGAGGAGCAAGAGGGGTGTTATGAACGGAAGCCCTTACTAAGAACCATAGGTTAGAGGCCACCTTATTTAGTCGCTTATCTTCTTAGTGCAAGGATTGATCTAAGTGGACTAACCCGGATCACCCCAAGATACTCACCATATGTGTCCCTTTGGTTGTGTTGTTTGACACTTCCATGACAAAGCCAATATCTCTTGTGGGCAACCACGTGGTGTGAGGCAAGGGGGCATCAAGTTGTGGGCTAAGTTGGTAAGTATTGAGCCTTGTCTTGTAAGTAGATATTGCTTGAAGTGTCTTCGATTGTGTGATACCAGTGTAAACGTTCTCAACATGCAAACAATCGGTAGCTTCCATAGGGTGCAATTTTATGTTTGATATCATAAGTGTTTGTCTTGGCAAGGTTGCTTTTGCCCTTGTTTCAAGTGTTTGAAGACATGTTTGATCCTCTACTGTTTGCAAACCTGTCCAAATGCTGTTAAATTTGTGATTGACATCAGACATTTTCACCCTAACATTCAGAAAATCCAAAATTAGACCTTAAAAAATCAAAATTTTGCACAAATTGGTCAAGATCAACATCAGTATGACATTAGCCAAAGAGAAATATTGCATTAGAAGGTTGTTCTTGGTGAGAAAGTTTATCTCTAGAATTGTGAGCTACATTCTTGGGGAAATTCTCGTACTCTTATTGTCCAAATAATTTTCATTTAATCTCAATTTCAATGATATTTTTGCCTAGTCCAACCTCCTGATTCAAAAGTGCAAGGGTAGTCACCCTTTGATTTGAAGCACCTCTTTGACAGTGTTGGTAAAGCCCTTTTTTCTTTTCATTTCTCTTTGGACAATAGAGAAGTTTGATTATCCTAGTTTGGTGTTGACATTTTGTGAGGTCATCCTATTATCAAGGGTCTTCTATTTTCAGTCTTCCTTGGTCAGTCCAGATCTTAGATCCTAGGTGTTGTCATGTTGCTCAACATCTCAATGAACGTTATGGTATCAATTGCACAAGATGGCTCTTAGTCTTCTTCTTTCTTCTCCATTTCCCATGTTCTTCTAAAGTCTTCTATTCCCATGGGAAATTCTTCTTGTTCTTCTTGATTCTTTTTCTCCTATCTAGTTTGCATTCTTCTATTTTTCTAGCATTCCTATGCTTGATTCCTCCTCTTCTAGAACCATGAATTTTAACTATCTTGTTAGGGAACCTCTCGTGAGAATAGATGATCTTGAACTCATTGCTCAATTTGAAGAGTATCTTTATTCCTCCAATAGTCCTTCCAAATATCTCATGGGTGACAAACTTATAGCAAAAATAAAAGAAAAGATGATTGAATCTGATGCCTTTGCTAGAATCATAAACATGATCATATCACAATCTTCTTCTTCCAAACATTCATCATCATCTAAATCTTCTCATTCTTCTTCACCTTCCAAGTCTTATCATGACTCTTCCAGACATCATTCTCATTCTTCATCTTCTAAGTCTTATCATGATTCTTCTAAACACTATTCACATTCTTCATCTTCCAAATCTTATCATGACTCTTCTAAACATTATTTGAATTCCTCATTATCCAAGTATTCTTCTTCCACTAAGTCTTCAATTTCCTCTTCTTCACGATCTCATTCTTCTTCTACTTCTCCTAAGAGTCTTACTTCTCTTCAGAAGACATACCATAAAGAGCAACATGATAGTCCTTGTGATGTCTCTTCCACAAAGAGTGACACACCTACCTTTGATGACTATGATGACTATGATGACTATGATGATGGACAATGTAGCAATACTTATGGCAACTCTATTCCTAAGAGTCCTCCTCGTTGTGTGCTTAGGCTTACTAAAGGGTCATCCTATTGGATAGATTGTGATGGTGATCCATATGATTCTGATTTTGAGAGAAATTATGATATTTGTTATGAACAATATGATACATCTACTTCTATTGAGGAAGAGAAAGCTTTCCGTGCTGATTATAAACAAAGATACTATGAGCATGTCTTGTCTAAAAACTCTCATGCTGAAAATAAAGATTACACTCTCCAGCAAGATCATTTTAATGCTGAACCTTTGTCTTGTGATGGTCCCCTTCCATCCTCTACTTCCTCCAATGCCCATACATTTCCTAAAGCTTCTAAGTCTTCCAAATCTATCACAAATCCTTCATCCAACAGAAGTCCTAATGCTTTCCATGCAGTTCCCTATAGTTATCCTCAAGGGCTACCTCTTAAAGAAACTCAAGCTAACCTTCACTTGGCTGCAAATACTTTTAATAATGCTAAACCTAAAGAGTCTAAGCCTTTATGCGTTATAATGCCTACTTTAGCTAGTCCTTCACCATCTCCTCCAAAGTCTTCCATACAATTCCAACATGCTTCCTTGTCCTTAGAAGTGGCTCCATGTCAAGAGGACTCTAAAAATGATAAAGAAAAGAACATAAAAAAAGATCAACATCAAGGACCCTCCATCTCATCCAATCCTTTTCATGATGTCTCCTCCATTTCATGGTTCTTTTGATCCTCTACACTCTTCCGCATTCATTCCACCATCTCCTAAGCAAGATCAAGCTACTACTTACACTGCTAAGCTTATTGATGATAGTGTTGTTACTTCCAATGTTAAGCCTATTGAAAATCAAAAGAAAGCTAATACGCTTATGTTATCCAAAGATCCTTGTCAAGATCAAAGTCTTCCATCTTCTTGTTCTACCACTCCATGTTCACTTCCACTTTCTACTCTTCCTAAGTCTTTGCAAGCTCTGAACAATCCTATCAAAGAAGTTGCTCCTATTCAAGATGTTCATGATCCTATTGTAAATCCTAATGCTCATTCCAAAGATGCTGATATCCTTGGTTGTCATATAGACGCTGATGAACTTATTGATTATCCTTTTGCATCTTTCACTTCCATCCTTCGACCTCCTCCACCAAGACTAAGGGCTTCACGTCTTCCTTCCATTTTGGGTCCTTATGTCCCTTCACTTTCCCCTCCTAATTCTTCTAATTCGTCATCCATTTTGGGTCCTTACGTCCCTCCATCTCCTATCTTTCCTCAAGATCAACATAGATGCATACCCTTGAATCCTTTTCATTCACCCACCCATCTAAACCAGTCATATCGTCCTTCTTCTTCCACAAGTCCCAAGTCATTTGGAAGTAACTTGATTGTTCAATATAAGAAAAAGAAGCAATACAAGAATCCATCAAAAAAAGAAGATCACCATGTCCCCTCTAAGCGACATGGATATATAAAGTCAAAAGAGATATCTAAGAAGAAAACTACAAGAGAAGTATGGGTTCCAAAACCCATCATTGAAGATATTCTCCCTAAATTATCAAAAGGAAATGAAAAGCCTAAGGCTATATGGATTCTAAAATCTCTCTTGAAAGAGTCTCATGTTGAACAAAAAGTGAAATTGACATTCAAGCTTCCAAAGACTTCCACTTCATCTTCTTCCAAAAACATTCTTTCATTCCATGCGCCTAAACCACAACCTCTACTAAACATTTTCCATATTCCTTCTTGTATTCCTCCATTCACATTTGAGAATTATAACAGACACACCAATCCTCTCTTCAAAGAGTCAGATAGCAATAATGAACTAGAATATGGTTCGCACTTGGACTAGAATATGGTTCATGTTTCCTCCATCCTCTCGCCACCCTTCAAGGCGTGTATTGATGTTGATCTTACCTTTCTTTCCATATACCTTTTCACATTCCTTCCATTCATTATCCTTCTACCTTCTATCATTTTTTTTCTCATTTGCCTATTCCTCATGCGTCTTCCTTTCCCCTTCAGCATCTTTGAGCATATCATTTTGAATCCTTGACACATCATGGTTTATTCTTTCAAGGAGCATTATCTAAAAAGCTTTCCTTCTTCCAAAAAATAGAAAAATTCAAAAAATAACAAAAAATTGAAAATGTGCCATGGTGAAAACCTGGAAACAGGCACCTTGGTAGCAAAAGTAAAAAGAAAAAAATTCATCCTATGGTGAAAACCACTCCCTTGTCGCGCCTTGGATAAGTACCATGATGAAAACTTGGCAATCAGGCATCATGCATAGTTCTTCTACATATTTCACCCATTCCATCTTCTCTCTTTGATCTTGACAATGTTGATCTATACATGAACATTTGGCTATTTTGTGAGCTATCTTACGATGATCTTGCTTTCATTCCATTCATGTTTAGCCTTCATATTCATTTTCCTTCATTCATTCTAGCCTTTCGCTATCCTTTTCCCCTCTGATCTTGATCTAATAAAAATAAAAAAATAAAGAGTAAAACACAATGATATGAAGTCTCTTGACATGTCTACTCCTTTAGACTGCATCCTTTCCTTCTTTTTCATTACACTTTTGAGGCTTATCCTATGCTATCCTTTCATTGCTTGTCCAAATGCGCTTTACATGACAATTTTTTCCTAGCTTGGGTACTCTTGAGGAGTTTGTCTTTGAGGATTTCTTCCCTTCACTCTCCTTCATTCTCATGTCTTCTATCTTTTCCACCAGCTTGCTTATCCATCTTGTCCTTCACCTTACTAGACATTGGGACTGCACGATGTGATCTTGCTTAAAGAGTTTGATGCCCATTCTGTCTAGGGGCATCTTTTGTACATATTTTATGATCCTGAAAAAATACCAAAAAAATTGATATATGATGCTAACAAAATCTTAAAAAGCATAAAAAGTCTTGAAAAAAATACAAAAAAATTAAAAAATTCAAAAATTCAAAAAAATAAAAAAGTGCCTTAGTGAAAACCTAGCAATAGGCGCCTTGGTAGCAAAAATACAAAAAAAGAAAAAAAATGAAAAAAATGAAAAAATGAAAAAATAATCCAAGTGGTGAAAACCTGGAAACAGGCACTACTTGTGGCCTTTGCACTCCTATTTGTTAGCATGCATCCTCGACTGAGCCTTTCTCCATCATCCCTTGACCTTATTTGACTCAGTCTAGAATTGGTCTTTGTATTTGTCTAGGGGGCATAACTGTTCGCATAGGTCCTTTTGGTGCGTTTGTCTCTTGGGGCATTTCACAACAGTTGTTTTTCAACACCAACCCAAACAGTGTTTTTCAACACCACCCCAAACAGTGTTTTTCAACATTACCCTTGCGTCGAGTGTTTCTTAACACTTATCAGATGTCTTACCCAACAGTCTAGTATGATGCGACATTGCTCATTTGTAAATGTGATACTCGGAGTCTAACTCTATGACCAACACACACACACTTAAACAATCAACTTGTTGAGATATGTTGACTTTATTTTTCTTTGTGTGCTGTTTATGAGGATTTCTTTGATGAGTGGTCTCTCCCTGAGAATTTTTTGATGATGCATAGCTAGAAGACTGAGGGTATGAGAACATGTTTTCTTTCTTTATCTGCTTGTGGGTATATTTTGTTGGTCCTAATTGTCATGAGCATTTATGCTGGTCTTACTTGACACTATGGATTAACAAGGTATTATCCTTGACTATTTTTGCGAGTGCATGCTTCTAGTTATCCTGACTTTTATATGTCTTGATACAAGCATAATCTTGCCATATCAAACTTAGGTGATCTCATTGCATTAGTCATCTAGACCTACATGTCTTTGATGCCTAGGTGGGATTCCCACATTTCTATCTGATAAAGATCATATTCATATCCACATAGTTATACTAGTGTGCATTGTATGATCTTACGACGCTACCAATAACGCTCAATGATGATAATTAGATGTCTATAAGGGTTGTGACCTTGCAAGTCAACCACTTTCATAGTAGCTTGCATTTTTAGGGTCATGTTAGATTAGTTTTGCACTTTGCATATGGAGAGAGCTTTCCTTTTTATCATCTACGGACTAGTTGGTCAACTGTGCTCATTTTTTGATTCTTCTTGATCATATCTTTCATTTCTAGTCTTTCATATCACATCATTTTCTATCCATTTTCGGACTCGAAATCAAAATCCGAGTCGCATTTCCAAATTTTCCCTTTCTTCTGAGCAGTTGACTGACTTTTTGAGGCATAATTTGATTTTCAGTGGAATTTCTTCCTTTTCATGTCTCTCATTTTTCTAGTCTTTCATTCGCCCTATCTCTTTTCTTCTAGCTCATCGCTGGGGCATGTTTCATTGCCTAATGGTTATCCTGTTATCATTTACCTTCGATTGTGATTTCATTCTGATTTGATCAAATCTTTATCGATTTGCTGTCTCTCCTCTACCTGATTTCGATTTCGATTCCGAGGGGGTAGTATTTATGCGATTCTCATCCCCAATTGCTTGATTTTCCTGATTCAGACATCTTTTGTGAGCTTTCACTCAAATTTGAGATTCTTATCTCTTACTTTGAATGTGATCTCGAATCGACCTCATGTTCAAAGGCCTTTGTCTATGTTTGTCCGGATATGATCCCGAATCGACCTCATATTTGAGTTGTTTTGTGATCCCAAATCGATCTCACATTTCAACTTCATTCTTTGACTACATGTGTTCCCAAATCGATCACACATTAGTCAAAGAGAGGCAAATGTATGCACCCAAAAATGGTCGCCTAGACTTTGGGCCCCATTTATTCAATTTATAAACCCTGAATCATTTTTATCAATAATCAATATTTTCAGCATTATCAATTCTTGATCAAATCTTAATTTCGATCATATATTGGATTTTTATCCTATGGGCTAACCATTTATCCTAAGTCTTTATTTGATTAAAAGGAATATTTCCTCCCTTTTAATTAAATAAAAAACCCCCACTTTTCCTCTTATCCTAAGTTGCACAAATAAAACATTATTCCTATTTTATAAAAAGGAGAAAAGCACTTTTTGTCTCATATGGACATAAAGTCAACTCTTATTTTCCTATTGGAGGATATGTGTGCACATGGATTGCTCCTCTTTCAAGCTCCACCGCTGATTAAGACTTTTTGCCTCTTAATCTCCATGGTCCATTTCACCTCATTTTTTATAAAAGGAGAGCTCTCTCCTTCATTTGCATATCCCATGTTTTTATGCTAATGTTATGCTGTAGGTTTTAGGTGTATTTGGAGTTTGAAGACATTGAAGACTTGTTGCTTTCATCATCTAGTTCATATTTGCTCTCATAGTTGCATAATAATGGCATTCTTATTGTAGATTTTCTTTTATGCAATAGATTTAACTCATCTAGCTTAATAGGAAGGGTTGTAACACATTGTTATTTCCCTTTCATAGCTTAGTTTGTACTTCCATTTTCATAGCATAGCTTGCACATTTTCATTCTCATTTTAGTTGCATTGCATTGCATATTTGATTCTTGGAGATATTCGCATTGTTTCCCTTGTCTTCATTGTGAATCTCTCATTGTATGGTTGACTAGCAAGGTCACAAGTTTGTAGCTCTAGCTGAGAGCAAATTTATCATAGTCCCTTGCAACTCCATGCATAGAGAGCTATGAGCCTCTTTGTGAGGCCTCATTCTTGAGCAACCTTGCATGTAATGGTTCATAGAAGTGCATATTTTTGTGTGTACAAATGTTAGATAACTAAGAGGGGGGGTGATTCAGTTAAGTCTAGTGTTATGTAAAAAATCTAAACTAGTTTTGAAGATAGGAAAAGAGTCACCCTGAGCATGACTCTTCGCTTCTCAAGAACCCCATCATTGTTTTCATCATGCCCAAAAGGTCTAAGAGAGCATTGTATAGAAGATGTTTGAGCTTTAACTATTGATGCATCTTGAGGAGTGTGAACCCACACTAAGCGAGGAGCACTATTAGCTAAAGCATTCCCCTATTGGCCAGGGTTTGAAACTAGAAGTGAAAATAATGAAGTTTGACAAGGCTTACCTTGAGAAGTTTCCACCATAGGTGGCTGATAATATGAACTGAAATGTTACTTCTAGGTTTTTGTTGCTACATTATTTCCTTTGCAAACCACAATAGTCCATCCTTCTTATTTCCTAGTTCCATTATAGGGATGAGAAGCGGCCTCCTTACGAGGAGATTTTTTTTGGGGAACAACCAAGGGATAATTTTTGATTTTTTTCTTTATTGATTGACACTGATAATAGGTGTTAGGAAGATTCAAGAAAATAAATTTCTAGGTAAAGAAACCTCCACCCACCTATATATCTATGGTTTCTTTGAGGTTGTGAGACAATTCAACCTCAACAAAAAACCCTCTTCTAGGGACAAGCATGAAAAAATTGGCCTAGTTCTAAGAAAACCACCTTGCTAAGAGATTGGGCAATAGTTTGCATGGACAACCAACACATAAAAGGAAGAATAGGGAACTGAACCCAGATGAGAACCTTAATTTTCTTTTCATACGAGACAATGAAGTCTCAAGACAATGAAGTCTTGAGACAATGGTTGAAAAACCAACATAGAGGACCTAATAGACAAAGGCTCATGTTTGAGGATAGCCTCAACATGGGAGAGATTCAAAAAGAAAAACAAATACAAAACGTTGGGGAGGTTCTTGACGCTATCAAGCTAGACCCCACGAGGAGTCTAGAATTTGACAACCCATTCTTGTAGCATGCTTTCAGGAGGAACCCTACCTGCAAAATAACACATCAAGGTATATACTCCTCAAGATAGTCACATGCATTGTCAAAATACTGAATAGGAAGAACAATACTAGGAGAGGCCATACCTCGTGAAACACCTTTGAAAAAAACTTGTGAGGGCATTTTTTCAAAGGAGGCATGGATATCCATCCCCAAAACTCTAACACCAACATCAACTATTGGGATAAAGTTGGTTAGAGCCATAAAAAACCTTTGAAATCCTGCAATAAATGCAATATGATGCTCAGAAAGGCTCAACAATTTAGAAAAAAATGTGCAACGGACCAAACCCTAGTAGAGCTCAAAGCATGCCATGATATTTATTTTAATGTTTTATATGAAAATAAAAATGAATTGGTACATGCGACCATGTCTTGTCACATGATTCTTAAAGGATTCTAGATATTCATCATCACTACATATTAGAGAATTAATTACAATTGACGTGCTTCGACCATTTTACTCTGGAAGTAAAAATCAATATGTATATGTGTTTGTCAATTTATCAAATTCAAGAATAACTATAGATTTTAAATAAAAATAAATGGTAATAAAGTCATTTAATGACTACTTAATATTCTTTAAATATAAATAAATGGTAATAAAGTTATTTGATGACTACTTAATAATTCCTAAGCTCAAGAGTTTTATTAACTTTAAACTTGAATGCACTTAGCATTTATGATTTAGAAAGTTTGAGGATATTTATCTAGACATAATATTCTTTGTCTATGGAAATTAATCTTGCAATTGAGGTATTTAAGAAACAATCACATGCATCTTATTTTGTAAATAATAGGTTTGTAAGAAATAATATAAGTATAACAAGATTATTGCCATTGACAACATTGTCAATAACGTCTATACAAATAATGAGGAAATTATACAAAAAAATTGATATCTAGTTAAAAAGGTTTTATAAGTTCTTTTGGGCAAAACCAGTTTCCCTTTAATAAAAAATAAATAATATAAGTATATACATTCTAAATAATAGTAAAAAACTAGACAATTTTAACAAATAATTATATTACAAGAGAGAATGCATCTTAGTGGCGTAATTATAATAATAGAACTATTATTTAGCAAAGTTGACTCAGACATATAATTTAGGAGAGAAAATCTCTAATTGATATGTATAAGTTATATATTTCATTTATAAACTTGATTTAAGTTTTGAATTGGTCAATTAAAATATTATAATTAAATTGTATCCTTAGAAATTATACAATGTAGTGCATGCAATCTTCAACACTATTATTTTGTTAAAAGATTATTACATAGTAAAATTTTCATATTTGCAATACTTTTTTATTTGTCCTTGTAATTATTTTATGTAGAATGTCTCAATGCATTAACTTATTGATATAACTTCTGTACTTTTGTGTAAACCTAGGGGTGTTTCTCAATACTACTTGCACATCCATTACAAAGATCCGTATTGTTACTTATTGCGACCACATATTCATTCATCCCACGTAACACATTCTCACAATTTCATTTCTCCTTCAATGAATAACTAAACACCGATTTGTTGAATCATTATAATGCTATTTTATTTAAAGACATTCAATGTACTCACTTATTATTAGAATATCTCTAACTATTCAAGGTATATCATTCACAATGCAACACTTCAATTGATGCACTAAAAAGGTATTCTAGATTTGCATGAGATTTATTAGGACGATATGCACATTTCAAGAGTGTTATCTTTATCATTTAGACTCATTTATATTGATTTACCTAATAAATTACACGCTCTTGTGATAAAGTCAACACTAGAAATCATTAGATTATATTAAGCATAATTTAAAAAGATAGATTAATAACTCATCAGATTTTATGATAAAAATCATAAGATATTCCATTAATCCAATCTCACATACAATTAAAAAGCTATAAAATATTATATATAAATGTTATAGATTAAATTTAAGAATGAAAAGCAATTATTCATAAAATATATAAACAAAGATGTTTAATTATAGATACAATATTTTATGTTACAAAGAATTTAAAGACGGACAATCAAATTTATAGATCACAAATATTTTTTTACAAATCTATATTAAATTTACTGATATGTACTACCCGTAGTATTCTATTTACCTATAATAATTTCATAAATATAAATGCATCCCAATACACAAACTTTCACCGGGATGGTTTTATTTTAAGCTGGACATTTCACACAGAAAAACAATAACAATAAAAGTTTCTTAAGGGAGATTGTAATTCATAATTCCATGATTTCAAGTCTCAATCGGCGCTGCTGCAACATTCTAGTCTTCTTTCTATGTTGCCCCCTCTTGAGTTACGACATCGCGATATGTTCTCTTCAGTTCATTAACTGAGCACGCAAAAAAACATAGTCAACCACATGTGGTTAGAGAGTTAAATCTGAAGATTTGGATAATACCCATGCAAAAATAATACGAAGTAACAATATACCTATCAGAGTTTCGGATCCTTGATTGTGGTTTATTATAATCTTCTTCCCATTAACCTCCTTAACATTCAGAAATCCTCGTACATTTCTAAGCAAACGCTCAATGTCTTCTTTCGTAGGAAGAACAGTAACTCCCTGGAGCTCAAATGTTGTGCGCTGCGGCATCTCTTCTTATTCTTGCTTTCCTTCAAACAATTCTACTCAATGTTATAACTTCACATGGCCATGAGGCCCATATTTATAAAGAAAATCCAACGCTACTTACCCTAATTTTGGAAGGAACCCACTAAAATCAATGGAGTTGCATTGTCCCTTCACGCTTGCTTATGGGAATACATTTTCCTCCCTAATACATCGTTTAGGGTTTGCAACGTATGCCAGGGGTTTCTCAACTTTGTTATCTTCCACACGTTATATATACACAATTGGTCATTTCGAAGATTATCCTCCAAGCCATAATTTATTGCTCTCAATCTCCTTTGAAAGCTCTTCGTCCCATTAAAAAAATGAGAAACAATTAGAAGATTTGTAATGTTGGGGTGCAATTTACTTCTCACAATCTTTGAAATTGATGAGGGTATGACCATACTCGCAAACCCACCAAATACGGCACGGGTAATTCCAATGTTACTGCACTCGTTCGATGTTTTCAGATTTGGCGGTGCAACCGTCTTCCTTTGTGTTCCAGGCTTCTCAGAAGTTAGAACGTGCTCACCTTGACGTCGTTCAGAAATTAGAAGGATATTTGAATGGAAATTCCACTAGGGTTTTATCAGTTTTGAATTATTCAATTGTTTTTGAATAAGTGTGTCGGTATTCTATCAATTTTGAATTGTTCAGATCTTAATTTTTTTTTCATATATTTTTGAATGGTCTTTATATTTTAAAATAGTCTATTAACAAGGTAATTTACATAGTAAAAGCAATTTGGTTTTAATATAGTGTTTGTCTCAAAGTGGATCTATCCAAAGACTTAAACTAGATAGTAGACATCAAGATTGGATAGATGAGATACAACCAAGGTGTTCTCTATCTAACCTTATCTACTACTTGTTATCAATTTTAATATTTTGAGTATGAGATAGGGATTGTTTGTAGGCTACTTCTCATTATAGTTCTAGCACTCAACCTGCTTCTAGAACATTAGTAATAATGGGCCCCCACTCAAGCCAAACCTAAGCTATAGGGATCATTCCTTGAGAAACCAAAGTATAGTTTCAAAACCTTAGTGTTAGGCCATTTTTCTATCATAGCAAAAATCTTATGAGAATGGCGTGTTTTCCTTGCAAGTGTTCTTCAAAATGTCCTGCCTTGTGCTCTTTATTGTTGTCGCCTTGCTTCAGTCCAAATTGCATCTCCTAATTCGCAAAACTCAAAAAGTTATTCAAAGTTTAAAGCCTGCTGGAAATATTTCAAAATTTGCCTAAGTGTCGAAAACCCACAGTGTTTTAAAAAATCCATGATGTTTTCGACCTTTTTGGCTTGCATAAAACCCTCGATATTTTTGCATCCTTGTTTACCTTTGTGTCAATGTTGAAAACCTTGTGTGTTTTCGATCTTTTGCTGTTGTGAAAACTTTGTGTGTTTTCGACCTCCCAGTTCCCTGTCTGCCGGCTTTCCTTAAGTGCGCAAGTGTGATGACAGGTGGGCCCGAGCCTACAAACACTCTTCCTGATTGGCTATCGCATGGCCGCATGTCAGACTTTTCTGACATGCGATCATGCGACCGCCTGCCAGCTGTCTGTGTGGTCCCGGTTCTTCATCATTTTTGGCTGCCTGGCGATTACATCTCCTATCCGGCGACTTGGTGACTATGTTGTTGCATTATCTCCGGATATCTGGCAGTTAGTTGCTAACATCTAACGAACTTGCGAACGGTTAGTCACATTATCGCTGAATGCTTGGCGATCTTATGGATTTGTCGCATGATCACAAGGGCCAGTTCCGTGGCTTGCGATCATGTGACCAGTTGACACGTGTCTGCAGTGGTGAGGTGGTGATCGATTGGTGGGCCCAGGGCTTCAAGCTTTTAAAAGGTGGTGATGTGGCAGTCAGGGGTTGGTTGTCGCATGGCCACATGTCAGAATTTTCTAACATGCGATCATGCGACTACTTGCCACGTGTCCCTAGGGCCCATCGGTAGGGTGGTTGCAGTTTGGTGATTACAGTTTAGTGGTCGTGCGAGGTGGTGATGTGGCAGCTCTTGGTTGGCTGTCGCATGATCGCATAGCCCATTCCTTGGCTATGCGGTCATGTGACTAGTCGATACGTGTCCTTGTTCCTGCTGGCAGAGGTGGTAGTGTGGCATCCGCGGGGGTGATGTGGCAGATCCTGTGGTTGGTGCATGGTCTCATGGGAGGTTTCAAGCCCATGCGATCATGTGCCCACCATTTGATTTTGTGGGCCTATTTGTTGATGGGTTAGCGATCCCCATTCTCTATTTTGATTGGTTGTCGGTGTGACATGTGGCGTATGGCATGCCCAACTCTGTGGCATGGCGACAGGTGGCATCATGTGTCACAGTTGCAGAGTTAATGGTGGAGTGGATAAAGGTCTAGCGATGTTGATAAATTCCTTCTTGTCACTGGTTCACGAGATGATTTGGCAGTTCACTAGTTGGTCTGGCGACTTGGCGATGAGTGGTCTTGTGGTCGCTGAGTATAGCTGGAGTTAAGATTTTCATCCCGTGACTAGGTTTTTGCCTTGTCGCCAGTTTTTGGAATGAAACCCGAGGTGCTTGATGAGTTAGAGGATCTGAAGCCCGAGAAAGGTAGAGAGATCTACGATTGGGACTTAATTGCCGATCTCCAATCGAATCAAGACCGCTGATGTGCTGCTGGCGCCAAGACTTAGCCGTTGGAGTTCAAATTTGAATCTCAGAGGCGACTGGGAGGGACTGAAATTGATGACAGAGGGGGCCAAAGTTGGTGAGATTGATCTTCTCCACCATTCCTTTGTGGTCCAGGGTGCCTTGAGGGTTTGTAGAGATTTATGTCATGTGGAGGAGGACAGTTTTGTTGGCTCAAGGCATGATTTCAGGGTGATTGTTTTGACTTGCTCTCTTGGCGGATCTGTGATCTTCTATGCTTTGTTCTGAGAATTATGATGATTGGAGATCATCTTTGATCTATTTCTTTGAGATTACTTGGTTTCCTGCCCCTATAATAAATCTTGATTTAGTTTTTGGTTGGTTGGGTAGTTGAAACCCTTGCCCTAGCTGTCCGTAGCTTGTTGCATTCTCTATAAGAATTCCAAGGCAGCTAGTGGTATAAATTGTAGGTGGTTCGATTTTGTAAGGGTTCCTTCTTCTACAAATTTTTGAGGAGAATTGGTTCCAAGTGAAAGGTCTTTTTTTCTGTAGATTTCTCCTTCTCTCTGCACATAGAGTGTTCTTCTGTCCTTGCTGGTTCAAAGAATATAGTGCATGTTGTAATAGATTTGTCTTATGTATGAGAAGTGAATATATTCTTACTATTACTGAGCTATCTCCATTTGAATTCTGAGTCCATTAATCATACATCAAGGGTGTTTGATTTTTCTATTTGCATTGCCTAAGTGTTTGCAAGTGGAGTTGTCTTCGCAGAGATAACTGGTTCAGAGTTAGTGTTCATGTATGTATGAGTTGAGGTGTCAAAGATATTTCATGCTTATCTTCCAATGGATGCTGGTCAATGTATTATCTATTTATAGGTCTCTTCTAAGGGGAGGGTTAAAATCCTTTGATGGATAATAACATATTTGAATGCACAGGTGGGTGTTAAGTTGAGGTTTGGTCATGGTGTGTGATTGATGTCAGGCATCAACACATTGAGCATATTGTGTTCTTGTTTCATAGTTGTCTCTTGCAGTAGGGTATTTGACTCTATGACCCATTAGACAAGGCACTGGCCTATTAGAGACTTAGGGTATCTCAGGGGTCCCTTCAAACTCTTTAAAATCTTTTCCCTTCAGCTCCACCCTTTCCCTTTCTTGTTGTTAGGATAGGTTTCTGGCTTTCAATCTCATTCCATGCAAGTAGGGCTATTGTATGAGACTTTCTATCATTGAGGTACAAGATACCTATAGGAGATTGACTGCTATTCCACATTAATTTGTCTGTAGGCCTTTGGTTTGTAATGATGTGTCTTGAATGTGCAGATAAGGCAATACCTACCTGAGTGATGTGGAGCTCAAAGAAGAAGGAGAATTTCTTTTTATCCTCATCAAGTGGTTTGTTTTTCTTGTCAAGCTTGAGTGCCTAGCCTGTGTTTCAAGCCCAACTATTTGATTCAATCTTGGTCCTGCAAGGCGAAGAACCAACAAAATGGTGACTCTACTGGGGAAGAGGTAAAAGACAACAAGCTTCCTTGCTTGGCTAGATCATCCCAAAGTCTGGTTAAACGATCATAGAGTCTGAAGTAAAATACACATTAGTAAAATTTTCTCACCTAGTTGTGAGTGGCAGCTTTGATTTATCTCTGATTGGTCAGTGTTTTATAATAAGTTTGATATATTTGTAGTCCTAACAAGCAGTTATCCTATGAGGTTGTCTTGTGATTGTTGATTTTGAAGAAGGTTTAGAGTTGAAGAGGTTCTCAGCTGATTTAGATTTGTCCTATGCAAGGAGGTGGCATCTCTACCAAGGTTTGAAAAGTGATTTGGAGGAGACTTCATATCAATATTTTGTAGCATTCACAACATCTCCAGGTAATCCTATTTCATTAAGCAAGAATAGTCCCTAATTAGGTGAACAAGTCACTATTGAAAAAGGAAGTCAATCTTGAAGGTTTGATCATATTTTTGGATAGAAGTTTTAGTTTTGTAATGAGTATCAGAAATATGTTGAGGTTTAAAGAGTCATTGGGTGCATGGGTTTGAACAAAAGTATTGTCATGAGAACAAGTTGTATTATTTTGTCAATACTTTAAAATGGAGTTTCCAGCTTTGATAGATCAGGATGATGTTTCTAGGTCTGGGTGTTATTAGTCAGACCTTAGAAATGTTGATAGAGAAAGAGACATTTATCTAATAAGTCAAAGAATCCAACAAACTTGTACAAGGATTTTAAGATGTGCAATAGGAGAATGGAAAGAAGGGTCATCCCGCTCATACTATAAGAAATTTCTTATAGCTTGTGATGAACTTCTTATGGGTATTGAGCTTCAAGATTTCTAGTATACTGAAATATTTTTAGGGCTTAGTATACCTGAATCAGTTGCTTGGACTGCCTCTATTAGAAATGAAGCATTAGAAAAAGTTAAGAAATGGATGGATTTATTTAAGAATGATGAATCTTGTGATGCTGGTGCTGATGATGGAACTTGTGATTATCAAGAGATAGAAGGTGAATTTGTAGATATGAGTTCCTGCAGTGATGACTTGACACAAAAATTTTCAGCCCCTGTCTCAGATGAGGAAGATATTTATAGCATTTGCAGTGAGGCAAGTGAGATTGAGTGTGAAGTCCAATACTTGCTAAGTAGTGAACAAATTTCAGAGCTTTTGGATGCAGAGTTTCAAAGATGCACTCCCAAGTATGTTTCTGAGATCCCATGCCTAGTGGATATTATTTTTGATGAAGAAAAAATGAGTGATGGCATGGTGTGTGAAACTTCTATTGAGGTCCTTTCTCCCATTTTTGATATGCAAGTTGATGGTACACATTATTGCAATAAATTTGATAATGTCAGTGGTGATGAGTATGATGATATGTGTACTAGTGTGGATTCAGTTTTTCAAAAGACTAATGTATGTGGTTCTTCTTTATATTCTGATGCTGGAGAATGCAGCAATTCTGAAGGAGTTTTCTTAGATTTGCAAATGATTGACGAGTCATTGAATGATAGTGCTTGTTCCTTTCTAGAAGATGCTGATGTGATTTTTGATCAGCAAGTTGCTACCATTTTCATGCAGTCAGATTTCTATCTTGAGAAGTTTTATATTAGTTTGTAGAGCAGGGAGATAGAAAGTGTTTATTATTCATTGCAAACTAATGGTCAGAATGTTGATGCTTCCAGTTATGGTGTTGAGTTGCAGTGTTTCCTTTTTCAGCATGGTGGTGAAAGTAAAGAGTGTGACATTTTGTTGTCACGAAATGGTCAACATCTATGGTAGCCTGATGTCTTTATCTTGCTGGATGATGGTGAGTATGGTGATCATTTTTTATATAATGTGCTGAATGTGGATCACAGTGTTTTTGGCAGGATGGATGAGAAATGTATTTTCAGCTTTCCTTTGCTAAGTGGAGATGAAAATTACTTTTTTGATAGAGGAAAGACCTGATCAAAAGTTTTGGGGCCCTGAGCCTTTTGTGAATATTGTAAATCTCTGTATATAAGTTGCTTTTCCTTACCCTATTTTGCCCTGGTTTGTCAGTTTTTGGTCCTATTCCTTGGTCTTGCCCTGCTTGTTCCCTGCTCTCTGCATTTTTATCCTGTGGGTGGTCTGCTCTCCCAGAAATCTTGAATTCTCGCATGGGTACAAGTTACCCATCGTCCCCAACTAGAGCCATTGTTAGGCCATTTTTCTGTTATAGCAAAAATCTTATGAGAATGGCCTATTTTCCTTGCAAGTGTTCTTCAAAATGTCCTGCCTTGTGCTCTTTATTGTTGTCACCTTGCTTCAGTCCAAATTGTATCTCCTAATTCGCAAAACCCAGAAAGTTATTCAAAGTTTAAAGCTTGCTAGAAATATTTCAAAATATGCCTAAGTGTCGAAAACCCACAGTGTTTTCAAAAATCCATGATCTTTTTGACCTTTTTGGCTTGCATAAAACCCTCAATGTTTTCGCATCCTTGTTTACCTTTGTGTCAATGTTGAAAACCTTGTGTGTTTTCGATCCTTTGCTGTTGTGAAAACTTTGTGTGTTTTCGACCTCCCAGTTCCCTATCTATCGACTTTCCTTAAGGGTGCAAGTGCGATGATAGGTGGGCTCGGGCCTTCAAAAGCTCTTCCTGATTGGCTGTCGCATGGCTGCATGTCAGACTTTTCTGACATGCGATCATGCAACCGCCTGCCACCTATCCGCGTGGTCCCTATTCTTCATGGTTTTTGGCTTCCTAGCGGTTACATCTCCTATCCGTCGACCTGGCAACTGTGTTGTCACGTTATCTCTAGATATCTAGCAGTTAGTGGCTAAGATCTCACAAACTTGCAAATGGTTAGTCGTGTTGTCACTGAATGCTTGGCAGTCTTATGGATTTGTCACATGATCGCAAAGGCCAATTTCGTGGCTTGCAATCATGCGACCAGTTGACATGTGTCTACAGTGGTGAGGTGGTGATCGATTAGTGGGCCTAGGTCTTCAAGCTTTTAAAAGGTGGTGATGTGGAAGCTAGGGGTTGGTTGTTGCATGGCCACATGTCAGAATTTTCTAACATGTGATCATGCGACCGCTTGCCATATGTCCCTGGGGCCCATCGGTAGGGTGGTTGCAGTTTGGTGATTGTAGTTTGGTGGTCATGCGAGGTGGTGATGTGATGGCTCTTGGTTGGTTATCACATGATCGCATAGCCCATTCTTTGGCTATGCGATCATGCGACTGGTCGATGCGTATCCTTGTTCCCGCTTGCAGAGGTGGTAGTGTGGTGTCCACGGGGGTGACATGGAAGATCCTGTGGTTGGTGCATGGTGTCATGGGAGGTTTCAAGCCCATGTGATCATGCACCCACCATTCAATTTTGTGGGCCTATTTGCAGATGGGTCAGTGGTCCCTATGCTATGTTCTGATTGGTTGTCAGTGTGACATGTGGTGTATGGTAGGCCCAGGTCTGTGGTGTGGCGACAAGTGGCATCATGTGTTGCAGTTGTGGAGTTAATGCCAGAGTGGATAAAGGTCTAGCGGTGCCAATAAATTCCTTCTTTTAGCTAGTTCGCGAGATGATTTGGTGGTTCACTAGTTGGTCTAGTGACTTGGCGATGAGTGGTCATGTGGTTGCTAAGTATAACTGGAGTTAAGTTTTCATCGTGTGACTAGGTTTTTGCCTTGTTGCCAGTTCGCGAAAAGAAACCCAAGGTGCTTGATGAGTTAGAGGATCTGAAGCCCAGGAAAGGTAGAAGATCTACGATTGGGACTTAATTGCTGATCTCCTATCGAATCAGGACCGTCGATGTGCTGTTGGCGCCAAGACTTAGCCGTTAGAGTTCAAATTTGAATCTTAGAGGTGACTAGGAGGGACTGAAATTGATGATAGAGGGGGCCAAAGTTGGTGAGATTGATCTTCTCCACTATTCCTTTATGGTCCAGGGTGCCTTGAGGGTTTGTAGGGATTTGTGCCATGTGGAGGAGGATAGTTTTGTTCCTTCGAGGTGTGATTTCAAGGTGATTGTTTTGACTTGCTCTCTTGGCGGATCTATAATCTTCTATGCTTTGTTTTGAGAATTATGATGATTGGAGATCATCTTTGATCTATTTCTCTGAGATTACTTGGTTTCCTGCCCCTGTAATAAATCCTGATTTAGTCTTTGGTTGGTTGGGTAGTTGAAACCCTTGCCCTAGCTATCCGTAGCTTGTTGCATTCTCTTTGAGAATGATGAAGGGTGCTCCCCTTAATACCACAAACACATAATAGAAATAGAGAAACAACAACAATATGTAAGAACAGAAAATTGACTTCTTATTATCTCCACAAATGTGAAATTACAAACTTTCAAAATTACAATATGCAAAGCCACATGGGCATTCCCTTACAATATTCTGTAGGACAAAGCCTTGAACTATTACCCAGATCTACTACCCATAACTATTCTGAACTGCCTAAGACAATAATACAGCCTTCCTTATATAGGCAATTTTCCACCCCCTGGGAAGGTTCCAGAATTTTAGCCAACAAGGCCAACCAAACTTAGAATTATTTTATTTTACATTTTATTACATCATAGTCGGCTCAAGATAGCCTTTGAAACCTGAAAATTTTTTTTGAAGAAAATTATTTTTCGCCATTTCAGGTGGCCCAACTTCCGAAGACCATAAGTTATCACCAGTTGACCCGATCGGCTATTATAACCCCATTTCAGAAACACCACGAAGCGCTCTACAGGCTTGACCCACGCAAGTGCCCGTCACCCAAATTTTTGACCTCATCCAAGGCCTCTAAAGCCTTCAAAACTGAGTTCAAAGTTTCTGTACCCTGCTGCCAATACCGAAAATCTTTAATATCTTCCAATATACACTTGATCTGGTAATGAAACTTTACTGGCAGACTTATATGACCAAAATGAACCTCCAAGAAAGAAATCAGATCATTCTGAGCACATACAAAAATTACCAAAAATAGTAACTTTCCATAAATCGCAGCTCTGTACAAAATAACCCTTATTGAATATAAAAACAAAAATATTTTTGGGTGATGCAAGATTGCTCTTACACCCAGGATGCTCCTGCATCAGACACCCAGGGTAATTTGAGAAGTGACCCTGTCACAACTCAGGTGTGCAGAGGAAAACCAAGACGGTTAACCTCCACCCTTGTTAGCCTTGATGAATCTTCAACAGGTCATCCTTTCCACTTGACCAGATATTCTTCATATGTCTTGTTCCTTGTGCTTCTGCCAACATGACTATCCAGTATATCTTCGATCTCCTTAGTGTCTGAACTAGTTGCTGGAATACTCCACTGTGCTGCTGTGATCGCATCTTCAACACCTCCTTCATGATATTCTGTCAGATCTAAAATGTTAAACACTGGTGAAATATGTAGCTCAGTAGGCAATTCTACCTCATATGCATTTCCTGAATCATGTTTCTTCAGTATCTTACATGGTCCAAACTTCTTCATTTTTAGCTTGTTATATGTACCAACTGGAAACCGCTCCTTCCGTAAATGAACCATGACTTCATCACCAACCTGAAATTCCTTATACCTCCTTTTCTCATCTGTCTTAGCCTTATACTGTGTGTTCATCTTGGTAATATGCTTCCTCAACTCCCCATGGATGTTCTTCAAGTGTTCTACAAAATCTTTAGCTTCAGCACTACTTATTTCTCCTTTATCTATCTTCCTCAATTCAGATACATTTCTCGGACTACTTCCATATACAATCTGGAATGGTGATTTACCAGTGCTCCTGTTGATAGAATTATTGTATGCAAATTCCGCCTGTGGTAAAATCAAATCCCATCCTGTTGGCTTATCTCCAACCAAACATCTCAGCAAATTTTTCAAACTCCTATTCACCACCTCTGTCTGTCCATCAGTCTGTGGATGATGTGATGAACTGAACTTCAAATCTGTCTTCAACTTCTTCGACAATGTACGCCAAAAATATCTAACAAACTTAGTGTCCCGATCTGAAACTATGGTCTTTGGCAAACCATGAAGTCTCACTACTTCTCTGAAAAACAATTCTGCTACATGAACAACATCATTAGTCTTCTTGCAGGGAATGAAATGTGCCATCTTTGAAAATCTGTCAACCACCACAAAAATTGAATCATGTCCCCACTGAGTCCTCAGTAAACCAAGAACAAAGTCCATGCTAATATCCTCCCAAGGCTTCTCTTTTACAGATAATGGCTGATACAACCCTGTATTCTGCTTCACTCCTTTCACCATCTGACATACTCTGCAACTCTGTACAAACTTCTTCACATCTTACTGCAACTATGGCCAATAATAATTCTCACTAACCAAACCAAAGGTTTTATCATGACCAAAATGTCCAGCCAATCCTCTGCTATGCTTCTCCTTAATGAGATTCTCCCTCATAGAACTTCGTGGAATGCACAACTGACTCCCTTTGAATAGCATGTCATCCTAGATGATGAAATCTAGCCATTTTATCCTGTCTAGAGTAACAGATTATGTACAAGCTTTCCAAGCTTCACCAAAATCAGGATCCTCTGGATACAAATTCTTGAGTTCCTTGAACCCAACCACTTCAATCTGCATTTCTGTCAACAATAGTTGCCTTCTGCTAAGAGCATCTGCAACCCTATTAGACTTTCCACTCCTGTGTTTCAAAACAAATGTATAACTTTGCAAAAACTTAACCCATTTCAAATGCATTTGATTCAACTTTCCTTGACTATTCAAATATTGCAAAGCTTGATGATTAGTATACAAAACAAACTCCTTAGAAAGCAGATAATGTCTCCACTTCTTTAATGCCTGAACTATAGCATAAAATTCCTGATTATAAGCAGAATATTTCCTCTTGGCATCATTTAACTTTTCACTAAAATAAGCAACAGGTTTACCTTCTTGGCTCATAACAGCTCCTATTACAGTACCACTAGCATCACAATCTACTTGAAAAGCCTTATTGAAATCTGGAAGTGCTAAAATAGGTTGTAATGTAACTTTTCATTTCAACAACTGAAAACTTTTTTCTGCCCCATTAGTCCACTTAAACTCTTTTCTATCCCCTCTCATTGTTTCAATCAAGGGTCCACAAATACTGCTAAAATTTTTGATAAACTTTCTGTAAAAGCTAGCCAAACCATGAAAAGATCTTACCTCAGTAGCACTCATTGGAGTAGGTCATTCAAGGATAGCCTGTACCTTGTCTAGGTCCATTTTTAGATCTTCTACTGAAACTACAAATCTCAAATAAACTAACTTTTTCTTCACAAAACTGCACTTCCTCAAATTAATCAACAATTTCTCTTCTCTCAACTTCTCAAATACTATACGAATATGCATCATATGCTCATCCAATGTCTTACTAAAGATCAAAATATCATCTAGGTAAACAATGACAAACTTACCCAGAAATTCTTTCAGAACCTCGTTCATGAGTCACATGAAAGTGCTCGATGCATTGGTTAGCCCAAAAGGCATGACTAACCACTCATATAGTCCTTCTTTTGTCTTGAAGGCAGTCTTCCATTCATCTCCTTCTCTGATCCGAATCTAATGATATCCACTTTTCAGATCTATCTTTGAAAAATACACAGCTCCACTCAAACAGTCCATAATATCATCCATTCGTGGAAATGGAAACCTGTACTTGATTGTGATCTTGTTTATTGCCCTAGAATTTGTACACATCCTCCATTCTCCATTCTTCTTTGGTGCTAATACCGCTGGTACAGTACAGAGACTCAGACTCTCACAGATCAATCCTTTTTGTAACAACTCATGTACCTGTCTGTTCAACTCCTCACTTTCTGTAGGTGTCATTCTGTGTGCTGCCTTATTCAGAAAACTCACTCCTGGGATCAAGTCCATCTGATGACTAATCTTCCTGACTGGTGGTAATCCATCAGGCACATTATCAGATACAATATCCTGAAACTCATTCAACAAATTTGCAACTTCTACAGGAACATCTTCTACTTCCTCTTTACCAGCTTTTGGAATTAAAGCAAAACATACATGCTCATGCCTCATACCATCTAAGAAATTTCTTCCATCAACAAAAGTTATCCTTGCATTACCACATACCTTTTCTTCAGTCTCCTTCAATAGTTTTAGCTTATGTCACACACCATCCTTTGTCAGGGAATAGGTATTCACACGACCATCATGTACAGCACATTTGTCAAACTGTCATGGTCTACCCAACAACATATGACATGCATCCATAGATATGATATCACACAATACCTCATCTTGGTATCTGCCAATCTTGAACTTCACCAGGCATTGTTCATTGACCATGACCTTGTGGTCATCCTATACCCAGGCAATTCGATATGGATGTGGGTGTTTCTATCTCTTGAGCTTCAACTTTGTCACCATCTCTTCTGACACCAAATTGTCAGTGCTTCCACTATCAATAATCACATCACAACATTTACCTTCACACTTGCACCTAGTGTGAAACAAGCTCCTCCTTTGCTCAGGTTCATTCTCACCACTCAATAGGACTCTTCTATTAATCAACATTTGTCCTCTTTCAGCATCTTCAAAATTTGATGATCTAGCATCTTCATCTACATGTGCAACTCTGGCCTGGCCTTCATTTCTCCTATCTGTTCTACCTTGGTGCTGAGGACATTCAAATGACCTATGACCTTCTTCTCCATAGTGAAAACATGTTCCAGAGAAGCCTCCTCTTCCTCTTCCTCTCTGATCTCTATTATTCTGATCCTAGAAGCGATTGAATTATTTCCACACTGATTCTGACTGCTACTGGCCTCATCCTTCTTTTTCAGATCTTCATTTCAGCCACCATATGACCGTCCACCAGATCGTCCACCGCGACCTCTTCCATTTTGCCTGCTCTCGAACTTCTTGTTCAGCTTTTCCTCTACTTTTAGAGAAAATTGGTATGCCTCCTCAATACTGCTCATTCAAACCAGATTCAACTCCTCCTGAATGCTTGGCCTTAACCCATTAAGGTATTGGGCAAATTTCTCCTTATCAGCTTCTGCATGGCCTATTCTGATGATAAGTCGATAGAACTCCTCTGTATACTCCTGAACAGATCTTCCTGCTTGCTTCAAACTCTGCATTTTCTTTAGTAGGTCAAGCTCATAATCAACAGGAATGAACTATCGCATCAATTTATCCACCATCCAATCCCATCTCATGATTTTCTCCTTTCCCCTTCTATTTCGCTCCAACTGAATCTCTTGCCACCATATCTTCACATGACCTTTCAGTCTGGCCTTCGCAAATTTGACCCTATCAGGATCCTCAACATCTTCATACTCAAAATATTCCTCACATTCATTGATCTAGTCAATCAATTCTTCTAGGTTAAGATTTCCAGAAAATGTAGGAACCTCAATCTTAGGTCTTTTCCCAATCTTAGAAATGGCCCGAAAAAGTCTTTCTTCCTCTTGGTTCACAATTTCAACTTCTCCTTCTTGATATTCTTCTTCAGCTTCATCCTCACTTTCATCTCTGACATTAAGATTCATTCCTCTACGAATCTTTTCTTGCAATTCTTGCACTTGTCTCTGCAGTTCCCTAACCTCAGGTGTTACAACACCAGCTCTTCCGCCACGTACCCTTCGTGGAGGTATTTTTGCGATGCACGCTGAAACCCTAACCATGGTCTTGGTGCAAACTGCCTCATAGTCAACGATCTGTTTACACACTCAGGAACCTGGCTCTGATACCACTTGATGAAGGGTGCTCCCCTTAATACCACAAACACATAATAGAAATAAAGAAACAACAACAATATGCAAGAATAGAAAATTGGCTTCTTATTATCTACACAAATGTGGAATTACAAACTTTCAGAATTATAATATGCAAAGCCACATGGGCATTCCCTTACAATATTCTGTAGAATAAGGCCTTGAAATATTACCCAGATCTACTACCCAGAACTATTCTGAACTGCCTAAGACAATAATACAGCCTTCCTTATATAGGCAATTTTCCACCACTTGGGAAGGTTCTAGAATTTTAGCCAACAAGGCTGACCAAACTTAGAATTATTTTATTTTACATTTTATTACATCATAGTCGGCTTAAGATAGCCTTTGAAACTTGAACAAAAATTTTGAAGAAAATTATTTTCTTCCATTTCAGGTGGCCCAACTTCCGAAGACCATAAGTCATCACCAGTTTACCCGATCGGCTATTATAACCCCATTTCAAAAATGCCACGAAGCGCTCTACAGGCTTGACCCACACAAGTGCCCGTCACCCAAATTTTTGACCTCATCTCGGGCCTCTAAAGCTTTCAAAACTGAGTTCAAAGTTTCTGTAAACTGCTGCCAATACTGAAAATCTTCAATATCTTCCAATATACACTTGATCTGGCAATGAAACTTTACTAGCAGACTTATATGACCAAAATGAACCTCCAAGAAAGAAATCAGATCATTCTGAGCACATACAAAAATTACCAAAAATAGTAACTTTCCATAAATAGCAGCTCTGCACAAAATAACCCTTATTGAATATAAAAATAGAAATATTTTTGGGTGATGCAAGATTGCTCTTACACCCAGGATGCTCCTGCATCAGAGAATTCTAAGGCAGCTAGTGGTATAAATTACAGGTGGTTTGATTTTGTAAGGGTTCCTTCTTCTGCAAATTTTTGAGGAGAATTGGTTCCAAGTGAAGGGTCTCTTTTTCTGTAGATTTCTCCTTCTCTCTACACATAGAGTGTTCTTTCCTTACTGGTTCAAAGAATACAGTGCATGTTGTAACAGATTTGTCTTATGTATGAGAAGTGAATATATTCTTACTGTTACCGAGCTATCTCCATTTGAATTCTGAGTCCATTAATCATACATCAAGGGTGTTTGATTTTTGTATTTGCATTGCCTAAGTGTTTGCAAGTGGAGTTGTCTTCACAGAGATAACTAGTTCAGAGTTAGTGTTCATGTATGTATGAGCTGAGGTGTCAAGGATATTTCATGCTTGTCTTCCAGTGGATGCTGGTCAATGTATTATCTATTTATAGGTCTCTTCTAAGGGGAGGGTTAAAATCTTTTGATGGATAATAATATATTTGAATGCACAGGTGGGTGTTAAGTTGAGGTTTGGTCATGGTGTGTGATTGATGTCAGGCATCAACACATTGAGCATATTGTGTTCTTGTTTCATAGTTGTCTCTTGCAGTAGGGTATTTGATTCTGTGACCCATTGGACAAGGCACTGGTCTATTAGAGACTTAGGGTATCTTAGGGTTCCCTTCAAACTCTTTAAAATCTTTTCCCTTCAGCTCCACCCTTTCCCTTTCTTGTTGTTAGGATAGGTTTCTATCTTTCAATCTCATTCCATGCAATTAGGGCTATTGCATGAGACTTTCTATCATTGGGTTATAGGATACCTATAGGAGATTGACTGCTATTCTACATTAATCTGTCTGCAGGCCTTTGGTTTGTAACGAGGTGTCTTGAATGTGCAGATAAGGCAATACCCACCTGAGTGATGTGGAGCTCAAAAAAGAAGGATAATTTCTCTTTATCCTCATCAAGTGGTTTGTTTTTCTTGTCAAGCTTGAGTGCCTAGCCTATGTTTCACGCCCAACTATTGGATTCAAACTTGGTCCTGCAAGGAGAAGAACCAACACTTAGGACATCTAAAAATTCATTATTTCTCATATTATGGGAGAGATCTAGTGAGGAAAGATTCTCTTGAGTTATATATTTTTAATTTGAAAAATGTGATCTTTTCAAGAATGACATGGTTTTCTGGCCTATTTTGGTTAGAGATAACCTCCCCTAGTACATTGAGGCCATGTATGGCTTCAACCTTGAGTTATCTGAAAAATTTGCCAATGCTTGAGACAATGGTTTTTTTTTCTATTGATGAGGCATCGTTCATTGCCTTAGTGGACACTAACAATGGTTACAGGGTTGATTAAGGAAGGTGTGACTCTTACCAAAAATCCCAAGGCCCACTAGAAGGAGGATTTAAAAAAAGTTGTTGCTAGTGGAGAAATATTTTCTCTTACATAATAGGTTTAATAGAGAATAGATTTCAAGTGAATGAAAGGGTGCTTGTATTAATCAAGTACATAACTATAGATTGTATGTTTAAACACTTTCATTCCTAGTAATTTCCTATGATCAATCGATGCAGGGGTCAAGATTAATTTTTTGTTTTAAATTTTCTCCTTCGTGCCTCAATGTGTGTCTTTCATCTGGGTCAAGAGAGAGCTTCTCTTTAATCACATGCTTATTAAGGAATTGCATAATTTTCACTTAGTTCTTTCCCCTACCTTCTAGTCATCCATCCACTGCCTAACATAAAGAGAAAAAAGGTCCTTTTTTACATTTTTTGAAAGAATTAAATTGAGACTATAAGTCTATTAAGAACCCCTCCCTCTAGCTAGTGCTTTCTTTGGGGATGGTTGTTGTTTGTTGTTTATATTTTCTATTGTTGTACTTTGGTTATATTTAGGTTTTTTTTCTTTAACTAGGTGGTCTCACTCCTCATGAGTGTGTATCCCTCCCACCTATTAGTTATTTTTCAAGTTGTCATTGTTGGATTACAAAGAGGGGGGAGGGGGGGTGAATTAGTAATCCCAAATATCAAATACCTTAAAAAAATTTCTTTGATTAACTTGGTAACAACTCAGTAATACACAGTTCACTATTTACCAAATATAGTAATTAAACTATAACAATCAGTAAATTATTTATACAAATTATTCACAACATATAACACCAATATTTAATGTGGAAACCTAGCTTTGGGAAAAACAACTATGGGAATTTTCACCCACTAAGAAAATATTCTTCTGAAGTACACCTAGTTAAGAGATAATTTGGTTAAAGATTACAATACACACTATTAGGTGTGAACTGGTCAAGGGATTTACCTCAAATCTATTAGGATCTTCACCTTGTTAGGGGTGTCCTTGTTAGAGAGCTTCAAACACTCTTTAGAATATCACCTTTTTAGGGATTTTACAATAATACTGTTAAGTTCACTTTGTTAAGAGATTTCTCTACATTACAAATGCTAGTAAGCAATAGTAAATAAATTGACCTATAGATTTGTAACTATTTTTGGTCAATCAGATCCTTGTGCACTCTTCTATCTTTACTTCAATTCATCATTATCCACTAACATCAACATGTCATCAAATCCATCTTTTCCCACTCAAAATATCTTTCTTTCTTCTTCACTAAAACAATCGGTAAGCCTTCAACTATTCATTTTTTCTAGTCATTTGTCCATACAAGATCATCCTTTATATAGGCAACTTTTGCATCTTAATCTCCTTTATTACAGTTTTCTTTAATCAATCTTAACCATCCAATTTATTATACCTTGAATCTAGATCTTGCTAACACATTTTCTTTTCAACTAGGAACTTAAACTTTTCTAGAAACTTGTTCCATCTCTTTTGCGTCTTAGATCTTTATGTAGATCTTCACCTTGAATTTTCCTATCAATAGATCTCTTGTAATTAACTTTCATCATCATCATGATTATCCAACTCATCATAGATAATCATTAAATGTCAATTCAATCCTTATTTAATATTTGCTCCTTGCTTGGTGTCCTCTATTTGAATTTTGGTTAGCTTCACTTGGTTCTTAAACCTTTCCTTATTGTTCACTGCCTTTAGTTCCTTTTCCTTTACCAAGTTACTTCCCTTTTTCCTTTACCGAGTGAAATATCCTTCTCAGTAGCCAAAACAACTTAACTTACCGATTTGACAAATTTTTATCACCATGCCTTACCTACTTATCATAACATATGTTTGATAGAAAACAATTATATCAACATAATATAATTATTATACGATTTGTATCAATTTCCCAATTAAGTTCTTCAACTTCATAACATCTCATTTCTTTTTCTCCTTAACTCATTCACCTTATATCATATACTGAATGACATGGAAATATAATATAAACCATAAATCAATTGTTTGACATCAATGACAAGACAATAACTGATCTAACCTTTCTACTATCATGTATTCCTCTTATCTTGGTAGGTCATCATCATCAACTCCATCAGATAATCAATCTTCAATATTACTATTAGTTATAGTAACAAACTCCTTCTTTGGCATTGATGGTAACACTAACAAAATCACTCTTCAATTGATGATGGTACACTTCACTGCCATTCATATTCTCTACTCCCTCTGAGTAGTAACTTCTTTTCTATCCTTGATCTTCCATTTGTAATCTATCTGTCTTTACTATCAATAGTAGACTTATGTACTATTCCTCTTTTCTAATTCCATCAGCAACATTCTCCTCTTTTTTTATTTTATATATTCTCCCTCTTTTGATAAAATTTTCTTTTTCATCAATTGACCATCTCCCTCTTTGATATATTCTCCCTCTTTTACAATAATGCCAAAGAAACATAAACTTCTTAGATTATACCTCAAGTGTATAGATTTCACAATGCAATCATTTTATTTTTTTCATACCTTTAGGCTTTACCTAAAGAGTTCATAAACACTAACATCAACTCATAATAGATATATTCTATTGAGTTCTTGAATTGATGCAACATGCATCTTTCCTTAATTAACATTGGATAGGGGAAGAACCCCTAACTTACCTCAAAGATACTCAAAATTATCCTTTGGTAGTATTTTTGTAAATGTATCATCTATCTATGTTTTAGAGTTCACATACTCCAATGTCACATGCTTATCTTGTACTTTCTCTCTCAAATAGTGATACTTGATGGATATATACTTTGTTTTTTAATGCATCACAATATTTTTTGATATGTTTATAGCACATGTATTATAACAATAAACTATAATTGGATGAGTGATCTCTTCCTGCATACCTTCTAGTATTTATTTGGTCCATACAATATAAGAACAATTCATAGCTGCAACAACATACTTAGCTTCGATAGTAGATTGTGAAATACAACTTTGTTTCCTTCTTAACCATGTCACTAGCCTTTCTCCTAAAAAGAAAGCACTGCCACAACTATTTTTTCTCTCATCAATATTTCCAGTCCAGTCAACATCAGTATATACCTTGAGATCAAAACCTCCTCCTTTTGTATATAATAGATTGAAATCTTCAGTCCCTTTTAGATATCTAAATATCCTTTTTACTGTAGGCAAATGTGTCTTGTTTGGGTTTGTAGAAAACCTTGCAACTATCTGAACAAAATGTGTAATATTAGGTCTACTATGTACAATATATTGTAGTTTACCAATCATAGATTAGTAAAGTGTCTCATTCACTTCCTTTGTTTCATCTTGTTTTGACAATTTAAAACTAGTAGCCATTGGTGTTCCAACTAGTTTCGAGTCTTCCATATGAATGTTTTCATGATCTCCTTGATATAGTTTGATTTTGTTATGTAGATCCCATCCTTTACTTGTTTTTTATAGAAAAAGTAGAAAGAGGGTGGTGGCCCTTAGTATAGAAAGACTAGAAGCACATTAACAACATATTAATAGCACTAGTTGCATAACAGTTTAACAATAGAAAGTCAGTAGAAACAAAATTGTCTAGTCTGCCTCTATCAAAAACAAACATGTAGGTCCTTTTGAAAAAAAGAGAACCATAGTAGCATAACTAGAAGGTAAATAAAATATTAACAATAACAAGATACACATGGCTAAACCAGTGTTTTAAGAACTTAACTATAAAATAGGAAAGAAAAAAATGGGACCTGGGACTAATAGGCCCATGCCAGCACGAACACCTCATGGACATAGTAGCAGCTAGGATCTCCCACCCACACATTTGGACATCAAGGTCATGGCCCACTCTTCTTGCAGAAACAAGAAGAGGTCTCTGTTATCCTTGTCAGATTCCAACTTACTACTAGCCATCTTCTCCTACACATTGCATAGGGTCACAGGTGAAGCATGCATGACTTTGAGGGAAAACTTGTTCAAATTAGAAACCCGGGCTTTGATCTCTCTCATGTCCTATTTAAGGCTGATAATTTCCATATCTAGCACATTGAACTTCTACTTGAGGGATCCTTTAAACCTATCACTCTCCTCCATCACCACCGTAGTGTGCTCAATGTGAGGGGATTTGGCCTGCCAGGTGTGGGGAGAGAGCAAGGGTGGAGGATTGTTGTGAGGCTTATCCTGTATCACTAGTAGGGGATTCAAGGGGGGAGTGTTTCCAGACTTGGGTGAGTTTAAGTGTTTAGCCGAGGATCCCTCAATTAAACTAGAGGACGCAAAGGTGTACATATCCTCCGACTGAGACTTGTCCTCTGAAGCCATTTCCCTAAGAATTCTTTTGCATTTCTCCTTGGCAATCCTATTAGATCACCAGAAAGTACCCCCCAAATCCACCTCCAGCTCAACCTAGTTGTCCAAAATTTTCTATTTTCTGGTCTTCCTCTCAGTTTCAGGGGTGTTGTCAACCCCTATCTTATCCTTAGCTTCCATGGACTCAGAGACATGAGATTCATCTAATTCCTCTACCCTTTTAAAGGGGTTACTCACACATCTCTTGTGGCTTTTACCTTTCCAAGGGACAAGGTCAGTCTGCAAGATTTCCTGTAAGGACTAGGAGGGGGATTGAGTGGGGTTGTTGGGTTTTGTAAGAATTTGCCTAAGGAAAGGAATAAAAGCTGAGATCTAGAAGCTCAAGAGATAGCACAGGAGAGATAGGAAAAATAATCAAATAATTGATTATAGCTAATTTAGTTGATTACAAAGTAGGAGTGCCTAAATATATAGGCAATGCAATAAGACTACATTATAAGGAGATGATAACATATCACCCACACAAGGTGGAATCACATGTCCACCAAAGGTGGATCATCCTCCATTGTACATGAAAGTATGTGCAACATGTGCAACAATGAGAGGATGATAATGTGATAAGAGCACTAAAGGTGGATTTCACACACAAAGAGGTATGTGATGACAACTATCACACCTAAAGTGAAAATTCTCCTAACCATATGCTAAAAGGAAATGCAAACTCCTAGGTGTCTCAACGACAACTAATTATGCAAATGCATTATCCTAAGTAAACTTAAGTAAAGTGTAATTAGTAAATACTTAATTACACCAACACCCCCCTTTAAGTGCAACTTAGGGGAATGTGCTTAAGCTCACAATGAAAGATGGGTCCTAGATACTAGGCCATGTTAGGTACCCATGTACAAAAGAATAATGCAATCTCTCATAAAGTGGAGAAAGAGGGTAAACCTCATGGGAAAAACCCTCCCCCCAAAAGAGAGATGAATACAAGATGCATGCATGGATGGAGTAATCAAGACCCCCCTATTATGACATACATCATGCATATACAATAAAAAATCCCCCCAAAAGAAGGAAACAAGGAGATATGATATTCCCCCCATAATGAGTAATCTCCTCCAAGGATGGTAAGTGCTTGAAGACAAAACATAGTCTAATGCTTGCAAACAACATTTCTCCTCTTAGGAAGGAGATATACCAAGTATAGATGTAAGAAGGCTTCCCATTGTGGATAGGAAGTAGGAAGGGGATTCCAAATGAAGTATGATGTCTCTGAAGTATACCCAAGTGTCACCATGTCCTTGGTTAATGAAGATGCTATGAACCAATTAGGAACAAGCTCAATAGAAGAAGGTGATATACAAGGAACCAATGATAATTGATCCATGTAAGAATTTGGTTCAAACTCCAAAGACAAAGATGCCTCCTCAAATGAAGTAGGAAGAGAAGCAAGTAAGCCCCCGCTTAATGTAGAATGTACACCCATGATAGATGCACCTGGATCAATGTAGAAACTGCACAAAGAAAACTAAATAATGTTCCTCCCCTTAGAAAGAGACAAGACCATAGGTGTATCAATGAATCCTCCCTAATCTATAGGAAGAGTCCCCAAAATGTATGATGTCTCAGGAAACTGAATAGGATTCTCCAACACATGAGTATGATCAACCTTAACCATGCATTGTGACATCTCAAGTGAAGTTTGAGGCTTGTGAAAACCAATCTAAAAAGACTCAAATGTCTTCTGTGAAGTTAAAGAGACCTCCTCCAAATTTTGTATCAAAGGATCCACAATCATGTCAATCTCGAAAGAAAGATCGAGTGGAGAATGAAGCTGAGGGTCAACATGCTCCCTCACAACACCTGAAGAAGGATCATCCTCAACAAAGAGAAGATGAATGTCATCAATGAAGTCTCCCAAATCTGAAATGTATGACTCCACAAAAAAACCTACAATGTTTGTCAAGTAGTCATCCAATGGAACCAAGTGAGGAAGACAATGAATATCCTATTGCACTGAATCACCTGAACCCATGGCTATGTGAATGCAAGCATCACTAGGAGGAAGAGATGTGATATCAATAGGAGGAGAAAGAGCTACAATTGGAGGTTCTGGACGTTTTGGAAGTGGAGGAATATGCGGATCTCCATACAATTCTCAAAGAACAATCCAAAGACCAGGAATATTTTTTGTCTCATCATCATAGATATCAAGGGAATCCATAACATCCATATGCATATTCAAATAGATAACCTTAACAACTTCTGAGTAAGAGTCACAATTGAAAGAAAGATTTTTAGGTCTATCCTCATACAAATAGGGCAATAGGTTATGCTCACTATGATGAGCAAGAACCAATTCACTCCATTGCTTATAGTTCCATCTTGTCAACTTAATGAAACCATCCATGATGTACTTCTCAAATAAAATAATGAGATAAAAAAAACAATACACCCCCCAAAATGCAATGAGCCAAAGAACCCCCCCAAAATTGATGATTTTTGCACTTTATATATAGTGCATGTACAATTGCCACTTGCCAAAATGAATCAAACTCGACTTCTAATTTTGATGATTACAATAGAAAATATGAAGCTATAGTAGACTCAAACAAATAAGAGACAAGATCTCTCAAGGATCTAACTAATTACAAGTGCCAAAAATAGGCCAAAATAGACCAGATTCTAAAAGTACTATGTCTACTCAAAATTTTTCCAAACTGATACTAGATCTGGAAAGTAGACAAAAAATCATGAACTTTAAAAAAAAATAGCACTTGAAAATGTGTCCATATGAGCCCGAACGAAGCCTCTAAAGTTTTAAAAATTAGAATTTGCAATTTTCAGAAAATGTCAGAAACAAAGATCAGAAATCACCTACACCATTGTGTAGATTGTGAAATTCTACCCCAAAACAAAAACAATTGCTCTTAAAAAGGAGTCTGGATGATTGAGATATCATTGTTTGAAAATCACCTCTAAAATTATTTTTTTTGAATCGCTACCCGCCGAACCTTGAAAATTCAAATGGCTCTAGATTTTGCTTCAGATATTTGATTTGGATGAAACAAAATTTGATTTAGGGGTTTTTGGACCTCCTCAATGTGATGTCAATCTTTGATTTGCACCAGCAAGCTCCAATTTTGACCTAAAATAAAATTCTCTCAAAATAAGCTATACAATGAAACTCCTATGGCTTTGATACCATGTAAGAATTTTGATATCGCTCTAATACCATGTAAGAATTCTCCTAAGGTAAGGAATAAAAGTGAAGATCTAGAAGCTCAAGAGATAGCACAAGAGAGATAAGAAAAATAATCAAATAATTGATTATAGCTAATTTAGTTGATTACAAAGTAGGAGTGCCTAAAGATATAGGCAATGCAATAAGACTACATGATAAGGAGATGATAAGATATCACCCACACAAGGTGGAATCACATGGCCACCAAAGGTGGATCATCCTCCATTGTACATGAAAGTATGTGCAACATGTGCAACAATGAGAGGATGATAATGTGATAAGAACACTAAAGTTGGATCTTGCACACAAAGAGGTATGTGATGACAACTATCACACCTAAAGTGGAAATTATCCTAACCATGTGCTAAAAAAAAATTCAAACTCCTAGGTGTCTCAAAGACTACTAATTATGCAAATGCATTATCCTAAGTAAACTTAAGTAAAGTGTAATTAGTAAATACTTAATTACACCAACACCCCCCCTTAAGTGTAACTTAGGGGAATGTATTTAAGCTCACAATGCAAGATGGGTCTTGGCTACTAGGCCATGTTAGGTACCCATGTACAAAAGAACAATGCAATCTCTCATAAAGTGGAGAAAGAGGGAAAACCTCATGGGAAAAACCCTCCCCCAAAAAGAGAGATGAATACAAGATGTATGCATGGATGGAGTAATCAAGACCCCCCTATTATGACATCCATCATGCATATACAATAAAAAATTCCCCCAAAGGAAGGAAATAAGGAGACATGATATCCCCCCCATAATGAGTAATCTCCTCCAAGGATGGTAAGTGATTGAAGACAAAACATAGTCTAATTCTTACAAACAACATTTCTCCTCTTAGGAAGAAGATATACCAAGTATAGATGTAAGAAGGCTTCCCATTGTGGATATGAAGTAGGAAGGGGAATCCAAATGAAGTATGATGTCTCTAAAGTATGTCCAAGTGTTGCCATATCCTTGGTTGATGAAGATGCTACGAACCAATTAGGAATAAGCTCAATAGAAGGTGACATACAAGGAACCAATGATAATTGATCCATGTAAGAATTTGGATCAAACTCCAAAGACAAAGATGCCTCCACAAATGAAGTAGGAAGAGAAGAAAGAAAGCCCCCCCTCAATGTAGAATGTACACCCATGATAGATGCACCTGGATCAATGTAGAAACTACACCAAGAAAACTGAATAATGTTCCTCCCCTTAGGAAGAGACAAGTCCATAGGTGTATCAATGAATCCTACCCAATCTATAGGAAGAATCCTCAAAATGTATGATGTCTTAGAAAACTGAATAGGAGTCTTCAAAACATGAGTATGATCAACCTTAACCATGCAATGTGACATCTCAAGTGAAGTTTGAGACTCATGAAAACCAATCTCCAAAAACTCAAATGTCTTCTGTGAAGTTAAAGAGACCTCCTCCAAATTTTGTATCAAAGGATCCACAATCATGTCAATCTTGAAAGAAGGATCGAGTGGAGAATGAAGCTGAGGATCAACATGCTCCCTCACAACACCTGAAGAAGGATCATCCTCAAAAAAGAGAAGATGAATGTCATCAATGAAGTCTCCCAAATCTGAAATGTAGGACTCCACAAACAAACCTACAATGTCTATCAAGTAGTCATCCAATGGAACCAAGTTAGGAAGACAATGAATATCCTGTTGCATTGAATCACCTAAACCCATGGTTGTGTAAATGCAGACATCATTATGAGAAAGAGATGTGATATCAATAGGAGGAGAAAGAGCTACAACTAGAGGTTCTAGACATTTTGGAAGTGGAGGAATATGTGGATCTCCATACAATTCCCAAAGAATAGTCCAAAGACCAGGAATATTTTCTGTCTCATCATCATAGTCATCAAGGGAATCCATAACATCCATATCCATATTCAAATAGATAACCTTAACAACTTCTGAGTAAGAGTCACAAATGACATAAAGATTTTTAGGTCCATCCTCATACAAATAGGGCAATAGGTTATGCTCACTAAGATGAGCAAGAACCAATTCACTCCATTGCTTATAGTTCCATTTTGTCAACTTAATGAAACCATCCATGATGTACCTCTCACATAAAATAATGAGATCAAAAAAATAATGCACCCCCCAAAATGCAATGAGGCAAAGAACCCCCCCAAAATAGATGATTTTGGCACTTTATATATAGTGCATGTACAATTGTCACTTGCCAAAATGAATCAAACTAGACTTTTGATTTTGATGATTACAACAGAAAATATGAAGCTATACTAGACTCAAACAAATAGGACACAAGATCTCTCAAGGATCTAACAAATTACAAGTGCCAAAAATAGGCCAAAATAGACCAAATTCTGAAAGTACTATGTCTACTCAAAATTTTTCCAAACTGATACTAGATCTAGAAAGTAGACAAAAAATCATGAACTTAAAAAAAAAAATAGCAATTGAAAATGTGTCCATATGAGCCCGAACGAAGCCTCTAAAGTTGTAAAAATTAGAATTTGCAATTTTTAGAAAATATAAGAAATAAAGATCAGTAATCACGTACACCATTGTGTAGATTGTGAAATTCTACCCCCCCCCCCCCTGAAAAAAAAAATTGCTCTGAAAAAGGAGTCCGAATGATTGAGATATCGCTGTTTGAAAATCTCCTCTGAAATTATTTTTTCTGAATCACCGACGCCAAACCTTAAAAATTCAAATGGCTCTAGATTTTGCTTCAAATATCTGATTTGGATGAAACAAAATTTTATTGAAGGGTTTTTGGACCTCCTTAATGTGATGTCAACCTCTGATTTACACCAACAAGCTCCAATTTTGACCTAAAATAAAATTCTCTCAAAATAGGCTATACAATGAAACTCCTATGGCTCTAATACCATGTAAGAATTTTCCTAAGGAAAGGAATAAAATCCAGGATCTAGAAGTTCAAGAGATAGCACAAGAGAGATAGGAAAAATAATCAAATAATTGATTATAGCTAATTTAGTTAATTACAAAGTAGGAGTGCCTAAATATATAGGCAATGCAATAAGACTACATGATAAGGAGATAATAAGATATTACCCACACAAGTTGGAATCACATGTCCACCAAAGGTGGATCATCCTCCATTGTACATGAAAGTATGTGCAGCATGTGCAATAATGAGAGGATGATAATGTGATAATAGCACTAAAGGTAGATCTCACACACAAAGAGGTATGTGATGACAATTATCACACCTAAAGTGGAAATTCTCCTAACCATGTGCTAAAAGGAAATGCAAACTCCTAGGTGTCTCAAAGACAACTAATTATGCAAATGCATTATCCTAAGTAAACTTAAGTAAAGTGTAATTAGTAAATACTTAATTACACTAACAGGTTCCGAAGGAGAGACTTCCTGGGTAACATCATTAAAGATAAGGAGAGGTTGGGGAAAAGGGAAAATGGCTTTATGGAAATTGTAGAGGTGGAGTAAAAGGCCTTGGTGAAGGATGGGTACCGATATCTCAATATTTTTGCTCTCCTTAATATCCAAGATGTTGTTTTCAATCGAGTGGAGGAGATATAAAGGGATGAAAATGAGGTCTCTGTTCCTAATATGGTTGAGGAATGAAAAATGGTAGTAATAAAACATAGTGAATTTACCTTTGAGGGTGAAGTATTTCATTATTATAGGACATACCTTGGGCCAAAACTCAGGGAGCTGCTCATGGTTGAAGCCTCTAGACTTTTTTATAGGATTCTCCCCCATGCTAAAGAACTGGTTGAGACTGGTAACATCCGGCATCCATTTGGTGTTCTCATACTTCCTACCATCTATTGAAAGCCCCATAGCCTTAGCAATGACCTCTTTGTTTAGGTGAAAGTGCAAGCCCCCGACTGACATCTTCCTATTATCCTACAAGGACATGAATTGCTTTGAGATTTTCTCATTGTGGCCTCCCTTCATTCTTTCCATGAAACCCCATATGCCACTGTCTTTGCAGTAGTGGGTTGCCAGGGGGTCGGAGGAAAACTCCTCTTCAATCTTGTCTAGCTCAATGTGCAAAGTATTTCCTCCCATGTCAACCAGACCAGTTTCCACCGCAAGAGCCCTCTAAAAGTTGCAGAGCTGAGCTTCACATTGCACCATACAAGCCAGGTCTTTGTGAGATAACCATTTTATGAGATTATTGTTCATAAGAGGCAAGGGCTGGGTGATTTTTGGGTAATCGAGCTCCATACAACCAAATCTAGTGGATCTCTAGGTGTTATAATTAGAAATTAAGCTGAATCTTCCCTTAGTGTCCTTGGTAATCAAGATTACCTGGTGATGCAGACAACTATCCTTCCACACATACTTACACCCATCCATTACTTGTTGAATTTGAAGTCCAATAATTTTTTTTATCTCTCCTATCATAGACATTTCAAATTCCTTTCTCATTTCTCCAAAAAATGATTTAGACATTATCTCATTACCACCAAATATATAATGTCATCAACAAATATGTCAGCAATCAAAATTTCATCATAACTATCACATTTCAAGTATAAATTTTTGTTATCACTAGTCCTTTCAAATCCAATCTTAACTAAGTAAGATTTCAGTCTCTTATACCATGCTTGGGGTGCCTACTTCAATCGATATAAAGCTTTATGTAGTTTTCATACCATATCCTTATTTTTTTTGTCAACAAATCAATCAAGTTGTTCAATATAAACTTCATCTTTAAGAATTCCATTTAGAAATGCAGACTTAACATATATTTGATAAAATTTGAATCATTTGTAAGCAACATATGCAAGCAATATCCTTACACCTTCTAATCTAGTAACAAGTGAAAATGTTTCACCATAATCAATACCTTCTTCTTGTGCATACCTTTTGCAGACTAATCTTTCTTTTTTCTTTATCACATCTCCTTTATCATTGAGTTTATTTCTAAAAATCCACTTTGTTCCAATCACATTCTTGTCCTTGGGTCTCGGTACCAGTGACCAAGTGTTATTATTTTTAATATAATCAATTTCTTCTTTTATTGCATTCATCCAATCTTCATTTTCTACTGCATCCTTCAATAATCCTGGCTCAAATTCAAAAATCAAACATGTGTTATCCTTCAACTTACTTCTTATCATGACTCTTGCATTCTTGTTTCCAATAATTCTTCTTGGTGAGTGTTATATTCTTAGATTTTGTTAATACATGCTCAAAAAATATTTTATCAGTGTTTTCATCTCTCAGTGGAGGCTCATCTTATTCATCAATTTATTCTTGTTGCTCCTTGGTTGTGTCAATTAAATTGCCATCCTAAACATAAACAAATCTTTTGTAATCCCCAGGTTCCTTTTTTATATCTTCTTCATTCCTTTTGCAAATTCATCAACTCTTACATTTGAACTTTCAATAATTTTGTTAGTATCCTTGACCAAACATTCTTTCTCTTTGATGAGTAAATAAGAAATATTCCTTCATCTCCTTTAGAGTCAAACTTTCCATTTCTAGCATCTTTTAGTATAAAACACCTACTCCCAAAAATTCTAAAATAACTTACATTTAGTGTGTGACCAAACCAAAGTTCATAGGGTGTCTTATTTGTACCTTTCTTCAAATTTACTCGATTGAGAGTATAAATTGTAGTACTTATGTCTTCTCTCTTGAATGTTTGTGCAACCTTTTTGTCAATCAAAAAAGTTCTAGCACAGTCAACAATGGATCTATTCCTTCTCTTAGCTATCCTATTTCATTGTGGAGTCCTCAATGAGAATACTTGTCTTTCAATTCTATGTTCATTGTAGAAGACAGTAAATTCATCAAAAATAAATTCACCTCCTCTATCAGATCTCAAATGCTTCAGTTGTTTTCTTGTTTCCTTCTAAACACTTTCCTTATACCACTTAAACATTTGAAATGCATCATATTTTTATTTTAGAAACACGTACCCTTTTTGCGCTTTAAGTTTCCAATCTAATTTTTTATTTATAAGTATAAGTTATTAAGTAGTCTGTAGTATAAATTTCTAGGTTGAGGATTGAGGACGTTTGAGGAAAGAAACAAAGTCTCTCAGCTCTCGAGTTTCTTCCTAGTCATAGTCTTGAAAAATTGAAACTAAGGGTAACAGGTAACTACTAAAATCTTGAATACCTAGGTCCCACATTTTAAATTTTTCAAATCTCTTGATTTACAACTTTACTATTTATATTATAGACAAAAAACTAGCTTGTTACTTGTTAGGGTTTAATTTTGAATCACCCCTATAAATTGTAGGCTTGTAGCTATGTATAAATATTTTAATTTTCCTATGAGTAAATAGTGATACCGGTTTAGGTTACCAGCTTACCACGATTTGAAAAAAATATATCAAGAATAAGACTATGAGTAAAAAGCCAAGTCAGATAATAGAATTCCACAATCTACTTAAAACACTAGGTTTCACTAATCTGTTCCATGATATTTATGATCTGGTTATTCATGGAAATAAGGGAATAATGGAAATTAGATTTCCACTTGGAAACAAGTGGAATGATCAAAATAAAGGTTCAAAATTTTCTTCATTTAACCCCATGGTAAATGCAATGACAAATAAAATTATATCATGGAATGCTGGGTTGGCATGCATGGCATTACCTCAAGTATTCCCTTGCCCAAAAATTGTCATGGCCTACACCAAAAATTATGATGAAAATAGAAAAGCAATTGTGAATAAAAATAATCAAGAGGAAATTTTGTCCATAACCGAGAGTGAATTTTCTAGTCTGTTGAACCTAGGGTTTGAACAACAAACTCAAACATGCAAATTGACCTGAGAAAGATGGCAGAGGATTATGAAAAAATAGATGCAACATAGAGAGATTCTTATATCAAAGGAATAGCAAATGGTTCTAGCCTAAGTCTAGATCATATGCCTCCTTATGATTATGAAATTTTTGTGCCATGGGTTCAGGACAATATTTCCTTGCTAGCATTGTATTTGGGATTGCATAGTAACAAAGAAGTGGGTGCCAGCATTCTTGAAATGCTTTTTCATATTCATTTTGAAAAAGAACCAGTAAAATATTATTTTATTGAGAACATTGTTCGTTGCATGCAAGCACAATTACTAATGATTAAAATAGGTTCACATAGGATATTTAGATTCACAACCTACTTGTGCTATCTTTTCTTAGCAAAGCATCATGCCATATGTTAGACAAACAAGCTTTGCAGTCAGGGCCAAAATCCAATATATGAGTGGAGACCTCAGATAAGGATGATTGATAATAGAAGGTACTAGAACAATTTTGTAGACTTCTTTTTGGCACCAATGTACAATAAAATTGTAGGTACTCCAATGCCCAGATTGCCTGATACTTGTAGAGATTTAATTCAACTTGGAAGTAAAATACAATTGGCTGACTAGTACTTCATATAAGAGTACACAGTGTTAAGGTTTTATGGTTCAGTGGTAGAACCCTACAAACTTCCAATATACATGTCATAGAGAGGATTTTTGCATTGGAATATGTAAGGTAGATGAAGAGCATAGATGTACTCTTTAATGGTCAGCAAAAGAAAATGATATTTCCTTCCTTGCCTTTTGTTAGTCCATTTTCCTGTCATTGCAAAACCTTATGAAAATGGCCTATTTTCTTGCAAATTTTCTTGAAGTACCCTTGGCCCTGTGTTCTTCAACGTGTCACCTTGCTCCTATCCAATTTGCATGTGCTGAATTGCCAGACCCAGAAAGATATTCAAATTTCAAGGCTTGCTAGAAAATGTTTTCAAAATTTGCCACAGTGTCGAAAACCCACAATGTTTACAAAAGTCCATGATGTTTTCAGTCTGTGTGTTTTTGGCCTTCATTGTTTTTGACCCCTTTGTCTTCCATCTTTGTGCACTTATCTATTGACGTGTCAGAAACTTTGTGTGTTTTCGATCCTCTTCTATCGAAAACATTGTGTGTTTTCAACCTCGCACAGTTTCCTATTTGTCAGCATTTCCTATCTGCACAGGTGCGATCAGTGGTGGGCCTGATTTTGCAGATGCTTTGAGGTGATTGGTTGTCACATGATCACATGTCAGAGTTTTTTGACATGCGACCATGCGACCAGTTCTTGCCATACGTGTGGGGCCCATTGGTGGAAGGGTTGTGTTCCTGGCAGTTACGTGGCAGCCTTTGGTTGGCTGTCGCATGATCGCATAGCCCATTTCTAGGCTATGCGATCATACGACCGGCTGACACATGTCCATGGCTGGCTATGGTGGTGAGGTGGTGATCGATTAGTGGGCCCAGTTCTTTTTTGGTTGCTTGGCGGTTAGCTTTCCTTCTGGCAACCTGTCAACTAGCAGTTATCTATTGATCTCCCGATTCTGGCGGTTAAGTAGCTAGCATCTAGCAACTCGGTGACTATTAGTCACATGATCTCTAAAAGGTTGGTGGTTATCCACTAACATCCAGTGACTCAGTGATAGTTAGTCATGTAGTTGCTGAATTCTTGGCAGGTTACGGTGGCTGAGGTTGGCGGGTTGTCGCATGTTTGCATAACCCAGAAATGGGCTATGCGATCATGTGACAGAGCACCACATGTCCTAGGGCCTACTTGTGCTTAGAGGTGGGGCCATTGTCAGTGGGGTCCATGATGTGGATAGATCTAACGGTCAGCGTAAGTTCTCATGCGATTTGTTAGGGCCATGAGATCTTACGTCAGCCGTTCATTTCAAAGGCTTAAGGAAAGTGGGTCCTATGCCAGTGACTGGGCATGGATCAGTGAATGGCATGGTGACAGGTGGCATCAGGTGTTGCGGTTGTAGTGGCAATGTTCTATTGGCCGGTGGGCGAAGGTGTTATCTTCGTGTCCATGGCGGTTGTGGTGACGGTTGCGGCAGGGTAAAAGGAAATGTCATATTGCATGTTCGCATAACCCATTTCTGGGTTATGCGATCATGCGACTAAGCATTTGTGTTGCAGTTGTGGGGTTCTAAAGCAGGCCCATAGTGGCAGTCTTATTTCATGCTCGAGTTTGATTGGTCACTGTGGATGATTTGGCAAGGGACTTTGCGAAGGGTTTTTGCACTGACCGTTGGCTGTGGTTAGGAGACCACGACCGCATGATTGCAAGGGCCATTTCCATGGCTTGCGATCATGCCACCAAACATAATTGGAGCCCATTTCCTGTGGTGGTGAGTTGTGACTGCGTAGTTGCACGACTGAGGGCAAATGGTTAAAGAACATAAAACCCACGAAGTGTAAAGTGACATTTGCAGATTCAAATTTAAATTTCTGAGAGATAGGGGTTACCAAATTTATGGAATTGAATGCAGAATTAACCCTGTTCGGTGAGAAATGACTGGTTTTCTAGCCATTTCTTGGTGTGGTGGGTGAAGGCTATGCCTTAGCTATTCGTAGCTTGTTGCAACCTGTCATGGGTTTCCAAGGCAGCTAATGGTATATAGTGTTGAATTTTTGTCTTCCTGCAGTGTTTTCCTTCTTCTCTGCATATAGGGTGTTCCCTCTGTCCTCTCTGGCTATGGGAATATAATGAAATTGTAACAGATGTCTTATGTATAAGATTTCAATATATTTGTTCTGCTCTCAGTTTGTCTCCATTTGGGTTTTAGACTTATTAATTGTAGCATCAAGGGTGTTATAGGTTTTCTACTTGCATTTCCAGTGAGTGTCTACAGTAGAGTTGTTTTTTGGAGAAGCAACTGAGTCGAAGAATGGTGTTTAGATATGTATGAGCTGAGGTATCAAAGATGTATCATGCTTGTCTTCCAGTGGATGCTGGTTAATGTATTGCCTATTCCTAGGTCTTTTTTTGGATAGGTGATAGCATATATGGGTGCACATGTGGTTTGGTAATGTGTGATCTAGTCAGGGTGAGTGTGTTGTCTTCTTGTTTCATAGCCCTCTTGCAGTGAGGTATTTGACTCTGCTGCCCATTGGATAAGGCACTGGTCTATGAGAGACTTGGGGTACTTCAGGAGTCCATTCAACCTAGCATCAATCATTGAAATTAAATCTTTTCACTTTCATGTTGGAAGTTGTTGTAGGAGGTTTCTCTCTAGTTGTCAGATTCATTGCATGCAGATCAGGTTATTGCATGAGGTCATGGTTCATTGGGGTATAGGATACCTACAGGGGTCTGGCAACTATTCCATAGTAATGCATCTACAGGCCTTTTATCCATCAACTCAGGAAGAGTCATGAGTGTGCAGATGAGGCAATACCCGCCTGAGTGAATGTGGAGCTCTAAGCAGAAGGAGGATGTTCTTTATCCTCATCAATTGACACTTTTTCCCTTGTTAGACTTTGGAGTGAAGACTAATTAGTTTGTCAATCATAGTGTAAACCTAGCACCGTGTGGGAACAAGTTTAAAAGCCAACACCTTTCTCATTTGGAGGGTTCACATTTGAGAGAACAGGATTCAAAGTGGCACAAGCCTTTTTTACAATTTTTCACTTTGATGTTGATAGTCACTGGTGGTATGATCCACTCAACATAATTGGAACAAAGCTTAGAGAGAATGGGAACTCTGCAAGCAAATGTCAACATGAAAGTATGCCATTGATTAAAAAATTTAAAAACATGGATGAATAGGGGTAAAATGGATTCACCTCTATTCAAATGTAAAGGGGGAAATATGAGATCTATTCTCAAAACCCAAATTCCCCAAGGAAGAGATCCGATTTGATCAACCAAAAGGTTAATACACAACCAAACCAATTTATGAAAGAATATGGAAGAGAGAGATAGAGAGTAAATCCAATATTTCCCTATGGAGGATATTATGTTTGGAATATAGAATAATTGAAATACAAATACTAACCTCAAATTAGGGCAAATTTGGAAAATATTGAATTCTGATGTCTGTGTACACTTCCAATAAAATTTGAAACCTATCCTGGACTGGAAATGCCAAGACAGAGAAAACCTAGAAATATTTCTCCAAAATGGCTTAGCTCAGGTTTGACCCTCATAAAAGGTCAAAGACTACATTCTTTATTTGAAGTCCAATTCGAATTCTGTTCATAGGTCTCAGAAGTTTATTGAAAACGGTATCCAAATTTGCTATTAGATCCAAAATTCCACACTTGTACTTGTAAGAAAATGAGGGTTTTTGTTGTATGGGGGGTTTGCCTTGGTCAAACCCCAGTTTAGGAATTAACCTTGAAATTGAATTGAAATATATTGTGCATAAACAAAGTAATTGAAACAAATCACCTCGATTATGTTGAAGTCCTTGTAGAGGATTTGAATCCTCAAATCCACAAGTAGGAATGCTTCAATGGATGTAGGATGTCTCCAATCAATGGTATTTGATCTTCAACACCAATTTTGATTTCATCTTTGTGTATGAGAAGGCTTGAATGAATGGAGAAGGATGGATCTTCAAGGGGGCTCGAAAGAGATTGAATCCTTCAATGGCTAACAATGGATCTCCTTGATGGATGGATGCTTGAAGACTTTCTTGAATGCTTGAACACTTGAATGCTTGAATTCACTTCCATACACTTGAGAGCTTGCTCATGAAATTGCTTGAGTGTGGATGAGAAAATGAGAGAGGAAGGCCTCCTTTTATAGTGAGCTTGGGCACGCTACTCTAGAGGGGCCGCCTTGGAGTATTAAATCCCAATTACGTCCTTACCTTTAGAAAATATACCTAGATTAAATGTAATTAAAGGATTTACCATCTTGAAAACTAAAATGGCTGACCTCAAGGCGGGAAAATAAATCTCCCGAAAGCCCGAAGCCCAGAAATTCTTGAAATTGAAGATTTGAAGAAAGGGGTCAAAGTTGAGGTTGGACCTGACCTAGTCATGGTCAAGCTCAACCTTGACCTAGTCAAGTTTGAGATTGACCCTAACCTAGTCAAGTTCGACCTTGAATCTGACCTTGGTCCCAGTTTGACTCAGAACCAAGTTAGGAGGTCCTGGGGATGCCTAGAAATCTAGAACTGATGCCAAAATAGGATATAATGTCAGGGATAGACATAAAATCCTATGATTACTATGATGAAGGCTAGGAGGATCTATTTATACATCCTACCTATAAAATAGAGCCATGGAAGAGGAAAATTCAGGAGAATCCTTAAGATCCTAACCCTAATTTCACCTAGAACGAAGAAATCAAGTGTGGGGAGTAAGTGAAAAGTGGGGAGAAAGCCAAATACATGCAAAGACCTGATCAAGGCACTTGACATGACCCAAAACCACTTAATCAGAGGGAAAAATACTCTTATCATGGAAGTTATTCCATTTTCAGATGATACAATGGCTTCCTAGGATGAGGTAAAAAAAGAGATGGAGAAATATGCTGCTGAAAATAATATGTGAATACAAGAATTGTCATAAAAAATTATGGAATTGCACAAACATAAAGGAAAAGTGCAGGCCATGACATCATATAATTTCTCCTAGAAAGCTTCTCAACCATCTACAAAATCTATTCCAAATGACCTAATGTTAGAATGTATGGATGATAATTGGACTCAAACCAAAATTCATGATTTTTGGGAAATGAGGAAGAATCTCGGTGAGCCAAAGACCTCTAAAGATCTTTATGAGGTGGAAGAGGATAAAATGTTTAATGACTTATGGAATAAGGAGCATCCAGATGAAGCATATGTCACTGATGATGATGACTATGACCAGGATTCTGTAAATCCCACACCTAGTGTGAATACCACAATTAGTAGAGGAGTTGATTAGTCCACCAAAGATAAATATACCAAAGGGGTAGTGTTGGTTCCTGGATAGGATTTTACACTCCACGAGATACCAATATGCTAATGATGGATGTTAAGGAATGGTTAGCTACAAATATGGGCAATCTATAAGCAATTGGACCAACTATAGGGATAAGACTACCCTCTTCTACTTCTGGCTCTACAAAACCAAGGCGGGTGCACCTGATCCAATAGTATTAACTCCACCCCTTATTTGAATATTGGATCTTTCAACAGATGATAGTGAGAAAGTACTAAACAACAACCTATTATTCATTGACTCTCCATCACTGGATAAGACAACATATAAATGTAAATAAAAGTAAAGACTGGTAATGATTTAATGTTTTGGGATTACAAGGTTTAAATCACTCTTCTCAACACAAAGGTAGGAAAATACAGGCCAGTGCCTTATCTATTGGGAAAAATATTAGAGAATATGATGAATACAATGGTGTCTAAAGAAGAAATGGCCTTTAGACATAAACACAAATATCCCAACTCTTTCCTACTTATGAGAATCCTTCAAAGAAATTCCATGAACACATATCCCACTTTGAGCAATATTTAATCTAACCCTAGGTTAGAACTCAAAGCACCAATACATACATATAAACCTTATGAAAAGATTTAAAGATTCAAAGAATAGAGAAAAGGAGAGACAAAGATCTAAGATTTTTATTAAGTATAACCTTTCACCATGTGCATATAGTAAACCCTAAATAGCAAGCTTGCAAGATAAGAACAACCTGTACTTCTTCTCTATTGTTTGATAAAATTATATAAAAAATTACAGTCCTTGACTGAAGGTTGGGGTTTCAAAAATTATATCTTTAGAACACCTAAACTCCTAATGCCTAGAATGATTGTGGGAAATCCTTTTATAAACAATGAGATGCAATAAGCTACCAGTCATTCTAAGGTTTAATAAATCTAACCTAAAATAGCTTTACAACAACCCCAAAGGGTTTACAATAATTACACCACTGAAATAGATAAGATATTTTGTAGATGAGCCACCTGCTTTATGTCTTTAATGCTATCCTTGGCTCTTTTTTAATAAATTTAATTTTAACATCTTTCTATCCATCTGCAATGAATGCCCTTTTACAATTCAACCCTGATATTCATCTTGGCACAACATCATAAGAAATAAAATCAGATTCTAGTAGTAAATCATGTCTTCTATATCTTTCCCCAACTACAATCTGTACTGAAGAATTTAATTCCTAGCCATGGCTTCATTTTACATGACTCACTGGTTCAAAACCCTAGCAAAAACCTTGTAGGAATTTTGAATTTGAACAAAAATGATAATCGATGCAAGTTTAAAATAGGACCATTGATGTATTTTATTCCTGGTAGATTGGGCAGTTCACAATCATCCCTCAACAGTCAACAAAACCTTTTGAAAATCTTTCACCACCTCATAAAACTTTCAACCAATGAAATCTGAGCACATCAGCAATGAATCGACACTTTGGACCCACTTTTGATAAGCTTCTAATAAAATGGCTAGAGTGAGATTGCATAGCCTCAAAAGATTCTATGCAAAGATACCCCAACCATCAGATCCTCCATCTTGGCATCCCTTTTATATCCCTCAGGCCCACTAACATGTCATTATCCCTTTCCAGCTCAGCCAATCAAAACAAAGAAACCTTAGTGATGAATCATTAGATGGTCCCACTTCTTGATTAACCCTTAACCTACTACCCATTAGGCAAACACGTGACTGCAAAGGTTGTCCAAGTCACTTAATACTTTTCTTGACTATGGTTAGGTCAGGCGATTCATTGAACAAAGTGTTTTGCTGAATCGCCAAAAATATTTTAGGGCTCTGCCAATTTACTTTGAGACTTAATGACCAGACATATTTGCACATTTGCTAAATCATTTGGAGCATTACTAATTCATTCCATGAATAGGAGAATCAAAGAAAACTTTATCAAAGCCATTAAATTATTGAAATATTTTATAACCTTGGGCCTGCCTGGAAACCTACCACATGTCAACACACCATTCACTGTCTCCACCTAGTCACCTCTGACATAGGACCCACCTGCTTATAATAAGATCAATGACTATCTTAAGTTTGCATAGAGCTAAAAGATTGTATGTGAACATCAGACAACTGTTAGATCGATCCTTTGTTACCGCTCTACAGATTCTCTGATTCGGCCCCACTGACAACCACAAACACATCACTTCATGGAACAATTAAAAGATATCATTTGTGTACATGTACTAGTGGACCCGCCCCACTTTTTCACCTTTGAATAAAGTAAAATCAATGGTTGTCTTAAGATCTCACGTGTTTGACACATCCCTTACGAAGATATGCCCACCATCAATTCTCCACAAATGTCAGAGCCCTCAAAGACATGTCGACAAACAAGACCCACTACCCTTGCCAAATCACCAATAAGTGGACCAATCATAGACTGCCAACCATACATACTTGTCGGATGGTACCACTTCATTGAAATGTTGTGTCATTAGGAAAGATGAATGGTTGGTGCAAGATCGCAAGCCTCTGAGGGACCCCTTTGTGAACTCATACCAACCGTAGGATTGAAATGGTGTTAGAAAGCATGGGCCTAGGAAAAATAAAGGCCAAAAACATTAGAAAGATTAAGGTGCTGGACTTAGGAAAAATTTATTTCACTGGGTGTTTGGACACTTAGGGAAAAATTAAGACTGTCAGGTGATAAGAATTTAAAACACACGTGTTATAAGGTTTTTAAGTGGCTTGAAAAGTAACACAATATTAGAATAAAACCAGGGCACACTAGGGTCTCTCTTGCAAACAGCTAGATTTTGAAATTTTGCCTAGGGTTTGGCCAAAAATAAGGAAAAAATATTTGCAGAGGCACAAGAAACATGATGCAACCAAGGAACTTTTACTTGTGCTAACAGTGGCTCTTTCTGAGGATGGTCAAATGCTAATTTGAACAAGGATCATAGAATCTCCTGGTACAGTAGACTAGAACAAAAATTCAACCAAAAATAAGGAACTTGCACACAAAAAATTTAAAACAAAACTTTACAAAGACTCAAAATTTTTTAGGAGAAGTAGAACTTCAAAAATTGACCATGAACAAGCAGCTCCAGGATCTCTCCTATCAAATTCTTTAGAATGTAAGAACTTGCTCCCCATTTTTCTTCAATGATATATGGGCCTAACCAGATTGGATCAAATTTCCCATGTTTTCCTTTGTCTTCAATTCTTGCATTCAACATTAATACCATGTCTCCTTCTGCAAAATTTCTCTGAGTAGCCCTCTTGTCATACAAGACTTTGCATTGGGCCTGCAACTTCTTATTTTTATTATGTGCATCATTCCTTACCTCATTTAGCTAAATCAAATCATTCATTTTGATTGTCATATCTTCTTCCACATCTTCATCATATTTCTGAATGAATTGATACATCTGCAATAAGTTATTTTGAGGTAGTCTTGCATTGATTCCATATACTAAGTCAAAATGGGCACACCCTATCACTTTCTTTATTGTAACCCTATCAGCCCACAAGGCTTGTAATAATTTTGAATCCCAAGCTTTCTTGTTTTTATCTAGGACTCTTTTAAAAATCTTGATCAAACTTTTATTGCTGGATTCTGCCTGGCCTTTTCCTTGTGGATGATAAGAAGATGAATATGAAATTTTAATACCATTGCATTGGTAGAAGTCAACAAACTCCTCTGACCTAAAACATAATGCATTATCAACCACCATGGTCTCTGGGCAACCAAATCTTGTCAAGATATTTTGCATCATAAAATCTGTCACCACCTTGCTAGTTGCTCTTCTTGTAGGGATTGCCTCAACCCACTTAGTGAAATAGTCAGTTGCCACTAAGATATAAGAATTTCCACCACTAGACTTATTAGGGATTTCACCAATGAAATCCATACCCCACTTCTGGAAAGGGGCTTGAACAGAAACAAGTTTGAGAGGCACATTCCCACTAAATTTTAATTTTCCTGCAAACCTTTGGCAAGGATCACACTTCTTGACAAATTGATGGGTATCTTTGAAAAGTGAGGGCCACCAAAAACCTACCCTGATAATCTTGTGGGCTTAGTCTTTGCCATGTAATGTCCTACACAAATCTCATTGTGCATTTCATTCATCAAAAGGTTGGCCCTATCTGGATCTACACATCTAAGAAAAACACCCTCATTAGTCCTCCACCAAAACTCACCATTTATAATTGCATGTCTCAAAGAGTGGAGTTTAATAGTTCTTCTATTATTGTCATCCAATTCAGGAGGTAAGACCATCCATTGTAAATATTTGACAATGTCTTTGTACCATTCACAAAAATCCATGTTACATATATAAGGTCTTTGATCCTCTTGTAAAGCATTTATTTGGTTTGCATTTAAATTACTTTGGGCCATCAACTTTTCTAGGCCTAAACCTCTAACCAAATTTGTAATGTGGATGTCAATATTAAATTCCTAAATTCTATTGATCCACCTACATCTTCTTCCTGAAACCTCTCATTGGACCAAAATATCCTTGACAATAGCATTTGGAACATAAGCAACCACTGTGGCTCCCACTAAATAGCATCTGAATGTCTTAATGGCATTTACCAAGGCATAAGCTTGTTTCTCAATGATATCATAATTCAATTTTTCTGCATGTAAAGTTTTGCTGAAAAAGGAAATAGGTTGTTCAAAACCTTCAACATTTTTCTGTAAAAGTACTGCAGCAATAGTATGGGCAGATGTAGAAGAAAAGGTCTGCATGGGTTTGCTATAGTCTTGTGTCTTCAAGATTAGGGCATGCTTAATGGATCTCTTAATGTCATTGAAAGCTTGTACTACTTCAATATTCCACTCAATCTTTGCTCCTTTCTTCAACATTCTTGATATGGGAATACTGATCTCTGCAAAGTTTGTAATAAACCTTCTCAAAAAATTAACTTGTCCTAGAAAGGACTGTATTCCCTTGATGTTCTTTGGTAAGGATAATTTGTTAATGGCTTCCACTCTTTCAAGATCTATCCTCACACCATCTTTTGAAACAATGTGCCCTAAAATTTTTCCTTCTGTCACACCAAACACACACTTCTTTGGGTTCAAAGAAACCCCATATTCTAATGTTTTGATAAAAAATTTCTCAAGATGCTGGCAATGTTGTTCTTCTTTTGCTGAGAAGGCTATCAAGTCATCCTGATACACCACCATAAATCTATCAATGAAATCTACAAAATCTACATCCATAGCTCTTTGAAAAGTGGCACTTGCATTAGTCAGCACAAAAGGCATTCTTACATAAACATGTCCCCTATGGAGTTGTGAATGTAGTCTTAAATTGTTCTGTCCTTGACCATAACCTGATTGTAACCAGAAAAGCCATCCATCATGGACATTAATTCTGATCCAGTGACCTTTTGCAACATGTTCTCCATGTTTGGTAACCCATAGTTATCCTTCAGAGAATTTATGTTAAGATTCCTAAAATCTACACATAACTTGATATCACCATTTTTCTTTCTAAGAGTCACTAAATTCAAAACCCAAGTGGAGTGCCTAATTGGCTTGATTATTCTAGCCTCTATCATCTTCTTGAGTTCACTCTACATTTTGGGTGCCAGAGTAGGGTTAACAAGTCTCAATTTCTATCTGAAAGGTTTTTTGCCCTCCTTGAGTGGAACCTCATGCTGAAAAAGGTCCTCTCTATAAGCTTTAAGGTCTTCATAAGACTAGGAAAAAACATGCCTAAATTTTTTGAGAAGGTCAATCAAATTGTTTCTAGTTCTTGGAGAGAGAGACCTGCCTATATAAACCTTCTTGGGGGCTATTCTTGTGCCAAATTTTATCTCTTCAAGCTCATTGATTTTATCAGTACTAGCAAAGAAGGCCTTGTCTTTATTGTCAAATGCGCTTTCAAGACGAACTAATCCTTTAGGAACTCTATTTGATTTTAGCTGCAAAACCTCTTTGCCATTCACTATATTAACATAAGCACTAAAATTCATTTCTTTATCACCAAAGTGAGATTCACAATGGAGAAACCTGAGTATCTCTTGGTCATCAAAAAAAACTTGCCAATTATCTAGATTGTCAGGAATAGAAGGCCTAGCTTGTACCTATTTATTGGAAACATCTGCAAATGTAACAACCTCTAGTCTAAGAGCTATATTAGCCAATAAATCTACCATCGTATTCTAACTTCTTTCCATCCAACAAATATTAAAAGAACTAAAGCTTTCAATCTCATCCCATAATACATTCCTATATTGTTTCAATTTCTGATTCTTTGAAGCATATTTTGATCTAATTTGGGATATCACTAACTCAGAGTTGCCTATAACTTTCAAACACTTTATGCCATGCCCTGATGCTAATCTTAGACCAATCAATAGAGCCTCATACTCAGCAACATTATTTATGCATGAAAACAACAAAGTAAATGAGAGCTTGAAAGTTTTACCATTTGGAGATATGAGCAATATTCCAGCTCCAGATCCCTCTTTGCTATTTGCTCCATCAAAATACATAGTCCAAAGACTATCAAGATTAGTCCACCCCTCCTAGATTTCTAATTTGTGGGTAGGCTCAATACCTTCCTCTGCTTCCTTATCTTGGACCTTGAAGGCATTAATATCAGTATCAAGGAAACAATTCATGTTGTCTTCCTCTTCTTCTTCAATCATGTATGGAGTTCTAGATTCCCTAGTGACTTTGATATTCTATCCCTCCAACATGAATGTAGCAAATGAAAAGTCACACTATATGCTACCTCCCATAGAAGCACTCCATTTTCTTGATAGCAACATTCCATACTGGGGAGGAATATCAACTACCAAGACACTCATAGTTAATTGTTTATTGGGATATGTAGCCAATCTGTAAGGCAAAGCCTTAATAGTATCAACAACTAGTACTTCTCTTGAATCTGTTAGCACAAGTAAAATTTCCATGGTTGCAGCATTTTTCTCCATGCTTCTGCAAGTATTTTTCCTATTTTTGGCTAAAGCCCTAGGCAAAGTTTCAAAAATCTAGCCATTGGGAAAGAAAACTCTAAGTGTGCCCTAGCCCTGTTCTAATTTCATGTTACTTTTTTGGGCCACTTAAAATTTCATTAAGACATGTGCTTTATATTTTATCACCTCAGGGGCCTTTATTTTCCTAATTTTCCAAGTGCCTAGTTTTAATATTTTTCCTAAGTCTAGCGCTTTAATATTTCCTAATGTTTCTAGCTTAAGTCTTTTTTTGGGCCCGGCTTTGACATCTAAGATCTAATGATTGGCGTAAGCTCACAAGGGATGTGTCAGAGGCTTGTGAACTTATGCCAGCTATTCATTTTTCCTAATGACGTAGCATTTCAAACAAGTGGGACCGTCTACCAGTGTGCGCAGTTGGTGTCTTCTCATTGGTCCACGAGGTGACGTGTTGGAATTTGTTAGAGGTCAGTGAGCAGTAGAAACAAATCATGTGTTGACATGTGGTGATTTGCAGGTGGGCCCAGGGTTATCAAAGTCTTTTGGTAGTTCAGACAAAGTATTTGGTGGTCCCGATATTTTTCTGCAGTGTTTGCACATTCTCATAATAAATTGGTGAAGTTCTAAACTTTTGGTGAATGGGAGAATAAGTGTATTTGCTAAATCTCATAATTATTTAGTGGTGTTCTAATTTTATCAATGAATAAATGAATGACTTTAGTTGCCAATTTTCTAAATAACTAAAGGGTGAAGTTTTAAAAAGATTTGACAAATACGTGAATAAAGGTCTTCATACATTCTCAGAATATAACCAAGGGTTAACACATGATTCAACAATTCAGTGAAGTTCTTTATTCACTGAATCATTTGACTTAACCATGGTCAAAGAAGGCATTAAGAAACTTAAATTTTTCCCTTCAGTCGTATATTCATGGATTAACAAAGGTTAAGTGCTTGCCGAGAACAGTGGGACCATTTGGTGATTCATTGCTGAGGTGTTAGGTTTTGATTGGCTGAGTTGGAGGAGGACGCAGACACCTCAATGGGCCTGAGAGATTCTAAGGGATGCCAAGATGGAAGATCTGATGGTTGGTGTATCATCACATAGAATCTTTTTAGGATATGTGATCTTATGCCAGCTGTCTATTTAGAGCCTTATATAGAGTGGGCCTGAACGTTTCAGTGGGGTCATGGCATGGATAATCTAATGGATGGTGCAAGAACTCAAAGGATGTGTCAGAGTTTTAAGATTATGCACCTGCCGTCAAATCAAAGGCTTATTCAAAGTGGGTCTGAATGTGCTAATTCATCATTGACGTGCTTTGTTTTCATTGGTTGAGAGTTTATGGTGATGTGGAGAGCAATTTTTAAAGGTTTTTGTTGACTATTGAGGGATTCTATGAGCCGCCTGATCTGTCGAGAATATTAAGGATCAATGGTCACGTTTTAAACTCTAGCCGGTTGCCATTTTTATTTGAATTCAAAATTCCTACAAGATCTTTGCTAGGACTTTTCAAACCAGTGAGTCATGTAAAGCAAGCGGTGGCTAGGAATTGAATTCTTTAGTATAGATTGCAGTTGGGGAAGGATACAAAAGGCATAAATTATAGCTAAAATCCAATTTTCTTTCCTATGATGCTAAGCTAAATAAATATCAGGGTTGAGTAATTGTAGAGAGGCATTCATTGCAGTTTGACAGCATGATGATAAAATCAAATTTGTGGAAATTAAGCTAGGAATTGCATGGAAGACATAAATTAGTCAGCTCATTTACAAAATATCTCATCTATTTTATTGGTGTAGTTATTGTAAACCCTTTGGGGTTTTTGTAAAGGTTTTTTAGGTTAAATTTTGTAAGCCTAGAATGATCGGTTGCTTGTTGCATCTCTTGGTATTAAGGGATTTTTCATGATCATTCTAAAGGATTGGAAGTTTAGGTGTTAAAAAGATAGAAATTTCTAAAACCCTAGCTTTCCAGTCAAGGATTGTAATTTTTGATATCATTTTATCAAACAATGGAGAAGAAGTATAGGTTATCTTCATCTTGTAAGCTTGCTATTCAGGATACTATATGCATATGGTGAAAGGTTATACTTAATACAAACCTCAGATCTTTGCTCTCCTTTTCTCTATTCTTTGAATATTTAAATCTTTGCATAAGGTTTATGTGAATGTATTGATGCTTTGAGTTCCAACCTAGGGTTAGATTAAATATTGCTCAAAGTGGAATATGTCTTCTTGGAATTTATTTGAAGGATTTTCATAAGTAGGAAAGAGTTGAAGTATTTGTGTTTATGTCTAAAGACCAATTTCAGACAGCACTATATCCATTCTTTTCCTTGATATCTTGGCCAATGGATAAGGCACTATCCTATATTCTCCTATCTTTGTGTTGAGAAGAGTGATTCAAACCTTATAATCCCAAATCATTTAATCACTACCAGTCTTTAAATTTTATTTACATTTATGTATTTTCCTACCCAATGATGGAGGATTAATGAACAATAGGTTCTTGTTTAGTATTCTCTCGCTGTAATCATCTGTTGAAAGATCCAATAAAGAAATAAGGGGCAGAGTTAGAACTATTAGTCAGAGTTAATACTATTGGATCAGGTGCACCTGCCTTGGTTTTGCAAAGCCAGAAGCAGAAGAGGATAGTCTTATCCCTATAGTTGGTCCAATTGCCTATATATTTCTCACATTTGGAGCTAACCAATCCTTAACATCCATCATAGGCATATTGGTATCTCATGGAGTGTAAAGTCCTATCAAGGAACCAACGGAATCCATTACGTGACACCTACCATGGGGTGTATCCACCTTTAATCCTAATGACTTCATAACCTCAGTAGGCATAATAGTATTTCATTCTCCAAAATCAATCATGCAATTTTTTAGCAACTTTCCATTTATCTGCAGAGTCAAGAAAAAAGGATCAACTGATCTTGCTGCAGTACTAACCACATTTGTGTCCAAATATATTTGAGGGATTTGAGAAACAATCTCCTCTCTACAATTTTCATCTTCATCATTCACAGTTGCTACTTGTTTCTTAATTTTTTCTATTTTTTGAGAATTAGTATGTACTACACTCTCTACCCATTTTAAGGCATTCTCCTTGTGTTCTTCTATTCTCATCATCTCTAATAATGGAACTTTGACAGTAATTTGAGACAACAATTTACTGATGTCAAAAGGAACATATTTTAAATCAGATACATCTAGCTTTGATTCTGCAATCTCTTTATCAGCTTCTTGGGTGGATATATCTACAGGTTTGTCAGTTTGGGCTTTATTCTTCTTTTGCAAAGCTGGTAAAACCTCAACTGTAGGCATGACTTTCATCTTATAAGCAATATTAGGCTTAACATTTTTCTTTATCTTGACCTTATTAGCAGGAGTAACATCTTTAGTCCTTTCTTGTGATGTTTTTACATCCTTGTCTATTTTCTTGATAAAAATAATAGCTAGCTTCTGACTTGGATCACCATCAACTCTATTTCTCAAGTTATAATTTTATTTTGCTTGAGTAACCAAATTGGTTGTTATCAAAGAAATTTCCTCATTAGATGGCCTCCTTAAAGTAGTTGTTTGCTCATTCTTTTGAACATTACACTGGATGTTGTCAGGCTCACTATCTTCATCATCTGAAAAAACTTGTTGATGATATGATTCATTTCTAGTTTGGGAATGTGAGGCATCTTGATTTTCATCCTCTTCAACATAGTCCACCTCACTCAAAACATGAGAAGAAAACATCCCACATCCCTAGTCATCATAAGGTTGTTCCTCATTGCACTCCTACTCTTCTTGAGAAGGGACATTTTGGGATATGGCACAATAATCAGGATCATGTGGTGATTGACAAGAAATACACCATGGGACCTCTTCCACCACATTCTTTGAGTTTCTTTACAATGGATCAGGGGTCCTATCATTTGGTTTATCTCTTTTCTCTGGAATAAAAGACTTTCCATCTTTCCATTGAGTATTGTAGGGGTAATTTTGCATTCTTGGCAATTTGTTGAAGTTATTAAATAGAGGCTTATCCCCTCCTGTTGCCTTATTATTTTTGTTTTCACCAGGCTTCAGATCTTTAATTGCTTTCAAAATCTTCTTTAGTCTTTCATCATCCTTGGGTTTCACACTTTGAGGCTTTCTTGGATCCTTTCTATTCAATAAAGGGGACTTGTTATCTTCTCTCCTTCCCAACTTTCCTGAAATTCTCTAGTTACTTTCTATGTTCATAGCCAGCTTGTAGGCTTCAACAAGACTCCTTGGATTTTTATCTCTTAAAATGTAGCCCATTTTTGAGTCAAAAGCATTTAAATATGTGACAAGACACACCCTATCATCCAATCTGATAACCTTCAATAATTTGTGCATGGCCTTTTAAAATCTAACATTAAATTCAACATCTTCATTGAAGTTCTTTTTTATGTTATTGAATTCATTCAACATAAAACCCTCATGTGTTTTGTCACCATACTATTCTTTGGAGCAATGCCTGAGCTGATCCCACTAACCAATGCTACCATGTCGTAGAGCTCTAAACTAATCCCTTGAATCGTCTGTTAAGGATTGCACAAATAATTTCATTATAACATCATCTGGCACAATGTTATAGTCATCAATTACATAAAAATAAATTTCTTTAAATGTTCCTCACAAGTTATAACATTGCTTCCAGTAAACTTAGGAAGCCTCTTTCTGATTTCTTCAAGGATGGGGTTAGGATAGCCAAGGATACTAGAGAAAACCAACTATTTACATCTTTCATGTATAATCCCTATATTAGGAATACCAGCACCCTGAGATGTGGATGCATTAGTATTTGTGGTGGTAGGAATTTTGAATCCTTCTGGTGGGGGAACACCAGTTGTCTAATTTGCTAAATTTGTAGCATTAGATCCTTGTGTCATAGTAAAACTAGCAAAATTTGTAGGCCCTAAAGACCTTCTAAGAAAATCAATTTTCTTTTTCATTTCCTTTTCAAGGTTTGCTTCCAATCTCAAAGCCTCATCTATAGGATTCTTAGGATTTACAAGCTCATTGATTTAAATACCTTTCTCTTTTTGTTTCCATTTATCCTTTGGAACCCTTATTTCAAACACCTGATGGACAACAGGTAGTTCATTTGTATGTTCAGGAATGGGAACATAATTTATAGCCTCTAAGTTTAACAACTACCTTCTTAATTGGTCAACTCTTATCATAGCTTGTCTAACTCTTTCTTCCTTTTCTATGTCTATTTTCTACCTAATGGATGCTTGCTCATGAATTCTTCATTCTAGTTCATATAATTCCTCAAATATTTTTTTAGAATCAGGCAAAGTTGTTTCAGATTCAATCTACTATGCTTTAGGGTCTTCTTGTTGATCCTGAGACTCATGAAGACCTTGGGGTAATGAAGAACCAATGGTGAAAAGGGGGAAAAAGTCTTGACCACTTCTACTTTTACTTCTAGACCTTCCTTCCCTTCCATGTTGTCTATTAGGATTCATCCTCCTATTTTGGAGTAGTCTTTCACCCTCTCTTTCTATGGAGGAGTAATAATCCTCATACTGATTCAGGCCTAGATCAACTGCCTCCTCATATTCTGAGGCATTTCCCTCCTGACTAGGAGGAGCAATACTTCCTTGTCTTGAGTCTCATTTCTATTTCCAAGTAAGAGACATATCATTAGTATCTTTTTCTCTTCTAACTTAGTTTCTTCTAGTTGTAGTAGGAAGCCCACCCTGAAAACTTTTCTCTGGGTGTTCCCTACTATAATACATTGTGTTTTTGAAACTCATGATGATATTCTATATAAAGCACTAGTTATAGAGATGTTTAGAGAGTCACCACTCACAATCTAGTGAGATAATTTGAAAACTTTACTGAAACTAACTCTTATACTCTTTAATGAAGTCCACTAGATAAATAATAAGTTGGCCAAGAGTCAAAGCTCTACTCGTACCTATGTTATTTATACTTATTTGTAACACCAAAGATATCAAATGATCAAAATAGGAAGGTCAGGAGTCCAGGTCAACTTGAAATATGTACTATTTTCTCTTGACTATAATTTCTCTATTATCTAGTAGAGTCACTGATTTGATGGTGACTTGGATGGGTTGAATCAATCTAGGAAATGAGATATTGAATTTTTGTAATATAAACAATGATTCAGAACTGATTTTACTTCTTTGTTATCCTCTATTCCTCAGTAGAGTCACCACTTTGTTTGTTCTTGGATAGGATTTTACACTCCATGAGATACCAATATGCTTATGATAGATGTTAAGGAATGGTTAGCTCCAAATATGGGCAATCTATAAGCAACTGGACCAACTATAGGGATAAGACTACCCTCTTCTACTTCTGACTCTGCAAAACCAAGGCAGGTGCACCTGATCCAATAGTATTAACTCTGCCCCTTACTTGAATATTGGATCTTTCAAAAGATGATAGTGAGAAAGTACTAAACAAAAACCTATTATTCATTGACTCTCCATCACTGGATAAGACACCATATAAATGTAAATAAAAGTAAAGACTGGTAATGATTTAATGTTTTGGGATGACAAGGTTTGAATCACTCTTCTCAACACAAAGGTAGGAAAATATAGGCCAGTGCCTTATCCATTGGGAAAAATATTAGAGAATAGGATGAATACAATGGTGTCTGAAGAAGAAATGGCCTTTAGACATAAACACAAATATCCCAACTCTTTCCTACTTATGAGAATCCTTCAAAGAAATTCCATGAACACATATCCCACTTTGAGCAATATTTAATCTAACCCTAGGTTGGAACTCAAAGCTCCAATACTTACATATAAACCTTATGAAAAGATTTAAAGATTCAAAGAATAGAGCAAATGAGAGACAAAGATTTGAGATTTGTATTAAGTATAACCTTTCACCATGTGCATACAGTAAACCCTAAATAGCAAGCTTTTATGATAAGAACAACCTATACTTTTTCTCTATTATTTGATAAAATGATATCAAAAATTACAATCCTTGACTGAAAGCTAGGGTTTCAGAAATTCTATCCTTTTAACACCTAAACTCCCAATGCCTAGAATGACCATGGGAAATCCTTTTATAAACAAGGAGATGCAATAAGCTACTGGTCATTCAAGGGTTTTCAAAATCTAACCTAAAAAAGCTTTACAACAACCCCAAAGGATTTACAATAATTACACCACTGAAATAGATGAGATATTTTGTAGATGAGCCACCTGCTTTATGTCTTCAATGCTATCCTTGGCTCTTTTTCAACAAATTTAATTTCAACATCTCGCTGTCCATCTGCAATTCAACCTTGATATTCATCTTGGCACGACATCATAAGAAATAAAATTGGATTCTAGTAGTAATTCATGTTTTCTATATCTTTCCCCAACTATAATTTGTACTAAAGAATTTAATTCCTGGCCACCACTTCATTTTACATGACTTACTGGTTCAAAACCCTACCAAAAACCCTGCAGGAATTTTGAATTTGAACAAAAATGATAACCAGCTCAAGTTTAAATTGATGTATTTTATTCTTGGCAGATCAGGTGGTTTTCAATCATCCCTCAACAATCAACAAAACCTTTTAAAAATCTTTCAGCACCTCATAGAACTTTTGACCAGTGAAATTTGAGTACGTCAGCAATGAATCAACACTTTGGACCCACTCTTCATAAGCTTCTAATCGAATGGCTAGCGTAAGATTGCATAGCCTCAAAAGATTCTATGCGAAGATATGCCAACCATCATATCCTCCATCTTGGCATCTCTTTTGAATCCCTTGGGCTCACTGACATGTTGTTATCCCTTTCCAGCTCAGCCAATCAAAACAAGACACCTCAATGATGAATCATCAAACAGTCCCACTTCTCAGTTAACCCTTAACCTACTACCCATTTGGTGAACACGCGACTGCAAAGGTTTTCCAAGTTGCTTAATACTTTTCTTGACTGTAGTTGGGTCAGGTGATTTAACAAACAAAGTGTTTTGCTGAATCGCCAAAATATTTTAGGGCTCTGCCAATTTACTCTGAGACTCAATGAATAGACATATTTGCGCATTTGCTAAATCTTTTAGAGCATTACTAATTCATTCCACAAATAAGCGAATCAAAGAAAGCTTTATCAGAGCTACCAAATTATTGAAATATTTTATGACCTTGGGCCTGCCTGGAAACACTAGTACATTTGAGGTTGAATTCCGATGGCCATTTGTCAGATTTGCAATGCTTATTTATCTGAATTTTGACACATACGTTCGTCACCATTTTTACGTTGGAAATTGCGACAGAAGACATACCTGTCAGTTTACTGACACCATTTCATGTTAGAATCTTGCACATGACAACAACTTCGTTATGGCATTTTCTACAGTTCATCCATCAGAATTCTGATAACACAACCTGTCAGAAATATAGAGTCTCTATCGAATACACTATCGAAAAATATTATTTACAACATTAGTATTGTCGGCATAGTGATAGTTTGTACCAAATTTTGATAGATCTACTTGTCGATAATATGGCCTTACTATCAAAGGTTCTATTGAAACTTTTCTATTTACAAAACTTAAACTATTGGAAGAGCGACAGTTGTGCAGTGTTCTCCGACAGGTTTCCCTATTGAACATATAGCATTACAATTAAAGAATTGTCATAAATTATGATTCTTTGACATTTTGTCTGTTGAAGACAGCGCTACTGTCAAAATTAATTGTAAATTGTCAAAAAACTGACGGATAGGCACATTAAAGTTAACACAGCTCAAGAGACCATCATAGTTTGTCTCTTTCTTCGGTTTATATTATTGATAGAATATTTTACCTTTCATTAGCTCATCAAATCTAGAGATTTGAAAGAATTTAATAGAATATTTTTATGACAACATATATTATTTAAGTTGACATTGCACAAATTTATCTACTTCACACACTTGTAGACTATGAGAACGGCGATAAAGAAGCATGACCATCTTCATAGTATACAAGTGCATGAAGTAGATAAATTCGTGTGATGTCAACTTAAATAATATACATTGTCATGAAAATATTCTATTAAATTCTTTCAACTCCCCAGATTTGATGAGCTAATGAAAGGTAAAACATTCTATCAATAATATAGACTGAAGAAAGAGACAACCTATGATGGTCTCTTGAGCTGTGTTATCTTTAGTCCTAGCTACTATCCTAGCTACCAGTTGATCATCGACAATAATCACCACCTTGCATTTATGTACACTGCACAAATTGATCATAGTCTCGCAAAAACATTTTACACTTGTACATCTCATCAATACTGGAGGCCTAAAGTAATTTTATATGATCATTAGCACATTTCGTGCATGGATGAGAAACACTATCCAAAGTTTCTAGGTAACCTTTTTTGAGAAGAGGAATGAGTGGAGGCCAAAGAAGGGATAATTGTGAAGGTTTTATAGATGTAGGTTACCAAATCATCATCTCTACAGTGGTACTCAATATGGCCTCCACTCCATATATGTCTTCTCATAATCTAAAAACTCTCCATCATTGATTCTCGTCATTTTTTCAGCATCTCCGTAGACTGAGACCTTAAATTATTGAGCTTCTCTTTGTTTCAAGAATAGTTTAACATTCTCTACTTAACAGGGCCAACCACGTGAAGGTGGAGGCTCACCTAGCCCCTCCTAGGAGCCTCTTATGACCCTTTATGACACTTTAAGACCTCTAAGATGTATTCTTAGGGATCATAAATGGTCATAAAGGGTCATAAGGGGTCCTGGGACACAACAACTGAGAAACATAAATGTACGCATCATGGTCACAATTGTTTAGAGACACAACATAATTAAATGCTATACCTAGATGATGGAACACAACCACTACTCCTGTAGTTCTAAGTTGACACTGCGGGATCCAAAAACCAAAGATAAAGAATCTATATATGGTTTTTGGATCCAGCAATGTCAACTTAGAACTAAAGGAGTAGTGGTTATGTTGCATTTTTTACATATAGCATTCAATTATGTTGTGTCTCCAAAAAATTGTGACCATGATGCCTACATTTATGTTTCTCAGCTGTTGTGATATGTGCATTGTAGTCTATCATTGCAGCAATAGAGCCTATATTCCACAACAAAAAGGAAGACATCTTTTTAGCCTGGGTCTGGATCCTACCCCAATTGTCGAAGGATCCAGGGCTAGGCTCGAAAGATGTCTTCCCATTCTATCTACAACATTGTGTCCATCCATGATCTCAGGAACATCATCATCTTTCCACTCTTCATTTGCCAAAATATATCGCTTCTTCAAGCTTGCAGACTAATCTTATTAATAAAAGAGCTCTTGCCAACATTAGAGTACCCACAGATCAAAATAGTTGATGTTATTAGAGCTTGTGCTCAAGGATATCGATTCACTATTTTGAAATGGCCAAATCATTTTTATTTCAATTGTAGAAAAAAGGAGTGGGATAAAATGAGTAGGTGAAAGCTGATCAAGTGTGAGAGAAGGCATTGCATTTTATTTGATCATGAATGCTCTCTGAAATGACCAATCATGTTTTCTATTCAATTATTTTTGGTGTTTTTTTTTCCCATATTCAGTAGATAAAAATCATGGTGGTAGCCACTTAGCCATCTTTTTGATGTTCTAGCTATTTTACAAAGATACAAGTATGTGGATTTATCATTGAATTGCTTGCAGTTATTTGTCAAATACAAATATTTTGTCACATTGCAAGGGCAAGATATCAGTTTGGTGTTTTCAGTTTATGTTAAAAGTTGATTTGGTAAAATCCTCAAAAAACACACTACATGTTCCAAAATGTAAAGAAGTTGAATGTTAAATGTAATATATATATCTCATTCATAGTAATCAAAAGAAAGGACATGAAACTTATAAGGAGATTTACCAAACCAAAAATATAAGCGAATAGGAAACATGGATTGGTACCTTATGAATTGGTTTTTGAGGTGCACAATCTTCAAAAATCTCCTCAAAAAAAGACCCCTCCTCATGAAAAATGCATTTAACACAAAAAAAAAATCTACAAAATTGAACCAATGGCATGTTTAGAACAAAGAAATAGATTGATAATAATATTCTGAAAATTCTATTATGTTTAATACATGCAAAAGGACCAGTCCCAACAATTCTTAAACATACTTTATCTGATATGATAATAACATGCTAATTAAACTGATAAAGGTTTTATCTTCATTTAATCTACCAATTACTAATTACACAAAAAACAAATTTACAAAACTGAACCAATGGCATGTTCTTTGTATGTGATTTCTTCATCTTTTGAGCCTCTGGCATCATATTCGACTGCAAATTTCAAATGCATTGCATTTTATTTGATCATGAATTCTCTTTGAAATGACCGCATTCTACTTGTGTCGTGCCCTAGCCCGTGCTTTATCTCCATTATTTGATGTTATTGGTGCTTGTGCTCAAGGATATCGATTCACTATTTTCAAATGTTTGGATCATTTTGGTCATGACTGTTCCTCTAGTACACAGTCAGGAAATGTAACTGTCTAATGATTATATGTAATGTTGAATGGATTAAATGCTTTATTCTTGGTAGAAGTGAATGAAAGGAATAGTGTTGGTTTTAGGTTTCATTTATTATTGAATTCAATGGTTTCCAAGATGTGTTGAGGAGTTTGCTCCTTGTTTAATGTTAATTGTTCCTGCACAATCCACTCATACAATAGTGAAATGCTATGTGATTTACAATTTCATACAACTGGTCCTTTGGCATGTATTAAATACAATCTAGTCACTTATTGAATGCTTTGGAGACTACTGGTTTGACTATCCATATATGAGTTACAAGTGACTGAGATTCATTAAAGGATACAAAACCCTCCATTTTGGGGTTATTGTGTGTGGATTCAAATGTAGGTTTGATTTGGTTAATGTTTAGAAGAGATCAATAAAGTATTTAAAGACAATCTTACATGTTTGGAGAGGTTTGAGAGGCACTTATAATGACTGTACCCTCACAAACAACAACATAGACTAGTTTTACTAAGTTTCCTTTCTCTGTCGCAGGGGTACAGTAAGAGGGTTCATTGACAAAATGACCCTTTGAATGGTTACTATGAATATGAATGATTTTATATAGCATATTTCTCATTTTACTTGAATTTTGGAATAGCTTGTGCAAGGGTGAAAGTAGTTTTGATCTTTTTGGTCGTGACTGTTCCTCTACACAGTCAGAAAATGTAACTGTCTAATGATTATATGTAATGTTGAATGGATTAAATGCTTTATTCTTGGTAGAAGTGAATGGAATTTCCAAGATGTGTTGAGGAGTTTTCTCCTTGTTTAATGTTAACTGTTCATACACAATCCACTCATACAACAATGAAGTTACAAAACTGAACCAATGGCATGTTTACAACAAAGAAATAGAATGATAATAATATGCTGAAAATTCTATATATTCTATTTAATACATGCCAAAGGACCAGTCCCAACAATTCTTAAACATACTAGATATCTAATATTATCAATTGTTAATAAAGGTCTAATTCTATAGATTGTTAGCACGAAGGAAGATTTTACCTAGCCAAATTTTCCTTGTACCACACAAAAAAAAAGTGTGATAACTATGTCTATTCCAACCTTAATTGTTTAAGAATTCATCATATCAGATAAAGTATGTTTAAGAATTGTTGGGAGTTCTATTAGATCTTTGTTGTAAACATGTCATTGGTTTTCAAATGTTTGGATTCACGTTTGTTGATATTACTAGCATATATGTTTAATGAAGTCATTGTATATTGCTGTCACTGAAATGACCGCATTCTACTAGCGTCCTACCCTAGCCCATGCTTTAACTCCATTATTTGATGTTATTGGTGCTTGTGCTCAAGGATATCCATTTTTTTGAAATGTTGACTGTGGTTATCAAATGGACAGCCCATGAGCTTCTAGCTAGGCATCATTTGTATTGATAGCTTAGGGAATCAAATGTATTGTATCATTGATAGTTGAGACTTTGTTAAAAGGAAATAGGACAAAGAACGATTCTGATTTAGTTTCTCTATTTTGATCTCTAAGTGGCTTACAACCCTAGAGAATTATATGTAGATTTACAAATGTAGTTTCAGGATACATAGCAGCTGATAATTCACAAGAAATCCATGCATCCAATTTGAATAGCAATCAGTGAGTGATCCTTCATTCTCCTGGTCTACCCTGCATCCAAACATATTGGAAATACATAATACAATGATAACAAGTCTTTCACTATCCCCCTTCCCTCAAGGGACACTATCAACCATCCCTTCCACATAGCATTTCACTGTTGTATAAGTGGATTATGTAGGAACAGTTAACATTAAACAAGGAGCAAAATCCTCAACACATCTTTGGTGTAAACATGCCATTGGTTCAGTTTTGTAAATTTGTTTTTTTGTGTTAAATGCATTTAAATGGAACATTAAGCATAGAAATAATATGCTTAATCTATTAGTAATTGTAGATTAAATGCCCATTACACCTTTATCAGTTTAGCATGTTATTATAAGATACTAAAGAAGACCTACTATTTGTCAGAGAAATCCTCACTGTCCCCCACAATGAAGACAATGAAGATTGACCTCCTGCCCCACAAAAAAGAACATTGTAATAAGAATAAGATATAATATAGTGTTAGAATAAACTTTGAACAAAGACATGTAATGCTTAAATTAATGATCAAAAAAGCTGCAAATATAGGAATTGAAAAAGAAGATAGTGCCAAGAAACATTTTCACAAATATGAAACATGAGGAAAAGTAATAACATTAACAATGCCAAGATTCACAACATTAAATTTCACCTATGGATGAGTTTCTGTAGTGGGTTGTTGAGCATCAAAAATATGTTGAGTTGCATTTGAGTTGTAACTAAGAGTATCATGTGGAATAGATCATAAAATTTGAAAGCATTCTCCAACCTGGCAATTCAAAATTCAATCTAGGCAAGCATCAGTAAATGAAATAAATTATAGACATCAACATCAACATCATCATAATCATTAGAAATAAACTTTAAAGAAATATTTTGGATAGTACTATGTTTCTTGAAAGTTTTTGTGATGCTTCTAAACTTTAAAGACATATTTTATCGCTTAATGATAACATAGATTAGTGTTTTGTTTTCTGATGGAATGTTGTTGATCATTCATGGTCTTATGATTGTTTTGAATCTCAAGTCTTGAAATTTGTCTGGCCTTGACCTCAAACTCAGCTTGCTCATTAACAATGGCCTCTACACTCTCTACAGCTACAATACAAACTGTTACATTAATCCAAACACCAATTGCACTTAAATTTCTATTGCTACACCAATCAATTTAAGATGTTTACTTGTATTACTATGATGCACATCATCATTGTCATCAACATGCATAGGTTGTGTATGGCAATAATCGGCAGGCTGCATTTCAATTTCATATGCATTCATGTTATCATTGTTTTCTTACTTAAAACAAATTTACTCACTTTATGTTGGAACATAACATCAAATGCTTCTTTATCACTATCCTAATAGTCTACAAGTGTACAAAGTAGATAAATTCATGCAATGTCAACTTAAATAATATACGTTGTCATGAATTTATCTACTTCTGTCAATAATATAGACTGAAGAAAGAGACAACCTATGATGGTCTCTTGAGTTGTGTTATCTTTAGTCCTACCTACTGGGTAAGGCCTGGAAGACTTATACCTGTCAATCATCGAGAATAATCATTGCCTTGCATTTATGTACACTACACAAATTGATCCCAGTCTCACAAAAACATTTTACTCTTGTACATCTCATCAATACTAGAGGCCTAAAGTAATTTTATATGATCACTAGCACATTTTGTGCATGGATGAGAAATAGTATCCAAAGTTTCTAGATAACCATTTTTGAGAAGAAGAAAATGTGGAGGCCAAAGAAGGGATAATTGTGAAGGTTTTCTAGATGTAGGTTACTTAATCATCATCTCTTGTTGATATATTTCAGATTCTACTCCGGAATGAACAAACTATAGAGATCTAACAAAGCTAAACATAGAAAAAAGTAAACAAGAAGGGATAGAAGATACCCAGATATCAACCAAGTATACTCCAATCTATATGCATCCAAACTGTACTAACAAAGGTGCTAAGGAGAACCTAATTAGTACCTTAGTATTAGTGTATTGAGGAAGAGTCCACTCCTAACAGAGGCTTCCAACCCTAATCAACTCATAGTTAACATTGCCAATAATTGCTAGTTGTATGGATCAGATCATAATTTGATCTTTATTCATGCTTAGACTTGTTCTTATCTATTAGTTGTGTTACCCAAATTTTCATGAGCATTCAAATTTGGCTAAAATCCATTCCAAGGTCTCTGTTTTACCTTGCCGAGCATCTCTAAAAGTTTCATGGCCTCATGTTTTGTTTCCTAGCCTCTGCAATTAATTCAAGTCCCTGGTCTACAGGTCAAATATTCAATAAGTAGCTATTGTGCTTTGAAAAACCCTGCAAACCCTAAAGCCATGTTCTATTTGGTCATTACCTTTTCTAGGCCACTTAAATGTTTTAAAGCACATGTGATTTATTTTTGCCTCAGTCAAAAGTTCTCCAGGTTACCAGTGGCATGCCCCTTTCTTTCAGTGAATTGGCAAACATGTGTTCGCATAATCTCTTGATTCCTGGTGGTTATGCCTTGACATCTCATGACTCAGTGATGGCTAACTTTCCCCAGTCTAGCAATCACTCAAATATTACCCTGGGTTAGACCTCCAGTTTGACAATTCAGTGAAGACTTTTGTTCGTGTATTCTCCAAGTTTAACTGCGGTTCAATATTATATTTAGTGAGTGGGTGAGTTTCCTTTGGTCACGTGTTTGCTAAGACTCATAGGGTTAATCTTTTATGTTGGGTCCCAAGCTTCAAGATCTATGGTTGGCATATCTTTGGATAGGCTGGTGTCAGAGCTTGAGATCTTAAGACAACCGTAGGATCTTCCAAGTGTGCAGTGCTTCAAAGCTTTGGTGGGTCCATTGCCGTGGTCTCCTACATGGAAGAATTTCATTGGATGAATGGTTATGATGTGTAACCTTGTCAGAGTGGGCCTGCCAGACTGGCTTCCTTTTGATCCGACGGCTGGCGCATGATCTCATGCATTATGTCAGAGCCATGAAATTATATGTAGACCGTCGATCTTTCTTTATTGTTAGAAGCCTTGCAGGTGGGTCCTCGGATGCTAATGTGCTTGAATTTTATTGGTCCATGTAAGGATGACTTGTAATGTGTTAGTGGGGATGTGTCAGAGCTTGTAGGATATGTCAGGGTGATAGAGATCAATGGCTAGCGCATGATCTGAAGGGTTTGTGTCAGAGCATGCGATCATGCACTGACTGTTTGATTTGCTAGGTGTTCAAGGTTCTATCAGTGGGTCCAGTGCTACAGGTTGATGACATGCTCATTTCTTATTGGTCTATCCCTTTCCCTCAACACTTTTACTTTTTAGTCAAGAAGCAAATTAGGGTGATTATCCAAGAGGAACCAGCCTAGAATCTGGAGGTCTCATCTTAGTTAGGATTGCTCCCACAACCTGGAGATGATTCCCATATTATACTAGGTTATCAAGACCAAGAGAGCTTGAGACAGAGGCACAAACTTAGTGTATAACAAAATTGGAACGCCCGGTGGGATAGTAAAAAGAAATTCTTGTTGAAGGTTATGTTATCTCTGATATGAAAATTGCATAATAAAGACTTTTAGAAGTCATTTTTATCAAGTATATCTAGAGACTCCACTAGTTTCAAAGATTTAGGCCAACCTTATTTAAGGTTTATGAGAAAGATTGAGACTAGAAGCTCAAAACCTACTAAATTTTCAGAATTTCCCTTGAAAAGAAGTTATAAAGGTAGGTCAAATCAAAGATAATCTCCTGCAAGGAGAGTTTAGTCTACACCACCTGATACATTAGAAAGGAGACCTTTTTCCTTCCTTTCCAGAAGAAGAGGAAGATCTCTAACCAGAGATCTAGAAGAAGAAGATCCAAAACTAGCAAATATAGCTCATATAGTTGTGAATCTTCAAGTTACAACTCCTACAATGGCTAGATAGTATGCTTTTGCACCTTTCAACTAGGGGAGTCCTTTAAATTTTGAGGTACATCATGATGTGCCTTTGGTGGCATTAAAGAGTCTACCTGATTTCACCGGTGAAGGGAAAGCAACTACTTTTGAGCATATAAGAGATGTGACCACCATCTGCAACATCCACAACATAACCCAAGAAGATGTGGCCACCAAATTGTTAGCAGCCTCTTTAAAAGGTAAGGCTCTTGAATGGTTCAAAAATTTAACTGTTGGTTCCATTAATTCATGGGATGGATTAGGGGATGCATTAAGTAGGCATTTTGAGGACAAATCAGATAACTTGTCTCTAGTTGAGCAGTTAACAACCATTAAAAGAGACCCTCAAGAGAAAATGCAAGACTATAATAGTAGATTCCTCAAGACATGGAATAGAATTCCAGTCTTAGTAAGACCATCAGCTGACCATGCTTTCCTTTACTACTTGCAAATCCTAAATGGTCAAATATCTATCATGATCCAGTCTATGGGTGGTACTTCTTTACCCCAAGCTTTTGACATTGTTGTCAGGGCTGAAAACTATTTGATTCAAGCAAGCATGATACAAAGAAGACCTCCCATGCCTTTTTTTCCTAGCCTTCAACCCATTACACCTACACAAGTACCCCCATTTACCCCTATCCCTACCTTGCTAGCACCTCAGGCTAGTACTAGTGGTCAAGAGCCAACAACCAATTTCTCTCAAGAGCCGTGGGAGACAAAAAATAGCCAAGAAACTAGTGTGCAAGAAATGACTAATTTGTTGTAGACCTTGACTAAAGAGGTCACAAATTTGAAGAAGCAAGGTCAAGGAATCAGACCACCCTTCCAACAACAAGGCCAAGGTCCTAGTCAGCAATTCCAAAATCAGGGACAACCTTGTCAGCAAAGTAGGCCACCATACCAAGGTGGCTATCAAGGATAAAGGCAAAATTTCAATCAGAGGCCATTCCAACCATATAACCCTGCACCTTTTAATTCTACAAATCCAGTCAGGGATATGGTTCTTAGTCAAAACAATATGGCCATGGATAATGAATGGTGTTTCCCTTGTAATTAGCCTCACAATTAGGCTACCTGTTCTAAAGGATGGATGAACCAAGCACTAATGGTTCAAAATGCTTCACAAGCTCAAATAGAAGCTTCTTCTAGTGGGTTAGTGTCTCAATAAGAATCACAAGAAAATGAGACTACCCTTTTCAATAGGGAGCAACCAGACTTCAATGGAGTCAATGATGAAGTTGCTTTTGTTGCCTACACAAGAGCAAAAAGGAGAGCCCAAGACATGGAGAGAGTAGATTCTGGTGCTGAGGCCATTACACCTATAGAGCTAGTATAGAAAGCCCATCCTACCACATCCAAGGAGACTCCTGTCATCATAGGAAAGGAGGGTTAGACTCCCAAAGAAGTAGAGCCCATCATGCCAAAAGTACAACAAAGAGTACACAATATACCGCCCTACAATATTGTGGACAATATGAAGAAGGTAAACATTACCATGTCTACGTGGGACTCTTTGGCCATTCTAGGACAACCTAAGATTTTAAAGAGGGCCATGAGTGAGGCAACAACTCCTCAACCTACAAAAGAAGCTGAAAAACTAGTGTTGGTTAACACTGATCAAGAGAAGAAGACTCCGAGTAGAAACTCCAAAAGCAATACCATGCAAGGTAGGAATTCAAAGCCACCTCCCTTTTATGTATCTTTAATCATTATAAATTCTTTAGTACATAATTGCATGGTAGATAGTGGAGCTACTAGCACTGTGATTCCCAAAAAGGTAGCTGACCAATTAGGGCTTAAGTATGAACCCTTCCAAAAGAAGGTCACACAACTTGATGGATCCTCAATCAATACTATGGGTGTGGCTAAGGATACCAGTCTAATCCTTTGTGCTAGTCCTAATTTCTCCATCCTCCTAGATATATACATCATAGATCTCCCTGCATTATTTTCCATATGTTTGTCAAGGGAGTTTACAGCCAAGATAGGAGGCTGCTATCTTCTGACTGGTCTCACATGCTCTTTCACACAAGATATGGTTCCAAGGTTACCATTAAGTCAGAGAAATTAGAAGCACACTATATAGAACCTTATGTATCCAATTCCATCAATACCAATTGTCTTATATTTGATGATAATGATTTCCCAACCATTAGTGAAGCAAGCACCAAGATAGAGAATATCCCTGATATTCTTCTAGATGAAAGAACCTCAGAGATCCAAGAGAATCTTGTTTGGGATTTTGGTTTGGGGAGTTATCTGATTCAAGAAAATGGAGCCATAGAACCAAGCCTTCTCAAAGCGGAGGCTGATTCAAAGGATCAGAGCAATCAAGTTTGGGAGCTATTCTTTGATGGGGCAAGAAGTAGACATGGTTATGGTGGTGGTGCTATGCTAGTGTCCCCAAAAGGAGAAAGGTACTATACTACTTTTAGATTCAATTTCTCCTGCACTAGTAATACTACAGAGTATGAAAGCCTTGTGAATGGACTAGAGTGGGCTAGGAAAAGAGGGCTTAAGCCCTTAAAAGTTTATGGTAATAGTGAGTTAGTTGTCAGCCAAGTAAGAGAGATGAGTGCAACTAAAAATGATACAATGAAAGCATACAAGCATAGAGTTTGGGATGTAATTGAAGAATTTTGTGCTTTCAATATTGTTGCTATCCCTAGGAAATTAAATCAAAATGTAGATAGGTTAGCTACTGTTGGATCTTAGTATGATATTCCAAACAGTGTTTCAAAAGAAGTAGATCAATAGCATATCAAAGCGATTGTCAAACCTTCTATTCCTAATAGCAATGTCAATTGGAAAGTGTTTGATAATGATGAACAAATTCTACAATTCTTGTTTGTAGAAGATGTCTTTTCAAGGCATAATCAAAAGAGGTTATCACAAAACTATGGTGATCAAGTGATACAACTTAGATCTAATAATATTCCTAGAGGTCTTGTCACCTTAAAGACCATCTTCAACAAGGATGATGAAGTCAAAAGAAATAAAGCTGGCCTAGTAATCCAACAAGAACATTGTGTTGAGCTAGAGTTGGAACCAGGTAAGAGCTTACAATTTGGAAAAGTAAACACTGATTCAGAAAATAAAGCTTACACTCAATTATTTAAGGAATTCAGTGATATTTTTTCTTGGCAATATGAAGACCTCAAGGGTTTTGATCCTGCCCTTGCTTAGCACACTATTGAATTGGAGCCTAATGCTAAACTAGTGAGGCAAAAGCAAAGGCCTGTTAATCCCAAGCTTGAGCCACTTATGCATAAAGAAGTACTCAAACTGATAGAAAGTGGTATCATCTACCCCATTAAGCATACTAGTTGGGTTTCCAACCTTGTTCCTGTCAGGAAGAAGAATGGGGAGCTGAGGTTATGTGTTGACTTCAGAGATTTGAACAGAGCCTCATTAAAAGACCGCCATCCACTACCTTCAATGGAAAAAATCCTACAATGTGTCTCTAGATCTGAGAGATTCTTATTATTGGATGGCTATTCAAGATACAATTAGATCCTAGTAAATGAAGAGGATCAATACAAGACTACATTTACAACCAAGTGGGGAACCATGGCATATTAAAAGATGCCATTTGGTTTGTCAAATGTAGGTGCCACATTTCAAAAGGCAATGGATATGGCCTTCAAAAGCCTCATGTATAAGTTTGTGTTGGTCTATCTAGATGATATAACTATTTACTCAAAGCATGCAGAAAATCACATGAAACATTTGAGAAAGATTTTTGAAAGGTGCAAATAATTTGGGATATCTCTTAATCCCAAAAAGTGTGTGTTTGTAGTTCATGAAGGAAAACTATTGGGATATGTAGTATCCAAAGAAGGAATTACAGTAGATCCTAAGAGAATTGCAGCTATCCTAGAGCTACCATTGCCACATCATAAGAAAGGTCTCCAATCTTTCATAGGAAAGATTAATTTTGTTAGGAGATTCTTGCCTAACATTGAAAATTTGTTAAAACCCCTGACAGCCATGTTAAAGAAGAATTTTTCTTTTAGCTAGACCAAAGAAGGGAAGACCAATTTTCAAGCTATTAAAGAAGCCTTGATAGAGGCCCCTGCCCTATTAAATCTAAACATCAAGAAAGATTTTATCCTTTATGCTTATGGAGGTTCAGATGCTATATCTACAATGTTGACACAAGAAAATGTTGATGGATTGGAGCAACCTATTGCTTTCTTTAGCAAAGGTTTAGAAGAGCATGAATAGAGATACTATTTTGTGGAAAAACATGTTCTTACTGTGGTAAAGAGCCTTAAAAATTTTAGATATATGTTGACTCATAGCAAGGTACATTTAAGAGTTACTCATAAAAGTGTCAAAGAGTTTTTGCTTTCCAAAGACCTAAATGAGAAAAGAGTTGGTTGGATCACCAAGGTGATGGAATATGACATAGATATTTAGACTACCAAGCTGATTAGAGGAAGAGGTCTCTATAAACATTTGGCAGGGGATGAGAGTTCAAAGAAATTAGAGAAAATGGAGGCATCTTTGGTGGTACATTCTATAGAAGATCATGTTAAGGCAACTAGTTGGTTGCCTAACATGGTTCATTTTTTGAAGACAAGATAATGTCCTGCAAGTTTGGATTCAGCCAAAAGAAGGTATCATAGATTGCAATCTATTCCTTTTGTGCTGATTAATGATGTTCTTTTTAGAAAGGATCACAATGGTATCCTTTTAAGATGCATTGATTCAGAAAAGATAGCTGATGTCCTTTTTGAGTTTCATGATGGACCTTCTAGAGGTCACTTTTCTCCTAGGACTATTGCTTATAAAATCATGAGAGCTAGGTACTATTGGCCATCTATCTTTAAGGACAACCATGATTATGTAAGAAAATGCATCAAGTGTGCCCTATTTACAGGAAAAGAAAGACTTGCAGCTTTACCCCTACAGCCAATCAAAATAGAGCATCCCTTCATAAAGTGGGGTATAGACTTCATTGGTATGATTAATCCTTCATCTAGTGCAGGACACAAGTGGATAATCATTGCAACAGATTATTTCACTAGATGGATAGAGGTAGTTGCCTTAAAAGAATCAAATGAGAATGTTGTGTTAAGTTTTTATGATGATTTAATTCATAGATTTGGCACTCTTGATTCCATTATTTCAGATAATGCACTGGCATTCATAGACCTCAAGGTCTCAGAGTGTGCAGTCAAAAATGACATCTCTCTGAATACTAGTTCTAATTATTACCCTTAGGGTAATGGCTTGGTATAATCAACAAATAAGACTAAGTTGGTGTATGGTAAGGAGGCTAAGTTGTCTATTTCAACTGAGTTACCAGCTTTAGACTTAGCCACTTAGTATGCCCTGTTTGAAGAAAGTGATCCCCTACAGATAAGATATGCCCAATTGATGGAGCTGGAGGAGATCAGAGATAAATCAATGCAAGATATGGAGTTTCATTAGAATCAAACAAAGAAAAGTTTTGACAAAAGAGCCAGGGTCAAAAACTTCAAGGTTGGTGATATAGTCCTTAAATGGGTTGAATTTAAGTCAAGACCTAGCAGGAACACAAAATTTGATTCATTCTGGGGTGGACATTTTGTTATTACAGAGTGTAAGGGATCCAATGCTTTCCAACTATCAGATCTTGAAGGAGTTCCCTTGCCTATATCAGTGAATGGTTTCCACCTGAAACCTTGTTTTGAGGTTAATCCCTCTTTGTGAATCTCTCTATATAAGTTTCCCTTTTTCTTTCCTTGCTTTGTAAGTTAGTCTTTCCAGTTTTCCAAGAAGTTCCCTAAGCATAGTTCCTGTTCTGCTTCTGAGAGAATTTTTAATTTTTGACCCCATGCCCAATGGATATGTCAAGGCCACTGATCCATGTCTAGTAGGATGACATCTAGTAGAAATCACCAAAATGTTACCCAAATTTTCATGAGCATTCAAATTTGGCTAAAATCCATTCCAAGGTCTTTGTTTTACCTTGCCGAGCATCTCTGAAAGTTTCATGACCTCATGTTTTGTTTCTTGGCCTCTGCAATTATTTCAAGTCCCTATTCTGTAGGTCAAATATTCAAAATGTAGCCATTGTGCTTTGAAAAATCCTACAAACCCTAAAGCAATGTTCTATTTGGTCATTACCTTTTCCAAGCCACTTAAATCTTTTAAAGCATGTGTGCTTTATTTTTGCCTTAGTTGCAAGTTCTCCAGGTTACCGGTGGCATGGCCCTTTCTTTCGGTGAATTGGAAAACATGTGTTCACGTAATCTCTTGATTCCAAGTGGTTATGCCTTCACATCCCATGGCTTGGTGATGGCTAACTTTCCCTAGTCGGGCAATCACTCAAATATTACCCTGGGTTAGACCTTCAGTTTAGCGATTCAGTGAAGACTTTTGTTCGTGTATTCTCCAAGTTTAACTATAATTCAATATTGTATTCAGAGATTGAGTGAGTTTTGTTTGGTCATGTGTTCACTAAGACTCACAGGGTTAAGCTTTTATGTGGGGTCCCAAGCTTCAAGATCTACGTTTGGCGTATCTTTGGATAGGCTGGTGTCAGATCTTGATATCTTAAGACAACCATACGATCTTCCAAGTGTGCAGCACTTCAAAGCTTTGGTGGGTCCATTGCCACGATGTCCTACATGGAAGCATTTCATTCACTGAAGGGTTGTGATGTGTAACCTTGTCAGAGCAGGCTCGGTAGACTGGCTTTCTTTTGATCTGACAGCTGGCGCATGATCCCATGCATTGTGTTAGCACCATGAGATTATACACCGACCGTTGATCTTGCTTTATTGTCAAAAGCCTTATAGGTGGGTACTCTGATGCTGATGTTCTAGAATTTTATTGGTCCACATAAGGATAACTTGTAATGTGTCAGTGGGGCCATGTCAGAGCCTACAGGATGTGTTAGAGTGATAGAGATCAACAGCTGGTGCATGATCTGAAGGGTTTGTGTTAGAGCATGCGATCATGCACCAACCATTTGATTTTCTAGGTGTTCGAGGTTCTATCAGTGGGTCCAGTGCTGCAAGTCAATGACATGCTCATTTCTTATTGGTCCACATGTGCTGAGTTGGAATACCTTTCAGTGGGGCCAAATTTCTTAGATGTGTCAGTGGGGTCCCAAAGGAACAAAGATCTATAGCTAGCACATGATCTGAAGGAATCTTTGGGGGCCATGAGATCATGTGCCTGCCGTTAGATGGGAATCTTGTCTCCAGTAGGGACCGTGTCAGAACTTGCCAAGGTGTATGCCTACAAAGCGGTCAAGGGAAAATAAAAGAATGACATGTGGTGGTTCTGGGCCCAGGGTTAATAGAGTATTCCGTGAATCAGTGACTAAAGGGGTTTTTCATGTTCACCAGATTTAACTGAGGTCAACTAAAAGTTTAAACAATTCTGTGACTGAAGTAAAATTGGAACTTGAGGTGGACTTAAAGTTAATTTCGCAGTCAAGTGTCGAGCTCAGGTAAACAGGAAAGATCGATGGTTATGTTTTAAAGTGAGATTGATTTTTGAATGCCGACCGTCGATGGGGAATTTTAGTGCCACCTGTGACTATTTTATCAATTTTTAAATTCAAACATCTAAAGATATCAAATTTGAACAGTTATCATGAGCTTGAGTTGCAGGTGGGTAGATAGATCATGGTGGCTAGATCTTTTGGAGGAATAAACATGAAATGGACATGCAAATGCAAATATTTGATCTGCTGGGATATTTTTTATGTGCATTTATGGCTAGATTGGATAGATTTAGGGTTGGGATATTTTATTGTAAACCTCTATAACCCTAATTAGATATTTTTCTCCTGCCTACGTGCAGTGAGGTATATAATTTGTTTTTGGAGCTTTTGAACTCATAATGGAATAATTGTAAAAGAAAGTTTTCTTTCTCAGAGAGCAAATTGTAGCAATTTTTGGCCCCTTTGGCTCTCTGCAGTTGTAAAATTCCCATTGATAATTCATAAATTGAAGTACCTTGTGACATTTCTTGTGTCCCTATGCTTTCTTGTGTGAGTTATCTCTTAATGAGTTCAGTATTTGTATGTTCCTAAGTGATATCTTAGGGCTCTTAATCCTTCTTTCTTTTTTCAATTTTGTGTATCATTGTGGATGATTTGATGTGAATGCTTTTGGGGGTATACTGTAACCCCTTAAACAATCTTGTCTCATTCTTGTACCTAGTTGCAGAGGTGAATGTTTGTTTGCAGGTCATAGATTTTTTGTCTAATTCTAAGAGTGTTATTATTTGTGAAAGGATCTTTCTCTTTCCTTGAATACCCTCTTTTATTTACAGACCCTTCTATGAAATAATTATGTAGGCCTATTTAGTGAGTTGTGATCTCGTAGACCTAAGTTCATTCATTGAACCCATCCTTCATACTGCAATTCATATCATAATTTTGGTGCATCACCTAGTAGGTAGTTTGCTTTCAGTCATTTCCCTTTCCAAGCACTCTTTCTATCCCTTTCCCTCAAAACTTTTACTTTTCAGTTAAGAAGCAAATTAGGGTGATTATCCAAGAGGAACTAGCCTAGAATCTGGAGGTCTCATCTCAGTTAGCATAGGTCCCACAACCTGGAGATGATTTCCATGTTATACTAGGTTATCAAGACCAAGAGAGCTTGAGACAGAGGTGCAAACTTAGTGTATAACAAGCTGAAGCTGCTTTTCTTTCACACCAATATATGCCGATTTGTGATTGCAATTCACACCAATAGCAATCACTGAATATTGCTCCTTGATTAATTCACTTTTATCTCCATGAATTCATAGTTGACTCCATATTCATTGCTTCCTCTATGAATTCACCACTACCTCCATACATTGCTCTTAAATTTTTTGCTTCCTCTAAGTTTGCTTAAGGTAGAGAATCAAGGTTTGGAGGGAGGGAAGTGTTGATGTTTATAGTTTTGATCAGATAAAATGATCACAATATTAATATACATATAATGATGGACATTATTATTATATTAATATACAAACTTATAATATTAAATAAACATCATTGAATTAATAATATTGTTATGAAGTGATATGAGATAATATTATTATACATTACATACACATATTGATATATATAATAATAATGATATTATTATATATATCAGAGAAAATAAATTGATTATTATTATGATATTATTATAATAATAAACTAATTAGGAATCGGTTTATATACTACCGATTATGAATTGGTTTGCATAGATTATAATCTATTAATTATGAATCATGGTTGCAATGATTATGAAGGGACATATCAGTGGAGAGACATGTCTCCACATGTGTGGAGACATGTCTATCCATCGATATGTCTCCTTACTCATATATATAATCCAAGATAGATCGGTGAAAGGAAATGACATAAAGCTATTAAGGAAGCCATTTGGTGATCGATCTCATTCTCGATACTCAACTATATTGGTGATTTAATTTGTAGCACATGAATTACATATAGTCTACTTATATATCAGTGGAGTTCATATTAAATAGTAATATAATCATATTGATATTGATATCAATATGGAATAGTGAGTTTCCATATTAGATATCAATTGTAGATCAATATTGATATAAAAGAATTTAGTGATATTCTTGTCAGACAAAAATATATATACAGGAAAACAATGATGTATAGCAGTGTAGATTAATATATTGTTCAGGATCGATATTGCCATATCTTGGCATCATAGTAATAAAGAATATTATTGTTACATATATATCTATTACTATATTAGTAATAAATATATCTATTACTATATCAATAATAAATATATATGTATATTTTGATGAAATATAGGTAATATATTTAGTATGATAAGAAATTTTTTAAGAAGGCATAAATCTGATCCAAAAACTTAACAGGAAGCACATTATGTTTTTGGTTCTTCTCTCCCTAGAATCCAACACCATATATATATGAATTGAATTATCTTCAAGAGGGCTGACTTGGTCTTATTAAATATATTTAATGTTAAAGCCAAGAGGCCGACCTTGGGCCCTTAACTAATTCAACCAACACATATATATAGATGAAATAATAATCTCCTTATTATTATAAATTGCACAAGGGTATTTATTTGATCAGTTTGATCTTGGATGAAAGGCTATAATTTTTAACACTCTGCATTGGTACTCAATCTAGCCTCCACTCCATATACGTCTTCTCAGAATCTAAAAAATCTCCATCATTGATTCCTGTCATTTTTTCAGCATCTCGATGGACTGAGACCTTAAATTATTGAGCTTCTCTTTGTTTCGAGAATAGTTAAACATTCTCTACTTAACAAGGCCAACCATGTGAAGGTGGAAGCTTATCTGGCCCTTCGTAGGAGCCTCTTATGACCCTTTACGACATTTTAAGACCTCTAAGATGTATTCTTAGGGATCATAAATGGTCGTAAAGGGTCATAAGGGGTTCTGAGACACAACAACTGAGAAATATAATTGTAGGCATCATGGTCACAATTTTTTGGGGACAATGTAATTGAGTTGCATACCCAGACGATGGGGAGCAACTCCTGCACCTTTGATTCCAAGTTGACTACATTTTTTGCTCATGAATACAAGGTCCTCCAATAGATGTATTCAACTTGGAATTAGTGGTGTAGAAGTTACTCTCCACTACTTGGGTACACAACACAATTATCTCCAAAATATTGTGACTATGATGCCTATAATTATGTTTCTTAGCTATTGTGAAATCTACATTTATGTTTCTCATTTGTCATGTTTATGTGCATGTTTTTTTATGTATTTTGTATAGTAAGTCTAATTTAATTTCTCCTTTGCATCCAAAATGAACTCATTCCAATCCCTCACTGGAATAAAGGGAGGACGCTCAAACTTTAGCAAGACTTCATACCACGCACGTTTGTAGATTACGTTCAATGCATTATTTACGTTCATAAATCAGTGTTGCATACAAATCTATGGACAGTGCATGGTACAAAGCCATGCTCATGCTTGAAAATGATAGTCAATCCATAGTCAAGGTCAAGGAACAAATGGAAGAACCAAGAAAATACTATACGTTAAATCATGTGATTGATAGCAGATTGGGGCGGACGGTGCGTGGTACAAAGCCATGCTCAAGCTTGAAAATGATAGTCAATGCATAGTCAAGGTCAAGGAACAAATGGAACAACCAAGAAAATATTATACGTTAAATCATGTGATTCATAGCAGATTGGGGCTCACCTGAGCCATAAACATTTGTGTATTAAAACTATTCACAACTTAATAATATTAGGTAATCAAATGCTTAAATCAATGTATTCAAGTTGTGGGAATTCATGGGCCTATTCTGTATCTAACACATGCACCCGTAAGTTCACCAAAATAGTAGGCAAAGAAAGAATAATTTAAAAAGTTTGAATCAATAGTAACTATATTATTTTAAGATTAAATATAAATCCACTAGTTAAGTCTTAAAATGTCTAAGACACTAGTTAAGTCTTATAATGTCAAGTAGGTAAAGCAATAATAAGAATATTGCATAAACATAGGTAACGATGTCCAAATAGTAATACATGTAACGTACTTGTCATCATATCTTTTAAACGTGTCATTATTATCCAAGAGCATTCTGATACCGCCATTACTATCTTACATGTGTGGGATAGCTCATTAGATTTGTGCCATTTGAGAAAGACTGGCCTACTCCAAAAGTGGCAGGAAGGTGCCATCATTTTGTACCTTACGTGCCAAAGATGATAGCCAAGCATTAATTATGGCCATGCCTATCTTGGGAATTGATCTTCTCTTGACTGTGATAGGCATGGCCATAATTAATGCCTAGCTATCATCTTTGGCATGTAAGGTACAGAATGACGATGCCTTCCCGCCACTTTTGGAGTAGGCCAGTCTTTCTCAAATGGCAAAAATGTAATGAGCTGTCCCACACATGTAAGATAGTAATGGTGGTATCAGAATGCTCCTGGATAATAATGACACATTTCCAAGATATGATGACAAGTACATTACATGTATTACTGTTTGGACATCGTTACCTATATTTATGCAATATTCTTATTATTGCTTTACCTACTTGACATTATTAGAAAAAGTTACCCGTGAGAAAAAGTTACCAGTAAGAAAAACACCAAATTCATAAGAAAAAGTTACCCATTGGAAACTTCTGTCAAAATTTGGCCCCAAATGTAGTAGTAATTAAAGTGAAGGTTTAAGAAGACAAACACTTAAAGGAGAGAAAAATTGTGTAGAAGTTGTCATGAGAGGTGGTGTATAAGTAGGAATACTACGAATGGTAGTAGAAATTGGGATAGAAGGTTCAATGATTGTGGAAGGAGGAGTGTATCCTAACTCTTGAGCACATTTTGTCAAAGGCTTAACATGAGTATCAATAAGATGTGAGATACCTAATATTATTAAGTTGTGAATAGTTTTAATACACAAATGTTGTGAGAAAATTTGTGTCAATCACATAGCATTTCACTGTTGTATGAGTGGATTGTGTAGGAACAGTTAACATTAAACAAGGAGCACACTCCTCAACACATCTTGGAAACCATTGAATTCAATAATAAATGAAACCTAACACCAACACTATTCCTTCCATTCACTTCTACCAAGAATTCTAGCACAAGCACAAGCTATTCCAAACTTCAAGTACAAGCTATTCCAAACTTCAAGTAAAATGAGAAATGTGCTATATCAAATCATCCATATTCATAGTAACCATTCAAAGGATAATTTTGTCAATGAACCCTCTGACTGTACCCTTGTGGTAGAGAAAGGAAACTTAGTAAAACCAGTCTATGCCAATGTTTGTGAGGGTACAGTCATGATAAGTGCCTCTCAAACCTCCCCTTGTGGTAGAGAAAGGAAACTTAGTAAAACCAGTCTATGCCAATGTTTGTGAGGGTACAGTCATGATAAGTGCCTCTCAAACCTCTCCAAACATGTAAGATTATCTTTAAATAATTTATTGATCTTTTCTAAACATTAACCAAATCAAACCTACCTTTGAATCCACACACAATGACCCAAAAATTAAGGGTTTTGTATCCTTTAATGAATCTCAGACATTGGTAATGCATGGAAAGTCAAACCAGTAGTCTCTAAAGCATTCAATAAGTGACTAGATTGTATTTAATACATGCCAAAGGACCAGTTGTATGAAATTTTTAATCACATAGCATTCCACTATTGTATGAGTGGATTATGCAGGAGCAGTTAACATTAAACAAGGAGAAAACTCCTCAACACATCTTGGAAACCATTGAATTCAACAATAAATCAAACCTAACACCAACACTATTCCTTCTATTGGTTGTGAATTATTCCCTTTGATCTTCAACTTGTAGATTTACACTTTGATGGATAATGTAAATGAAACTCTGACTCTATCACCACTCCAAAGTCCACAAGGAAGAGGGCCAACTAACAAGGATCAAAGAATCCTTCTACACTTTGAGGTTCAGTGCTCAGGTGAGTCTACCCTTGACTCACTTCTCTAAAGGAGTCTAAAACAATATTCCACTATATCTCATATAGAATTGTTAAAGGTTTGTCAAGTGATGTTTGTGTTTGTAGTTGTTAACCATGCAACTTCAAGAGAAAAAACTAGTGCTTTATCTAGGGCTCAGAGTCACCTAACTGTATACTTCAACTGAACACCTCAAATCAAACACAATAGAAACTAGAGTAAGTGCTTTGCCTATTACCCCTTTCCCTCAAGCACAAGGACATCAAATTCTATACCTGGCTGTAAACTCACTGAATTCACCTAAAAGGCTTTAATCCTAACTTTGTTAGAAACTCAGAGATGAATTCAAAATACTCTTTGTTTACCATACATTAACACACTTTGTGATATTAACATATATGAGCTCAGAGACAAGCAAGAAGACATACACAAGATACAAGATTGGGTTTCAATGATGTTTTCATTAACAAATCCAGAATCAACATACAATTAGCATGATAGAAAGCTAAGAAAAGGAACCAAATCAAACCTCTATCAGTCTATTACAGTGAAAAACCAAGGACCAAAAGAAACAATGTTTTGGAACACTCTCAAAATCTGAAACTCTCTAACTTATACCCCCTAGTCATCTTGAAAAATTTGCAACAAGCTACGGATGACTAGGGTTAGGGCTTTCAACCACCCAACCTACTGGAAATGGTCACAAAATTCACTGCAAATACCTCAAGCCAAGAAATTCCTTCACCAGGTACCAAATCAACTTCTACAATTAAGCCACATAGCCCCTAGACCACACCGCAACACCAAACAAATCCAATCAGACCGCTAAAACATTTAAAACCAGTCCTTCTTATCATTGCAAACCCTCAAAAGATTTGAATTTGAAATCAAATGACTACATCTTTGGCACCCAGCACATCGACAGTCATCATTTAAACCTTTACCAATTTTGTATCCAAGCCATCCGATCAATCTCCCTTCACGGGCTTTATGTTCTAAAACCACCCAGACACCTCAGGCTAACTCCACAACTATGAGATCTCAATAGTTGTCGCATGATCGGATAGCATGGAGATAGGCTACGCAATCATGCAACAACCTGCCAACACTACAACCATTGCCTTCCCCTTTGTATCGGACCCACCTCGCACATCCACCTCAGCACCTGCTGGCCAATGAAAATCATGCACCTCAGCACACCCTGGCAAAAAGAACTACCACCCAAAAAAGCTTTACACCTTTGAGAAGATCAGATGGTGGTTGCATGATCGCAAAGGGTAGGAATATTCCTCATGATCATGTGGCCACCATAGATCTCTTCTGTATGTTATTCTTCTCAAGAAATACTGGGCCCACCATCTAGTGACATCATGACTATGGAAACCTTAACCACCCACCAGGTCACCAAATGCTAGGGCCTTAACCACCAGGATTCAGTGACCAGAGAAAACCGCAAGTCGTCAGGTCGCTAGAAGAAAACAAACTGCTAGGCAACCGAACACAACTGAGAAGCTGAGACCATGTGGACAGGTGGTAGGTGGTCGCATGATTGCATGTCAGAAAATTTTGACATGCATCCATCTGACAGCCAATCATAACACATCTCCACCTATCATCTAACAACAAGACCACCGCGCTCTGCAAACAGAATCAATGGCAAGTACATGATCGCAAGGGGAAATAATATTCCTTGCGATCACACACTGACCGTTGATCTCTTCTCCTCTACCACTTGAACAATCAAGCCCACTTACCAACTGCTAGGCATTCAATGACATCACAACTAACTGCCCACCGAGTCACTAGATGTTAACCGCTAACTGCTAGAAAAGAGGAGATCACGTGACAACACAGTCGCTAGGTCACTGAACAAAGACATAACCACCAGCTGAGATGAACAGGAAGAACCAGACCCACATGGATACGTGGCAAGCAGTCGCATGATTGCATGTCAGAGAAGTCTGACATGTGGCCATGCGACAACCAATCAGAGAAGAGCCTTTGAAAACTCAGGCCCACAACCCATCACACTTGTGTAGTTAGGGAACAACCCTCAAACAAGAGACTGCGATGTCGAAAATACACTGGGTTTTTGACATAGTGGAAGACCAAAAACCCATAGATTTTTTGACGCCAAAGGATAAGCGCACAAAAGCAGGAAGCACAGGGTCGAAAATAACAAAGGCTGAAAACACACAGACTGAAAACATCTTGAACTTTTTGAAAACACTGTGGGTTTTAGACACTATGGAAAATTTTAAAGATTACTTCCCGCAGACCCTAAAACTCAAATAACTTTTTGGGCCTAATGATTTAGGAGATGCGCTTTGGACCAGAGTAAGGAAACAACATTGACTACCAGGGGCAGGACACATAGACACACATTTGCAGGGGAGAGACCATTTTCAAAGGATTTTGCCATCTTATAAAAATGGCCTAACAGTGGCTCTATCCGGGGATGTATGCCTCCTGAAGGCATAGCAAGGACTTAGAATCACTAGTAAAAGCAAACCATCCCATAGGACAAAATTGTAGAGAGCAAGGAGCAAGCAGGGCAAGACCAAGCAACAAGACAAAAACCAACAGACTAGGGCAAAACAAGGTAGGGGAAAGCAACTTATATATAGAGATTTACAAGATGTACAACCCTAACTACTATTCATGGAAAACAAAGTACCTCAAATGAAGTACTGCTTCAAGAATTATCCATGAACTCGCAACTCTTGAATATCACCCTTAAAATGCTTGATGATGTAAGAATCTTGGCCCTATTTCTCATGAATCAGATATGGCCCTAACCAAATGCGATCAAATTTACCATGTTTCCCCTTATCCTCCAATCTGGCATTCCAAACTAACACCAAATCACTAGGCTCAAACTTTCTATCAACAGTCTTTTTATCATATAGATTCTTAACCTGTAACTGCAATTTGGCATTTGTTACAACTGATTCTCTTCTAGTTTCATCCAACCTAATGAGGTCCTCCATTCTCAACTATGTTTCATCATCAATGTCATCATCATACAGCTGCACAAACTTGTACATCTCCAACAAATTATTCTGAGGCATCCTAGCATGAATTCCATACACTAGGTCAAATGGTGCATAACCAATTGCCCTCTTCACAGTTACCCTATTAGCCCATAAAGCTAATGGCAGCTTTGAATTCTATGCCCTCTTATTCTTCTCCAGAATTCTCTTCATGATTTTAATCAAGCCCTTATTAGTAGATTCTGCCTGACCATTTCCTTGCGGATGATAAGGTGAGGAATTAGAAATATGAATTCCCAAACCTTTGCAAAAATCCTTATATTCAGTAGACTTGAAGTGCATAGCATTGTCACTCACTATCCTCTCAGGGCACCCAAACCTTGTAATAATATTATTCATCAGAAAATCAATTACCACTCTGCTAGTTGCATTCCTTGTAGGTATAGCTTCTACCCACTTTGTAATGTAATCAGTGGCAACTAAGATCCATGAATGTCCTCCACTTGACTTATTTGGTATCTCCCCTATGAAATCAATTCCCCACTGCTAGAAAGGAGCTTGAACTTCTACTAGTTTTAATGGTACATTACCTGAAAACTTAAGCTTACCAGAGAACCTTTGACAAGTATCACACCTCCTTACCAACTGTTCTGCATCCTTGAAGATTGTGGGCCACCAAAATCCTACTCTCAAGATCTTATGGGCAGTTGTTTTACCCATATAATGTCCACCAAAAACTCCATCATGCATCTCCTTCAACAACACATTAGCCTGATTCTCATCCACACATTTCAACAGTATGCAATCCAAATTTTTTCTATACAGCTTACATTTCACAATCACATACTTGATGGCCTGTAACTTCAATGTCCTTCTTTGATTATCATTCATACTATCTGGACATCTCATGTTTCTCAAATAGTAAATAATATCTCGATACTAGATACAATCATCCATATCACATGTATAATCAATTTCGGAATGATTTACCTGGTTTTCATCTAGATTGGATTGGGCCATCAACTTTGCCAATCCTTGTCCTCTAACCAATTTAGTGATCTGGATCTCAACATTGAATTCCTAGATCCTATTGATCCATCTGCATCTTCTTCTAGAAACCTCTTCCTGTGAGAAAATATCCTTCATAGCTGTACTTGGCACAAAAGCAATCACAACTGCTCCCATCAAGTAACATCTAAAAACCTTGATTGCCTTCACAAGTGCATAAGCCTATTTTTCATTTATATCATACTTCAATTCTGCAGCCTGCAAAGACTTACTAACAAATGCAATAGGCTCCTCAAAACCATCCTTATTCTTTTGTAATAGAACTACAGCAATAGTGTGAAAGGATGCAAAATAAAAGGTATGCATTGTGACATTATAATCAGGTGCCTTTAGCAATGGTGCATCTTTGATAGCCTGCTTGATATTTTTGAAAGCCTCATTAGGCTCACCCTCCCAATTGATTATAGATCCCTTCTTCAACATCTTGGAAATAGGTCTAGTAACCTCTTCAAAGTTTGTCACAAACCTCCTTAGAAAATTGACCTGACCAAAGAAGGACTAAATCCCTTTAACATTCTTTGGCCTCTGAATTTTATCAATTGCTGCTACCCTCTCTGGGTTAATTGTCACTCCTTGCTTCCCAACTAAGTGGCCAAGCAACTTACCTTCTGTAACACCAAAAGCACATTTCCTTGGGTTTAATGAAATGTCAAATTCTAAGGCCCTCATAAATATTTTTTCTAAATGAGCACAATGATCCTCTTCCTTCTTGGAATAGGTAGTTAAATCATCCTGATACACAACAAGAAAATCATTAATGAAATATAAAAAGGCAACATCCATTGCCCTCTGAAAAGTAGCACCAGCATTTGTGAGACCAAAAGGCATTCTCACACAAATATATGCTCCCCAAGGTGTTTTAAAGGCTATTTTGAATTGTTCTGATTCCTTAACAATGACCTAATTATAGTCAGAGAAACCATCCATCATTGACATCAATTTTGATTTGGTTACTCTCTGCAACATAGCCTTCATATTGGGCAAACAATAATTATCTTTCAATGAGCTGATGTTCAAATTTTTGAAGTCCACACAAAGCCTGATGTCACCATTCTTTTTTCTTACAAGAACAAGATTTGACACCCAAGAAGAATGCCTTATAGGCTTGATAATGCCAACATCTCTCAACTTCATTAGTTCTTCTTGCATCTTGGGTGCCAAAGTAGGATTAATAGGCCTTTACTTTTTTCGGAAAGGTTTAGCATCTTCTCTTAATGGAATAACATGCTGAAATAAATACTCTCTATAAACCTTTAGGTCATCATATGACCATGCAAAAACATGCCTGAATTTCCTCAATAATTCAACCAGAGGTCTCCTCACCTTTTGAGATATATCTCTACCAATGTATACTTTCTTAGGTGCCTCATGTGATCCAAGATTTATCTCCTCAAGATCAACATGATCTTCTCCTTTGATATTCTTTTGAATTCTATCTTGGTTGTCAAAGATAGTCTCCAAAACAACAAGCCCATTGGGCACCTTGTTAGTTCTAAGCTGAATGACCTCATTGCCTAAGACAACTTCCTTTCCTTCTATTGACTCAACCAAGGCTGAACAATCAATTTCCTGACCATGATACTGATCCTTGCAATCCATAAACTTCAAAATATCATTATCATCATCAAAAACTTGCCAATTCTCAATATTGTCTAGTATACTAGGCCTAGCCTGAATTTCAACTTCAGAGATACCAGAGAATGTAACATCATTAGGATTGATTGGAATATTGGCCAACAAGTCATCCATCTTGCTGTTACTCCTATCCCTCCACTCAATATTAAAGGCATCAAAATTCTCAATCAAATCCCACACTGCATTCCTATATTGTTTCAACCTTCTATCCTTGGAAGCATACACTAACCTGACTTGGGACACCACCAACTCAGAATCACCAATAACACTTATGCATTTTATAGCACGCTTTTGTGCCAACCTCAGTCCTAACAACAAGGCCTCATATTCTTTTATATTGTTGGTACAAAAGAAATTCAATGTGAAAGAGAACTTGTAGGTGTTTCCATCAAGAGAAATAAGTAAAATACCTACTCCTGCACCATCTTTGCAGTTTGCACCATCAAAGTACATGACCCACAAATCACCCTTCATAGAGTTAGCGCCTACCTTAGTAGAAATAGGTGACAAAATAAGCTCATTTTCAAATACAAGGATCTCTTCCCTAAAAGCATTTACATCAGTATCCACAAAACATGTAGTTTCATTATCTATGTTTCTCTCAATCATGTGGCATACTCTTGGCTCTCATTCAATCTTGACGAACTGATCATCAATCTTGAAAGTTGCATAGGACAAATCACACTGTAAACTTCCACCCATGGCAGCACTCCATCTTCTAAATAGCAACATCCCATAATGAGGGGGGATATCCACCACTAAAACACTCATTGTTAGCTCTTTCTCTGGATATGATGCCAACCTATATGACATTGCATTGATAGTCCCAATGACTAGTACCTCCTTCTGATCCATTGCACAACACCTACCCTGCACTGTATCAACTTTAAGGCCCAACCTCTCCATGATTTTGAAAGGCATGATAGTATTAGAGGCACCACTATCAATCATACAATTTCTTAACTTCATCCCATTCATAAGAACACTTAAGAAGAATGTGTCAATATTTTCAAGGCTGGCATTGATAGAACTATCCAAATATATTGGAGGAATTTGAGACACAATTCCATGAGCAACAACATCCTTCAAAGCTTTATCCTAAGATCCATTGCATGAAGTATCATTTTTGTGAGTATTACCAACCCATGCAATAGCCTTATCTTTATGTTAAGGGATCCTCAACAATTCTGACAATGGAACCTTAACTGCAATTTTTGACAATACAGATAATATGTCAATAGGGGCAGAAGCAAGAAACTCAATCTGCACTGCCTTAACATCTTTTTGCTTGTCTAACATATTAGGTGTACTGACCACCTTCACTTTTTCAACCTTAGCCATTGTTTTAACTAGCTTCTCGATCTCACAAGAGATCTTTTCAATTCCAACTCCCTTAGGCTCATAATGTTTACTTTTTACATTCTTTAATTTCACCATCTGATCAACCTTTGATTTGTTCTCATTAGGTTCTCTAGAGTTGGTACTCTTTATAAACATTCCTGCAGCTTTCTCATTTATATTCCTTGCCACCATGCCTCTAGTTTGCACTTGGGCAATCATTTCTGTAGTAATCCTCTCCATCTCTTCTCTAGAAGGTCTTCTCAAATTTACTAGCTTGGGAGAAGAGTTCATATTACATGTTTTTTGATCAATGCACTCACCATCAGAAAAAACCTCTTGATGAAAAAGGGCCTGATTATGTCTCTTCACATTCACATCTACCTCTTCATCAAAATCAGAATCATCTTCATATCCTAGATATGAAGAAGCCATGTTGCAACCAACATCATCTTGTTCTTCTTCTTGTTTTATCTCCTCATCACCACAATCTTGATTTGCAGCCATAGATTGTGCAACCACACAATGCTCTACAGAATGAGGGGACTGGCATGCAACACACCAAGGTAAATTTTCCATGACATTTATTGAAGATTTATGTAGAGGGTCAAGGACACCTCTATCATTATTTCCTCTTTCAGCAGGGACATTAGGCTTGCCATCCTTCCATTAGGTGTTGTAGGGGTAATTTTGCAATCTATTCTACTTACTAAAATTGTTGTTTTGCTGAGGTCTTTCATTGGTAGGAGCACTGATGTTCCTATTTGTAGGTGCCTTCAAATCCTTCAATGCATTAAGCACCTTATCCAATTTATCTTCTTTCTACCTCCTAGATCCAATGCTCTTATCATTTTCTTTTTTGTACTTCCTGTCCCCAAACAACTTTGGGTCATCTCTCTTTCCACCCAACTTTCCTAATATTGTCATGTTGTTCTCAATATTGACAGCAATCCTAAAAGCATCCCTAATGTTGGCTTTTGAACTTGTTCCCACAAGTGCCAATTGATGAGGATAAAGAAGATCCTCCTTCTGCTTCGAGCTCCACATTCACTTAGGCGGGTATTGCCTCATCTGCACACTCATGACTCTTCTTGAGTTGATGAACAAAAGGCCTGCAGATGCATTATTGTGGAATAGTTCCTAGACCCCTATGGGTATCTTATACCCCAATGAACCATGACCTCATGCAATAACCTGATCTACATGCAATGAGTCTGACAACTAGAGAGAAACCTCCTACTACTACTACCAACATGAAGGGAAAGGATTTCATTTCAATGATTAATGTTGGATTGAATGGACCCCTGAAGTACCCCAAGTCTCTCATAGACCAGTGCCTTATCCAATGGGCAGTAGAGTCAAATACCTCACTGCAATAGGGCTATGAAACAAGAAGACAATACACTCACCCTGACCAAATCATACATTACCAAACCACTTGTGCACCTACATATGCTATCACCTATCCAAAGAAAGACCTAGGAATAGGCAATACATTAACCAACATCCACGGGAAGACAAGCATGATGCATCTTTGATACCTCAGCTCATACATATCTGAACACCAGTCCTAGACTCAGTTGCTTCTGCGAAAAACAACTCTACTGCAGACACTCACTAGAAATGCAAGTAGAAAAACTATAACACCCTCGATGCTACAATTAATAAGTCTAAAACCCAAATGGAGACAATCTGAGAACAAAACAAATATATTGAAATCTTATACATAAGACATCTGTTACAATTTTATTATATTCCCATAGCCAGAAAGGACAAAGGGAACACCCTGTATGCAAAGAAAAATAAAAATACATTGCAAGAAGAATATTCACGGGACCAGTCCCCACAACTGTGGAAGAAAGGAACCCAGACAAAGTAAAAAATTTGACCCTTTATACCATTAGCTGCCTTGGGAACCCATGATAGGTTGCAACAAGCTACAGATAGCTAAGGCATAGCCTTCACCCACCACACCAAGAAATGGCCAGAAACCCAGTCACATCTCACTGAACAGGGTCACTTCTGCATTCAATTCCATAAATTTGGTACCCCCTATCTCTCAAAAATTCAAATTTGAAACTGCAATGGTCACTTTACACTTCATGGGTTTTATGTTCTTTAACCATTTGCCCTCAGTCACGCAACTGCATAGTCACAACTCACCACCATAGGAAATGGGCTCCAATTATGCTTGGTTGCATGATCGCAAAGCACCAAACTAACCTTTGCGATCATGGGACTGCGGTCTCCTTAACCGTGCAATGCCTTCACAAACCACCTAGAAAAGTCTTTAGCCACCTCATAAATCTCTCGGTGAACAAAAAATGGGCATGTCAGAAAAATGCCACCGTGGATCCACACAACTCCACAACTGTGAGGACCAATAGTGGTTGCATGATCGTATAGCTGAAACTTGGGCTATGCAAACACATGACAAGCCATGAGATTGCCACCCTGACAACAGAGACACCAGCCCCACTTCTGAGCACATCCACGTCGACCAATAGGAACATAGTAACTAAGCACCATGTGGCAAATGGTCCCACTTGCATCGCATAGAGAAGATGCTAGATCAATAGATGGTGCATGATCAAAAGAGGTGGGAACATTCCTTAAGATCATGCACCGACCGTTGATTAAGAGCTTTCAACGTGGGCCCGCCTGACAACAAATCCTCCTTAGCACCACGGACACGTGTCACCTGGTCGCATGATCAGATAGCTGAAAACTAGGCTATACGATCATGCAACAGCCAACCCAAAGCCACCACATCACCACCTCCAAGACCATAAAAATGCAACTAGACCATATCCACCAAAGGGCCCCAAAGACATGTGGCAAGCAGTTGCATGATTGCATAGCCGAAAACTAGGCTATGTGACCATGTGACATCCAATCATAGGCTGCCACATGACCACCTTGCTACAAACAGGTCGCTATACCATGATGTTAAAAAGTGAGCACCTCTGCTCACTGGTATAACAACAACCAGCAGATCTATCCATGCTTTAACCTCCTCAGAAGACTACGGACCCACTAACAAAAGCTAAGTCACCACCTTGGACTACCCAGAAGACACCACATCACCACCGCTAGCCAATCAGGAATGCCCATGTCACTGGAAACACCGGCCCCACCAACTAACTGTCAAGCATTCAGCAACTACGTGACTAACCATTCACCAAGTCATGAGATGTTAGCCGCTAACCACTAGGAATGAAGAGATTACGCAACAACATAGTCACCAGATCACTGAATGTTTAGGGATTAACCACCAAAATTAGGAGACCAAGTGATAACTATAAGTCGCCAGGTTGCTGAATGAAGAACCAACCACCAGATAGCCGAACAATGCAAAAAGCTGGGACCACACAAATAGGTGGTAGGCGGTCGCATGATCACATGTCAAAAAAGTTTGACATGCGGCCATGAGACAACCAATCAGGAAAAGCTTTTGAAAGCCTAGGCCCACCTGTCATTGCACTTGTGCACTTAAGGAAAGCTGACAAATAGGGAACTAGTGCGAGGTCAAAAACACACAATATTTTTGGCACAACAAAAGATCGAAAACACATAGAGTTTCTAATGCCAAAGAATAAGTGCACAAAAGCAGGAAGCAGAGGGTCAAAAACAATGAAGGTTATTGGTGAAAGATCGAAAACATCATGAATTTTGAAAACACTATGGGTTTTCAACATTGTGGCAGAATTTTAAAGTTTGCTTCCCGCGGACCTTAGAACTTGAATAATTTCCTGGGCTTTATGATTTAGCACGTGTGTTTTGGACTGGGGCAAGGTGACACACAAGGAACACAGGGCAGGACACAAACCATGAAACATTTGCCGGGAGGAGGCCACTTTCATAAGTTTTTTGCTATGATAGAAAATTGGACTAACACATAAGAGTTCTTGGTTCTTTATCCCTCAATAAATATCCCATCTTTCCATCGAATGCATTGAAGTATGTATTCAGATAGACATTGTCATCCAACCGCATGACTTGGAATAACTTGTGCATACCTTTTTGAAATCTCATGTTGAATTTAGTTGCATACTCATTCTGATTTTTCCTTATGGTATTGAATTCATTCAACATGAAGCTAGCGTTAGGCCTATAACCATACTGCTCTTTGAAACATTTCTCAAAAGAGTCCCAAGTATCAATACACTTATTGGGAAGCCTCTTAAACCAATCACTAGCATCCTCCATTAGAGATTGAATAAACAATTTCATGACTACATCCTCATGCTCTACCTCATAATCATTAAGCATATCAACAAATAACCTAAGATGCTCCTCACAACTAATAGCCTTATTACCAGCAAACTTAGGTACCTTATCTCTAATATCATTTGAAAAAGCATTTGGATAGCTAGGAATTCCATCAAAACTTATTTTCCTATAGCCTTCTAATTGCATAGGTCTTCTTTGAAAGCTCGAACTAGTGTTAACCCTAGGATCAACATTAACATCTACATTTATCTGTGCATTTGACTCCTGCCTAGGATCTACACCTATCCTAGCAGATGAAGAAGGAATAGAACTATTAGCATTACTAAGTGGAAAATTAGTAGTCATAGATGGCATACCTAGTTCAGTAATAGATGGGCCAAGAGCATTAGCTAAGAAGCCCGCAAAAATTGGATCTTCCTTTTCTTTTCTGCAATGGCAGTGTCAACCTCAGCTCTCTCTAGTTCTCTTGCAAGGTCCTCATCTTCCTTTCTCCTTCTCTCCATTTCAGTGTCCTTATTTGAATTAGGTGGTGGGATCCCTGGTATTGTTACTAGTTTTCTTTCTTGGTCACGCACCATCTTCTACTTTCCTTTCTCATTAATAATAATAGCAGGTCTGGTAATCCTATGCCCATCCTTATCTTTAGGCAAAGGGACATAGCTTTGCACTTGTCTAACCACAGGGCCCTCAATTTCAAATTCATGATCCTACAGTAATCATTCTTTCTCACTCCTCAAGGCATCAAGATCACCAAACACATCATGTTTGAATGTTTTAGGAGCAGAAGCAAGCATTTTGTTTCTCTCCTTCATTTCATTTATCTTTCTAATAAGAGACTGCCTCTCTATCAAAGCATTTACCTTTTCAGCCTCTCTCTCCTCTTGTAATCTTTTATGTATGGCATCCTACTTTGCCAACTACAACCTCGGTGCATTCAAATCATCAAGATCTACCATCATGTCATCAAAGCCAGATGACACATCCATATCAGAAAGATTTTGATATGGGAAATGGACCTGCCTATGTCTCAGGGGTTCTCCTCTAAATTGATCTTCATCGAGATCTAGGTCAACCTCTAAACCCATATCTCTATTTTCTTCATTTTGACCTGTAGGCAATGGACCTTTGTCCTAAAATGTAGCCTCAGGGGTATCATAAAATCTCTCTTCAGAGTGACCACCTTCTGATCTAGAAACTCTATTCTGTGAACCATCCTCACTTGAGGATACATGTGGTCTTCTGGCTCTAGCATTTCTCTATTCTCTTATGGGAGCACTGGTAGACTCACCATTCCTTTTAATCTAGCTCTTATTTCCCTATCTAGGAAATTTCTCTAGAGTGACCTCTGGATTGTTTCTAACATATGACCTAGTATTTCTTCTTTTTTCCATGCTTCTTCAATATATTGCACAGGTTCAAAGCTTTGAGTTGCCACCCACCTAGATGGGAAATCTTTGAAACACATAGGAAAACAAGAACACACTTATACCTTTCTCTCTAGATTCCCCCCAGCGGAGTCACCATTTTTGTTGGCGACTCAGATGGGCAAATCAATCTGGTCAATAAATATTTTGACTACTTCAATATAACTGCAGCTAGAGATTCTAACAGATAAGCTTCCTTTTCATTGTTCTCCCCAGTAGAGTCACCATTTTGTTGGTTGTGAATTATTTCTTTTGATCTTCAACTTGCAGATTTACACTTTGATGGATAGTGTAAATGAAACTCTGACTCTATCACCACTCCAAAGTCCACAAGGAAGAGGGCCAACTAACAAGGATCAAAGGATCCTTCTACACTTTGAGCTTCAGTGCTCAGGCGGGTGTACCCTTGACTCACTTCTCTAAAGGAGTCTAAAACAATATTCCACTATATCTCATATAGAATTGTTAAAGGTTTGTCAAGTGATGTTTGTGTTTGTGGTTGTTAACCATGCAACTTCAAGAGAAAAGACTAGTGCCTTATCCAGGGCTCAGAGTCACCTAACTGTATACTTCAACTGAACACCTCAAATCAAACATAATGGAAACTAGAGTAAGTGCTTTGCCTATTACCCCTTTCCCTCAAGCACAAGGACATCGAATTCTATACCTAGCTGTAAACTCACTGAATTCACCTAAAAGGCTTTAATCCTAACTTTGTTAGAAACTCAGAGATGAATTCAAAATACTCTTTGTTTACCATACATTAACACACTTTGTGATATTAACATATGTGAGCTTAGAGACAAGGAAGAAGACATACACAAGATACAAGATTGGGATTCAATGATGTTTTCATTAACAAATCCAGAATCAACATATAATTAGCATGACACAAAGCTGAGAAAAGGTACCAAATCAAACCTCTATCAGTCTATTATAGTAAAAAACCAGGGACCAAAATCAACAATGTTTTGGAACCCTCTCAAAATCTGAAACTCTCTAACTTATACCCCCTAGTCACCTTGAAAAATTTGCAACAAGCTACAGATGACTAGGGTTAGGGCTTTCAACTAGCCAACCTCCTGGAAATGGTCACAAAATTCACTGCAAATACCTCAAGACAAGAAAGTCCTTCACCAGGTACCAAATCAACTTCTACAATTAAGCCACATAGCAATTGGGCCACACTGCAACACTAAACAAATCCAATCAGGCCGCTAAAACATTTAAAACCAGTCCTTCTTGTCATTGCAAACCCTCAAAAGATTTGACTTTGAAATCAAACAGCTACATCTTTGGCACCCAGCACATCGGTGGTCATCATTTAAACCTTTACCAATTTTATATCCCAGCCATCTAATCAATCTCCCTTCACGGGCTTTATGTTCTAAAACCATCCAGACACCTTGGGCTAACTCCGCAACTGTGAGATCTCAATAGTTGTCACATGATCACATAGCATGGAGACGGGCTACGTGATCATACGACAACCCACCAACACTACAATTGCTACGTACCCCTTTGTATTGGACCCACCTCGCACATCCACCTCAGCACCTGCTGGCCAATGAAAATCATGCACCTTAGCACACCTTGGCAAATACACCTACCACCCAGAAAAGCTTTACACCTTTGGGAAGATTAGATAGTGGTCGCATGATCACAAAGGGGAGGAATATTCCTCACAATCATGGGGCCACCGTAGATCTCTTCTGCATGTTATTCTGCTCAAGAAATTCTGAGCCCACCATCTAGCGACATTGTGACTGTGGAAAGCTTAACCGCCTGCCAGGTTACTAGATGCTAGGGCCTTAATTGCTAGGATTTAGCGACTGGAGAAAATTGCAAGTCACCAAGTCGCCAGAAGAAAAAAACCACTAGGCAACCGAACACAACTGAGAAGCTGGGACCATGTGGATAGGTGGTAGGTGGTCACATGATCACATGTCAAAAAAGTCTGACATGTAGCCATGCGACGGCCAATCAGAACACATCTTCACCTATCGTCTGACACCGGGACCACCGTGCTCTACAAATAGAATCAATGGCAGGTGCATGATCGCAAGGGGAAAGAATCTTCCTTGCAATCACACACCGACCATCGATCTCTTGTCCTCTACCGCTTGAAGAATCAAGCCCACTTACCAACTGCCAGGGATTCAATGACATCACGACTAACTGCTCATCGAGTCACTGGATGTTAACAACTAACCACCAAAAAAGAGGAGATCATGTGACAACACAGTCGCCAGGTCACCAAATAAAGACAACCGCTAGCCGAGATGAACAGGAAGAACCGGACCCACATGGATAGGTGGAAAATGGTCACAGGATCGCATGTCAGAGAAGCCTGACATGCGGCCATGCGACAACCAATCAGAGAAGAGCCTTTGAAAACCCAGGCCCACCACCCATCACACTTGCACAGTTAGGAAACAACCCTCAAACAAGAGGCTGCAAGGTCAAAAATACACAGGGTTTTCGACACAGTGAAAGACCAAAAACACACAGAGTTTTTGACACCAAAGGATAAGTGCACAAAAGCAAGAAGCATAGGGTCGAAAATAATGAAGGCCAAAAACACACAGACCGAAAACATCATGAACTTTTTGAAAATACTGTTGGTTTTTGAAACTGTGGCAAATTTTAAAGATTGCTTCCCGTAGACCCTGAAACTCGAATAACTTTTTGGGCCTAATGATTTAGGAGATGCACTTTGGACCAAAGCAAGGTGACAACATTGACTACCAAGGGCAGGACACTTGACACACATTTGTAGGGGAGAGGCCATTTTCCAAGGATTTTTCCATGATAGAAAAATGGCCTAACACCTTCCATTCACTTCTACCAAGAATAAAGCATTTAATCCATTCAACATTACATATAATCATTAGACAGTTACATTTTCTGACTGTGTAGAGGAAAAGTCACAACCGAAATGATCAAAACTACTTTCACCCTTGCACAAGCTATTCCAAACTTCAAGTAAAATGAGCAATATGATATATCAAATCATTCATATTCATAGTAACCATTCAAAGGATCATTTTGTCAATGAACCCTCTGACTATACCCCTGCAGCAGAGAAAGGAAACCTCAAAATAGAGAAAGGAAACTTAGTAAAACTAGTCTATGCCACTGTTTGTGAGGGTACAGTCATGATAAGTGCCTCTTAAACCTCTCCAAACATGAAACAATGTCTTTAAATACTTCATTGATCTCTTCTAAACATTAACACATGGACGGTCAAACTAGTAGTCTCCAAAGCATTCAATAAGTGAATATGAATGTTTGAAAACTTTCCTCTCAACTTCCCCAGCCACTCCTAATTGGTTAGAGGGATTAGTTGAGTGTTTAGACACTAAAACTTCTTAAACATACTTTATCTGATATGATGAATTGTAATATCAAAAAATGTGAATCCAAACATTTGAAAATAGTGAATCGATATCCTTGAGCAAAAGCACCAATAACATCAAATAATGGAGATAAAGCACGGGCTAGGGCATAACACCAGTAGAATGCGGTCATTTCAGTGAGCATTCATGATCAAATAAAATGCAATGCATTTGAAATTTGCGGTCGAATATGATACCAAAGGCTCGAAAGACATTGCTCATCAAAGATACCAATCAAAGATGAAGAAATCACATACCTTCTCTCATGCTCAGCTTGCACGAAGGAAGATTTGATAGCCAAATCTTCCTTTTACCACACAAAGAACATTCCATTGGTTCAATTTACCATGTTATTATCATATCAGATAAAGTATGTTTAAGAATTGTTGGTAAGGATAGGAATAGTGGAGATTCTATAAATATCCCTCTAACCGATTAGGTGTTGTTGGGGAAGTTGAGAAGAATAGTTTTGGTGTTAGGTTTCATTTATTATTGAATTCAATGGTTTCCAATTAGATGTGTTGAGGAGTTTTCTCCTTGTTTAATGCTAATTGTTCTTGCACAATCCACTCATAAAATAGTGAAATGCTATGTGGAAGGGATGGTTGATAGTGTTCCTTGGGGGAAGGGGGATTGTGAAAGACTTGTTATCATTGTATTGTGTATTTCCAATATGTTTGGATGCAAGGAAGACCGGGAGAATGAAGGATCACTCACTGATTGCATGATAACCCAGTTTTGAAGGGTCACTGGTTGAGGGGACAGTGAAGGTCCGGATGATTGGGCCATTGGAGGACCCTAGTTCTTTATATTAATTGCTATTCAAATTGGATGCATGGATTTCTTATGAATTATTGGTTGCTATGTATCCTGCAACTGGATCCATAAATTTGCGTATACTTCTCTAGGGTTGTAAGCCACTTAGGGATCAAAATAAAGAAACTAAATAAAAATCATTCTTTGTCTTATTTCCTTATAACAAAGTCTCAACTATCAGTTATACAATACATTTGATGCCCTAAGCTATCAATACAAATGGCACCTAGCTAGAAGCTCACATGCTGTCCATTTGATAACCACAATCAACATTTCAAAAAAATAGATATCCTTGAGCACAAGCACCAATAACATCAAATAATGGAGTTAAAGCACGGGCTAGGGCATGACACCAGTAGAATGCGGTCATTTTAGTGACAACAATATACAATGGCATCATTAAACACATATGCTAGTAATATCAACAAACGTGAATCCAAACATTTGAATATAGTGAATTGACATCCTTGAGCACAAGCACCAATAACATCAAATAATAGAGATAAAGCACTGGCTAGGGCATGACACCAGTAGAATACGGTCATTTCAGAGAGCAACTCCCTCAACAATAAAATGAAATGCATTCGAATATGATGCCAGAGGCTCAAAAGATGAAGAAATCACATACCTTCTCCCACGCTCAGCTGTCGCTCCTTTTCTCCCGCTCTCCAATCGAAATAAAAATGATGAGGTTGTTTCACTTATTTTTTGAATGTATACCCTAAATCTATAAAAAAAAAACACCAAATTCGTAAGAAAAAGTTACCCGTCAGAAACTTCTATGAAAATTTGGCCCCAAATGTAGTAGTGAAACCTACCACATGTCAACACACCATTTGTTGTCTCCACCTAGTCACCTCTAACATAGGACCCACCCGCTTATAATAAGATCAATGGCTGTCTTAAGTTCGCATAGAGCTAAAAGATTCTATGCGAACATCAGACAACCATTAGATTGATCCTTTGTTACCGCTCTACAGATTCTCTGATTTGGCCCCACTGACAACCACCAACACATCACTTTGTGGACCAATTAAAAGCTATCATTTGTGTACATGTAGCAGTGGACCTACCCCACTTTTTTGCCTCTGAATAAAGTAAAATTGACGGTTGTCTTAAGATCTCACACGTCTGACACATCCCTTCCGAAGATACGCCCACCATCGATTCTCCATAGATGTTAGAGCCCTCAAAGACACACCGGAAAACATGACCCACTACCTTGCCAAATCACCAATAAGTGGACTAATCATAGACTCCCAACCATGCATACCTATCGGACGGTCCCACTTCATTGAAACACCACGTCATTAGGAAAGATCAACAGCTGGCACAAGATCGGAAGCCTCTGATAGACCCCTTTGTGAACTCGCACCAATCATAGGATTGAAATGGTGTCAGAAAGCCTGGGCCAAGGAAAAATAAAGGCCAGAAACATTAGAAAGATTAAGGTGCTAGACTTAGGAAAAATTTCTTTCATTGGGTGCTTGGAGACATAGGGAAAAATTAAGACCACCAGATGATAAGAATTTAAAACACATGTGTTACAAGGTTTTTAAGTGGCTTGAAAAGTAACACAAAATTAGAATAAAACCAGGGCACACTAGGGTTTCTATTGCAAATAGCTAGATTTTGAAATTTTGCCTAGGGTTTGGCCAGAAATAAGGAAAAAATATTTGTAGAGGCAGAAGAAACATGATGCAGCCATGGAATTTTTACTTGTGCTAATAGGTAGATATTATAGAAAAAATGGGTTACTTAGGTTTTGGAGGTCTCAATCCCAATGGATAAGGGGTTTGGTCTGCACCATACCCACTAGCTCCACCAAAACATGGTGAGAAACTAGGCCTTGGGCTTGGAGTTCAATCATCACATTCATCATCTCAGTCAATTCCATTAGTTCCAGCTTCAAATATAGTTCCACTTGTTCCAAGCACTCAAATTCAATCTGAATCAATTTCCACTCCCATGGCTATGGATATCATGGGTACAACTACAACTAGTGGTCCAAAAAGGACATTACATATAGACATGAAAACAATTGTTCCTAGAGATCAAGGCAGTGTAAAGAAGAAAAAGGTTATGACAAGTATTAGTACAATAATGCCAATGGTGACTGTGAGTCCAACAATTTCCCAACCTTCAAGACAAAACCCTCAGAAAAGTCCAAAAAATCCACTTGGACTGGGTCAGGGTGTTGCTAATCCTCATGGTGGAATTAGCAGAACCATAGGAAATATAGGTGGAAGCTCGTACATTAGTGGAAGTGCTATTTCACCATTCAAACATTCAATTGTGTCACAAAACCCTAATTTTTGTTATAATGATTTTGTAACTAACTATGAACAATCAATAAATAGGAATAGGAAAAATAGTAAGACAATGAAGATGGAAGTAGTTGTTGTGGCTCATGATGCAGAACCTGCATCCAATAGGTTATTTCCCATATATGACCCAAATAAAGATACAATGGAATTCATGGTTGTTATGCCCCCAACTAGGGATAAAAATCCACTAGAGAGTCAGTTAGATCCATCTCAATTTCAAGTTAGCACCCTCCAAATGGATTTATCCAAAATTAAAAATGTGGACAAGATAAATGTGTCAAAAATGACCAACCTAGTGGTCTATAGTTCAGTGATGAAGTTAGAGAGAGAGAAAGGAAAGCTTTAGAGAACAATAGATAAGTTAAAGGCAAACCTGGAAAATGTAAAGGCAACTGAGAATGCAACATAAAATAGGTGAAAAGAATTAGAGAGAAGGATACAAAATTCATCCTCTAAAGAAGCAATAGGATACAAAGAACATATGGATGCAGAACTAAAAACTCTGAGCAAAAAATTGGAATAGAGCGAAAAAAACTTGAGGATGAAAAAGCCTCTTCATTAAGTTTATACAAAAACTTGGAGAATGAGGGATAGGCAAACAATAAGTTAAAGAAAGAATTGGAGAATGAGAGGGTAAAAAAAAATAATGGGAAGAGAAAGAAAAAGAGTGGGAACAGAAAGCAGAGAAAATAAGAGAACATAGTGAACACTAGTTCTTAGAAATGAGAGAAGACCTAAAGAAGGCAAATAGTACAATTAAAAATTATGAAAACATCTTGAATGACAATGTAAATAATACAATCAAGAAAATAAAAAAATTCTTCTAGTGGAAAATAAAGATGTCTAGTGATAGGTTGTGTGATTGGTTTGAACTAAATGAAACTCTTATAGATGTTTTTGGGAAGCTGAAAGAACACATTAAGAAGAACAAAAGTTTTTATCAGAGACAGGAAACTGCAAAGCAGATTATGCAATAAATCAATAGAACCAATGAAAGACATTTGGCAAGAAAGGGAATTCAAGACCGCATTGGTACAATAATAAAGATGACCTCTTTCTTTCAAAAATTTCATAAACTAATAGAAGTAGAAGAAACTCTTGCCTTATTCGGGCCAAAGCTCACCAAGATGAATATTAAAAAAACCAAATTGATATCTCTTGGTTTTCCGAGTCCTAGACCTAATTACTCATCAACAAATTTCATTGGAAGAGAAGCTTACAAAAAAATGTTGGAGGACATAATGACATTTGATTTAGGCAACCTTCCTCAGGACATAACTCATGAAGGCATTGCAAAGTGCATCAAAAAATTCACAAATTTGAATGCAGTAATGGACAAAACATTTCATTCAACTCACTCTTCCAAGTATGGATGGCTAATGAGGTTGTAGGTCATTTACTATAACATCACAAATTTTTCCCTTTCAACAGATGAAGAATGGAGCATACTAAAGAAACTGACAGAATCATCTTGATCTCATCAATCATAGTATGTGAAAGTTCTTTCAGTTTCAATCATATCTATATCTTTAGTATACATCTTTGATATTATCCTAAATACTAGAGTCTAGAATTGAGTTTAAAGTAACAAGTTTGAACTTTGTTTTTTGAATAGGATCAATGTTGCAGTCTTGTAGATGCTATTCCCAATGCTAATTTACTAAACCGACCTGTCAAATGTAGAAATGTACAACTAAAGTTGTAGAGATGTTTTAGACTTGTAGTTTTCTTACTGATTTATATTTTGAGACTTCACATTAGGCAAATCAACTTGAAGCTATTGTTGCTCCCTTGTTTCTATAAAAGGGAATTCAGGGTCATTGGCTTAGGGTAATGATATTGAAATTGGGCAATATGAGAAATTGCCAATGGGTATTGAGTCATTGACTTTTGTAAATAGAATGACAGATTTTTGTTCTTAGTAGTATTAATGAATGAATTGTTGCATTATATCATATTTGTAATTAAATTAATGAGAATTAATATTTATAACTCTAAGAATTGTAACATATGAATTGCTATGTTGTCAAAAAAAATAATGAAAAATCTACAAGAATTGTATCGTATGAGATGAATAATGCAAATGAAAACCATTATTAATTGTGGAATTGATTCTTGATGACATTATCAACCACATTCATGTTTTTGACATTGGAATATGCTATTATGCATGATTGATGATGAGATATAGAAAATAACAGTAGACTTCAGGAAAAAGCTTAATAAATACCTAGGACCTGGTACTTCTACAATGGTTCAACTTCAAGATGCCACATCATATCATCATTGAGATTGTCAAATTTAGTGCCATCAACTTCATAGCTTCCTTGGTTCTTTGATATGTTTTCTTCACTCTGCATACCACCGCTTAACTGATGTTCACCACTACTAGTACCAGTACCAATCCATGAGTCAATGACATCATTGTCTCTGGCATTCCCACTCCCAGTCCCACTTTGGTTTGAAATGTTTCCCAATCCTTTTCTCTGACATTTCTTCCTCCGCAATTTCAGTGCCCTTTCGTAAGGAAAAGTATTGACTTCATACCTAGATGTATAGAGCCTCAAGAAATTTTCTAGATTCTTGTCTAGTTTGTTTCTTAGCTTTGAATTTAGGAATCCTAAAGCACTAAAAAATCTCTCATCCTCCACCGACCCCAATTTCATGGTCAGACATAAATCAACAAGCTTAAAATATTATGATATTGAATCAGTCAACAATTCGCTCTTAGCTAGATTTTTCCAAAGCCTTGATACTGATCTTTGAGAGGGTTTTGCATAATATTATATTATTCCCTCATTGTTAGTGAAAAATGACTTGATTTCTCTCTCAAATGATTTGCATCTAAAATTCCATTTAGAGTTACTTTATTTAACTCTTTAGTTTTGCAGAAATGATCTATCAAAGTTAGTAGCCTAGTTTTAAAATCTTTCAGATTGTTCAAATTCCTATATCAAGGAAACATAATAGCCATGGCTTCAAGTAGTTTGACTTGAGGGAATCTTTCTTTAATCTGTGTAGAAATATCAAAGGTAATGTGCTTAACAGAAGCTGTTATAGACTTAACGATCTTGGTAAAGTCTTCCCTTTTAATACTTGATACTTGCCTCCTGGGGTTCTTTCCTGGTTCCTTGAACTCGATCTTGGAAAAGTAGTGCATTGGTATCTCAACTCCATGAACTTCTACACATAACTCCTTGTTTGAACCAATTTTTAAAAAGTTATCAGGATTGTCCAAATCTGTGATTTTTAGCCAGTTGGCAAATTTTACATCATCGACACATAATTGATAGAGATTATCGAGTGTCACGCATGTCAATTTATGTAGTGAAACATATTATGGAATATACATAGCTCTTTACTGGGCCTTTTTCATTAAATTTCTCATTTCCTCAAGCTTGGGGAGAAGACCTACTAATGTTAACAATGTCTCTACATTACGTAACATTGCCAATAGTGTAGGAAATTTTGGTTGCCCTGCTTCATCACGACTTGAGTTCATTAGACAAAGCAATGATTGATATTCTAAAAAAACTTGATGTGCTGGTCCATCCAAAGAGATCCATCTGGTATCATTATCCTTAAGAAGCTTGTTCCCATTGGTTATTCCTTTGACAAAGTGTTGAAATTCCCTCATTTGTTTCTGACTTCAATAGAACTATTGGTAGAGCCCTATGATTAAAACTTCAATTTTTTGTATTGGAGCATGCTTGCTGACAACTCCAAAAGCTAGATTCATTCTGTGGGCCATGTAGTGAATGGGAGTAACACAGGGTGTACAAGAAGATAGTATCTTTACACAAAGACCACCCCTATGGCCTTGCATTATTGAAGCTCCATCTACTCCAACACACACCAGATTTTTGGAAATGGTCATGTCATTTATACCTCCATATTCAATTAGAGAACTCTTTACTAGCTCAGATAAATTTTTCGCTGTCACATTATCCCTCATTTTAGCAACAGTTAGAAGATGAGGTTGGTGAACAAAATTCTGTATAGTATAAACATGCATGCATACCCAGGAAGTATTGTCTACTACTGTAACCTCATCTAAAGACAATGCAATAAAATTTGACTCTTTAATTTTTGCCTTCAGATCCTCTTTTTCAACCTCGGCAAGACAACTTGCCCATTCCCATCCACTGTTTACTGATCAGTGATTGTTAGGATAGTTACAAACTTTTAGAAAGTGTAATAAAGCACTCAATGATGGGTAGTCTTTCATAGGACACCCTCTGCTCAAAATATTAAACACAATAGTTAACTAAAAAACTTTTTCCATTAGTTCTACTTCCAATGCTTTTCCAAAATAAGCTTCAATAGAGCCTTTAACTTCAGTAGGCTTCATCTTTATATTATACTAAAATTCATATAATTATGCATTCCTAACATGCTAAGATTCCTCATTTGTTTTCCATCTTATCACTAATTTTTGAACTCCATCTATGGTTTTCTTTTCGTAAACTTTACCCATATGCTTCTCTATGGTGTCAATTTTTAGCTACAACATCTTTTCCTTCTTATTTATTTGGCTGCAGATCTTACATATGCATTCTATTAGAGGCTCCCCTTCAATTGGATTATCCACTGGTTCAATGAATGGATACTTTGACAACCATTCTACTTGAAAATTCCTTGACAAATCCCACATTCTATCATTCTTTGATTTGTATTTTCTTTTCTTCTTTGCACCATCATCTTCTTTGACATTTTTAGTCTCATCCAAGTCGATTATATCATTGTGGCTACTCTAGGTATTTAACTGAAAATCTTCTTCAAGTTCATCGTGATCTGAGATATCAGGTTCACTGATTTTTTCAATATGTCATGTAGGTTCAGCCTTAGGATGTGAATCTTGAAAATCTTCTTGTGATGAAGTAGCTTCCCAATTTTGGCCAAAAATATTTCCAACACCATGACCAAAGTATGATGATAAGGTTCTGTGTTTTGTTGGCCTCTCTTAGCTTTCCCCATATCTTAGAGTCTTACCCTTATTCTTGTTTGACATCTTGATTCTTTAACAAAATAAAGGCTACCAGCCTACCAGTGAAAAAAAAAGTAAAACAAATGTTTACTTGTTGAAGAAGTGGCAAATGATAATAGAACTATAATATACAATGTTTACATAGTCACAAAATAATAATCACTTACCTTTTGCCTCAAATTTAATTGTAGTCGTGACTCGCCAAAGTAGTCAAGACTCAACAATCTAAACTTCTCTATTGATCAAATTGAACTAATCCAAATTGTGTACAATAACACTAATGTATAAATGTATTTATACTAATCTTTTTTGGTGAATTGGGTGGGTGGTATTAGGTCAGTGTCCAAATATTTGGCGAAGTCCGTGTAATTATAACACATCTTATGTTATTTCCTAGGTGATTATGGGTCATTCAATACCTTGGTATGATTAATAAAGGTGGCAAAAACCCATCGGGTAGAGACACATGTCTATAAAATGGCTGGTGAAGTTGGGGCTGCCTATATATATATATATATATATATATATATATATATATATATATATATATATATATATATATATATATATATATATATATATATATATATATATATATATATATATATATATATATATATATATATATATATATATAACTATTTCCAAATATAGGCCATCCATTTGGGGCCACTTTGAAATTATAGGTGAATGTTAAAAATATATCGTGCCCAAAATGTATATGCCATTGGTGATAATGTGAAAGAAATAGACAAAATTTAATAAACTGTTGGGCGATGGACCCAGGCATTGGACCCAATTTTAATAAATGCAGGGTGACAGGGCCAATCCCATATGGGAAAAATATTCACCAATTCGTAGGTTACCGATAGGCGACATTCACCAAATGGAAAATAATCGCCACTAAAGTTTTGACATAAATTTTTGACACCTTTGTCATTGTTGTCAAAGGGGGAGTAGTATTAGCAGAAAATTGTATGTATAGATAGTATATTTATAGCATGAAGTATACTCTTAGTGGGAGCATAGATATTTTAGAGATATAAGTATTTTGGAGATATAAGTAGTTGTGTAAATTTTTATAGGACCACAATTTTGTATCTTAATATTTTTTGGGACTTAGCCAATTTCCCATATGTTGGCACCAATGAAAAAGGGGGAGATTGTTAGCGATTTGGCTAAGTAGGATATCATATTGTTGTCATTATGGAAACATATAATCACCATGATGATTGCATAATAGAAGGAAATAGTTTTGTATGAGCGCAAGTGAAAATTATCTAAGCACAATAGTGTTTACCAGTCTAATCAAAGATAGTTTTGGTTAGCGATGTTCCCACAAGTAGGTTCAGTGCATGCACACTTGAACATGGATAATTATATGTATATCAAAGCCACATGTGAGAGTACAAGTCTGTACAACATGTACAGAAGAAGATATTAAATAATTACAGAGACAATGTTGAAGCCAGCCTGAACAGAGCAAGAAGGCAGAATGTGAATATTAAGTTAAGGGATTATTTTGTTTATCAAAATAATGACTTAACCATATAAGGGATGAAATCCTATATGTTAACCCTTAGGCATCATGAATTGGTTTTTTATTTTGGAAAGAGTCTATTTTTTGTAAGCTGACTAGAAGTTATTAATTATAATAACTTGTATATATGTAAGATGCATGTAATGTTGCAATGTTTTAATGTTGTAATATTTTAATATTTCAATGTTATGATTGTAGGTAATGCAAATTTGTATATAGTAAGAAGGAAAGCAAGCAAACTCTGTATATGAAAGTAAAGAGCCTAAAAAGCTAAATTAGAATAGGAAAGCTATTCGGCAGCAAAAAAAGGTTGTGTACTTTACCTTTGTATTTAGATATCATTATATATTGCATGTTTAGGCAATTAGCTCATCTTGCAAACATCCTATTTTGTAATACCAACTCCTAACAGGGTTGAGGCTTCTAACAAGGCCTAGAGTCCTTTAACCAAGATAGAGACACTATATGTATGGAATAGACTCCTAACATGGTCAACATCCTTAACCATATAATTTTGATTAGTGGATCAGTTGTGAGTATCATCCCCACTAGGGTTTTCCCTTGGTAAGGGTTTCTGTGAGAAAAAACATGTTGTTATGAGTTCATTTACTTTACTGCTATGCTTGTTATTTAGTTTTCTTAGTTTAATTTGTTTTGCAAGATTCAACTTAATTTGTTATATCCATAATTGGGAAAAAGTAAAAGTTTGTGAAATACTGATTCACCCCCCCTCTCAGTATTTCCTATTTCTAACATTATCCTAAGTAAGATTAAGTTGAGTGTAATTGAGAATATTTAATTACACCAACACCCCCCTTTAAGTGAAACTTAGGGGAATGCACTTAAACTCATAATGCAAGATAGTTCCCAGCTACTAGGCCATGTTAGGTACCCATGTACAATATGCAATTCAATACATGAAATGCAATCTCTCATAAAGTGTAGAAAGAGGGAAAACCTCATGAGAAAATCCCTCCCTCCAAAAGAGAGAAGAAAAAAATTGCATGGATGGATGGAGTACTCAAGACCCCCCAAGAACTAAATACATCATGTATATACAAATAAGTATCCCCCATAAGAAGTATAGTTGGAGACATGATATCACCCCCATAATGAAGAATATCCTACAAAAATGGTGATCTCTTGAAGACAAAGCATAGTCCAATGATTGCAAACAACATTTCTCCCCATTAGGAATAAGATATATACCAAGTACAAATGTAGGAATTCTTCTCATTCTGGATAGGAAATAGGAAGTGGAATCTAAATGAAGTATGATGATGATGCCATGAACCAATCCATATATAAATAAAATGAGGAAGAAGGTCTCCAAATATGCATCTTTGAAAATTTAATAGGTCTCTCCAAGCTCAAAGAATCCAAAAACATCATGTGACAAACCAAGTGAAGGAGAAGAATCAAGCATTTCAATCTCCAAATAAGGTGAAGAAGTATCTCCAACTATGATGAAAATTTCATCAAAGAGAAGAGAAACTCCCTCAAGTATATCTCCCAAATTTGCAACACGAGACTCCACAAATAATGAACCAATGTCTGGCAAATAAGAATCCCAATCAGGAAGAGAAATAGATATATCTTGTAATGAATCACTGGAATCACCAACAAGAGATGATTGTGTGATCTCAACTAGAGAAGTAGGAGCTAAAGGACGAGTCACTAGATCATCCTTGATCTTAATTACTACAAATTCTTCATTCTTTTCTAAGGTATAATCATCATAGGGAATGTTATTTTCATCATTAAGAGGAATGAGGAAATATAAAGCAATATCATCTAGGAATGGAGGAACATGTGGATCACCAAAAATATCCCAAATGATTGTCCAAATTATGCGTGGACACTGAACACCTCTAGAATTGGGGTAGATGTCATAGAAGAGACACAAAATGATGCTCTTAATAATCAAATTTATAATATGAAGATTATTTTCTCCCCAAACATATTGTTTCCCCTATGACTTTGGCTTAGGAATGAGTCCACAAAGATGAGGCAAGAGATTATGCCATCTACAATGTGTGATGATTCCTTTTTCCCATGACTCATAATTATTCTTAGTCAAAAGTACTACTGCAAGATGTGTTTCAAAACCTATGATTACATTAATGATGTATTTATCTCATTACAAATTAAGATCAATAAATTATTACACTCCACAATCAAGCTATAATAGACCTAGATCACTATACAAAAGCCTCAACTAAGGCTTATGCATTACAATTGAAAAACTAAGACAAATTTTGAAAGTACAATTTCTAATCACAATCACTGAAATCTAATTTCAAATCTGGAAAATATAAAAAACCTATGCACTTTCAAAAAAATTGCACCTAAAAAGTAGTTCATATGAGCCCAAACAAGGCCTTGGAAGTTGCAAAAAATGAGATTTATAATTTTCTGAAACATTTAGGAAAAAATATCATAAATCACCTACACTATTGTGTAGATTGTGAAATTATACCCCCCCCAAAAAAAACTTGCTCGAAAAAATGAATCTAGATGATTGAGATATCGTTGTTTGAAAATCGCCTCTAAAATTATTTTTCCTAAACTCCCGCAACCACACTTCCAAAATTCAAATGGCTCTAGATTTGGCCTCAGGTGTCTGATTTGAATGAAACAAAATTTGATTTAGGTTTTTTTGGACCTTTTTAATATGATGCCAACCTCTGATTTGCACCAACAAGCTCCAATATTGACCTACAATAGGAATCCAAAAAATACAAAAGCCCAATTTTTCTCCAAATAAACTATGCAATGGTGATGTCCAAATACCTTTATTCTACACCCATAATTGAATCAAGCCAAGATAGATATTCTTGAGAAGAGGTCAAGTCACACTTTGAGAGCTCTGATACCATGTTGGAGCGTTAGGTGACTCTACAACACTCCCAGGATCAAATGCAAGACTAAGATAACTTCCACAAGAGATTGGAAAGATAATTGCATTAAGATGCAAGACTGATATTATTGATATTGGACATGGTTAAAATGTACATTATAGGCCTCCTTATATAGGAATGGTGATAAGAGACAATGATAAGAAGTTGGTAAGATTTCACCTATGCAAGGTGTAATCACATGTCCACCAAATGTGGATCATCCTCCATTATAAAATCAAGTATGTGCAATAGGATGAGGATGATAATGTGATATGTGTACCAAAGGTGGATCTCACATCTAAAGTGGAATTTATCCTACAACATGTTCTTAATTAAGGTAAAAACTCCTAAGTGTCTCAATGAGAAATTATGATTTAATGCATTATCCTAAGTAAGATTAAGTTAAGCATAATTAGGAATATTTAATTACACCAACAAGTCCTTTAACTTAATATGCACATTAAATTTTATCATTTCATTTAAAACAATGGATCCTTTACCTTTCACAACACATGGAGCATCATTTCCAAATATGACAAATCCTCGATCATACTCTTCTAGGTTTACTTACATGAGAAACAATTTATTTTTCATATTCATACTTTTCTTCATTATATTCTTCCTTTACTACAACATAGACAACTTAATATCTTCTTTTGGTATCATCAAATTCATAATCACTTACACCTTCCTTAACTACGCAGGAAGAATTCTTACCTTTGTCCTTGTAATTTGTGAATCTTTGGTGTTGGTTGTCTCTTTTTTCATTCTTATCATTCCTATAATTGTCAAGACATATAGATGTAATATGTCCAATCTTATAGGAATTTAACTATTTCAATGGTAACTTGCCTTTGTACTTTCCTTTTCCTTTAGGTAGTCAGTTATCTAGTAGTGCTTCCAATTCTTCCTGCTCTTTTTCTTCATTTAGAATACTATCATACTCACTTTCATATGAATTACTATGATTTTCTCTTTCTCTCCTTGATGGTCCAATGCTCATAGATGACTTGAAGGAAGATTCAATGGTCAGTAGACTATTATCATAATTTTTGAGCTCAAATGAACTTAGATTACCAATTAGGGCTTCAAGAGTGACAACATTATTCAATATATATCTCAATTATTGAATTGAAGATACTCTAATAGCATACTTAGAAGAAAGAGTTCTCAGAATCTTACTTACCACTTCTTCCTTACTCAGTGATCCACCAACAGCTCTCATGGAACTAACAACTTCCTTGATTCTGCTACTATATTGTGTGATGTTCTCTTCATTGTTCATCCTCATTTCATCATACATTCCTCTTAGAATATCAATATTATCTTTTTTTACATGCTAATATCCTCCATAGATAAGTTTAAGCATATCCCACATCTCTCTTGAATTAGCACAATCCTTAACATCATTGAATTCAACATTGGAGAGGGAAGAAGAAATCTCTATCATAACTAAGTTGTGTTCCTTCTTTTCTCTCATCTGATCAACTTTCAAAGGTCTGGTAGGTGGTCAAGTGTAGTCATTATCCAACAGATTCAAAGTAGATTCTCCAATCCCAAATAGATACAATCTCATTCTTCTTTGTCATTTAGAGAAAATTTCATTGTTAAACTTAGGTATTTCTCTCCTATACATCTTCTGATCTTTTACTCAAGTCTTTTAAACTTATCTATTCAAAGTACTCAACTCTGATACCAATTGTTGGATGATGGAGAGGGGGAGGGGGGTGAATCAATAATCCCTAATCCCAAATACCTTAAAAACTTTTATCTGATTAACTTGGTAATAGCTTAGTAATACATAGCTCACTGTTTACCGACAATAGTAATGTTTGGTGCCTTCAGTTCCTTTTCCTTTATGAAGTTACTTCCCTTTTTCCTTTTTCCTTTATTGAGTGACATATCTTACTTGGTAGACGAAACAAATTAACTTATCGAATTGACAAATCTTTATCACCATGCTTTACCGACTTAACATAATCATCTGTTGAATAGAAAAAAAATTATATGAACATAATCTAATCATTGTTAGACCTGTATCAGTTTCCCAATTAAGTTCTTCAACTTCACAACATATCATTTATTTTTCTCATTAACTCATTCACCTTATATCATATACTAAATGATATTGCAACATAATATAAACTAGAAATCAATTGCTTGACATCAATGACAAGGCAATAACTAATCCAACCTTTCTACTATCATGTATTCCTTTTATCTTGGTTGGTCTTCATCAGCAACTCCATCAGATAATTAATCTTCAACAATACTATCACTTATAGTAACAATCATGGCCTCTAGCACTTTATCTACTTTAAAAAATTAGTTTTTCATATCATTTAAGGCATAAAAACTAGCTAGCTTTCCTTTATGTTTTAGTTACCTATAAAAAATGTGTTGCAAAAGTGGTTTACCCTTTTCTTCACCATGGCCTTATCTATTTTATTTTCAACTATTGTCTATACAAAACCCCTCTTCTAAACCCTACACCACCCCATAATACTCTCCCTAAGGATAATAAAAATCTCCCACAATCCCTCGAAAAGAAAAATGATATAAAGATGATGCACCCCCATCCTCTTGTGACAATTTATTATGTGATGTATTTTCTTCATTCCTAAGAAGGAAAATATTTTCTTAAGAAGTGAAGATCCCCTACTATTATTTAATATCATACCCAAAACTATTATTGGTAAAGGAAAAAATCCTATTTCTACCCTTAATAGCTTAGAGCTAGAAAAATGAAGTGGTAAAGGAAAATCTCTTTATAACTCCCATACATAAAATCCTATTACCTCCCATTCCCATTCCATAGATATATTTGTTAATGAACTTTCTAGGGAGGGCATAACTACTTCCTTTGGGAAATAAAGGTCTTGAAGATTAGGGAAACTTAATTTTACCACAATGATTATAGGGGAAAGAGAAAAGACCAAATGAGGAGGATAATGGTGACAAGTTTAAAGATTTCACCTCTATTGAAGAATTTTATGAGAGAACTAAGGATTTTCTAAAAAATACACTAAAACTAATACATTTTGTTGGTGATCTTTTTCCCCAAAGGTCAGCTTGGCATCAGGATTGATAGGGCTAGTGTCACATTCACTCAACACTCCAAAACTAACAGGAAAAAGGGCCAAATGACAAGGATCAAAGAGAGATCCTTCTACACTTTGAGCTCCACATCACTCAGGCGGGTATACCTCATCTGCACACACATATTACCTTGTGTCATACTACAGGCCTACTGATAACTGACTGTGGAATGATTTTCAAACTCTTCTAGGTATCCTGTACCTCAACGAAGCCAATATCTCATGCAATAGCCCAACTTGCATGGTGTGAGTATGAAAACTAGAAACCTACACTAACAACTTGAAAGGGAAAGGGTGGGATAGAAATGAAATGATTTTAAAGATGATTGAAAGGTCCCCTGAGATGCCCTAAGTCTCTGATAGACTAGTGCCTTATCCAATAGGCCATAGAGTCAAATACCCTATTGCAAGAGATAGTTATGAAACAAGAACACAATATGCTCAATGCGTTGATGCTTGACATCAATAACACACCATGACCAAACCTTAACTTAACACCCACCTGTGCATTCAAACATGCTATTATCCATCAAAGGATTTTAACCCTCCCCTTAGAAGAGACCTATGAATCAGATAATACATTAACCAGCATCCACTGGAAGACAAGCATGACCTATCTTTGATATTTCAGCTCATACATGTATAAACACTAACCCTGAACCAGTTACCTCTGCGAAGATAACTCTACTTGCAAACACTTAGGAAATACAAGCAGAAAAAACCAGACACCCTTGATGTTTGATTAATGAATCTAGAATTCAAATGGAGATAGCTTAGTGACGGTAAGAATACATTGAGTCCTCATACATAAGACAAATCTGCTGCAGCATGCATTATATTCTCTGAGCCAACAAAAGAAAGAGGAACACCCTCTATGTAGAGAGAAGGAAAAATTTGTAGAGCAGAAACTTTCACTGGAACTGACAAAATTCATAACCCAGACATAGTTAAAAATTCTACCATTTATACCACTGGTTACCTTGAAATCCTAAACCAGTAGGATGCAACAAGCTATGGGTAACCAGGGTTAAGTCCTCAACCCCCCAACCAATCAAGATTTCAAAGTCACCTGCAAAAAGCCTCGAACAATAAAGAATGTCCATCACTGCACAGTAAAACACCCCCGTAAACACTCACGACATCCTGGACCACAATGCAAACTAGTCACTTCCCACCAAATAGGGTCTTTTCTGCTTTCAATTCCATAAAAAATGGTACCCCCTATCGCTGGAAATTCACAGACATTCAAATTTGAAATAGCAACGGCCACAAGCACTTCGCGGGCTTTAAGTCTCTCAAACTGCCTGCCCCTAGTCCCACAGTCATGAACCTTACCACCACAAGAATCAAGCTCTATTTTATGCTTGGTTGCATGATCGCATAACCTGGAAATGGGTTATGCAAACATGCGACAACCCACAAACTGTAATCGCCAATAAAACCACCGCTGCTACCGGAACACCAGCCCGACCCTATTTGGAAAACTGGTGACCGAAGAATTTTTGCTAGATCATGCAATACCTTATGCCATCTTCAAAAGATCTAGTGATCACGTGACCATTGTTCGCCAAATCACCAGACAAACTAGCGAATCACCAAAACTCCTTACGAATGTGCGATAAGACCATATTTTATCAGCACCACCATCTTTTTATCCAGACCACCAAAACCAAGACCCCACCTAGGCCTGCCAAACACCACATGTCATGCCACTACACACTGCAACCACTGAGATAACCAAGCCTAGGTGCACGTTCCAAATCCACCACCCTGCCAACACGGACCAACTAGAGAGTGCCACACGTCCACCTACCAACAAGACCATCGAGAAAACATAGATGGGCTGCAAGGACATGTGGCACCCTATCGCATGATCGCATAGCCTGGAAATGGGCTATGCGAACATGTGACAGCCCGCAAACATTAGCTGCCACCGTTTAACACCACCACAAGAAAACTATCACCGCAACCGCCATGGACACGTGTCAACTGGTCACATGATCACATAGCCAAAGAATGGACTACGTGATCATGCGATAGCTAACCAAAGACTGCCACATCACCACATCTACCAGTGGGCCCAAAGTGAATGAACCATTGACACCAAATCGGACGGTGGGTGCATGATCACATGGGCAAGGAATATTCCATGCAATCATACACCGACCATAGATCTTCGATCTCTAGCCCCATAATGTCACACCTGGGCTGTTAGAAAAGTAAACCACCAAGCAGCTGCATAGGACTGGGACCCACACAGCCACGTGGTAAGTGGTCGCATGATCACATGTCATAAAAGTCTAACATGCGGCCATGCGACAACCAATAGGGAAGAAGCTGGACCCACCACACGGTCGAACATGTGCAGTTAAGACATAAAACAAGGAGAGCCGATAGAAAAGATGAAATGCAGGGTCGAAAACACATAGTGTTTTCAGTGACAAATTGAAAACACACAGACCTTTCAACATGACACAGAGGTAAACTAAGAAGCCGAAAACATCATGGGTTTTTATGTAGGCCAAAGAGGTCGAAAACAACTGGATTTTTGAAAATACTATGGGTTTTTGACACTACGGTAAATTTTAAAGTTTGCTTCCCGTGGACCTTGAAACTCAAAAATCTTTCTGGGTTTTATGATTCAGCATGTGCAAATTTGACTAGAACCTGGTGACAACATGAAGAACACAAGGGAAAGGGTATATCAAGAAAACTTACAAGGTAATAAGCCATTTTAAAGGATTTTTTGCATGACATAAAAATGGTCTAACAGTGGCTCTAGTTGGGGATGCATGTCTCTTGCAGGCATGGCAAGAATTCAGAATCATTGGGAGAAGTAGACCACATCCAGATAAAACAATTAGGCCCTCACCCCACTTTAAAACCCAAAAATTCACAAACTGGCTCCCTACCCAAAAACCTGGCACCACAACATAGGATATACAGAAAATACACAAGCAACATCTGGATGCCAAAGGAAAGCTATCCTTTTCCTTTGTCAAAAACTTGGTTTCTGCTCACAAAATCAAACAAAGGTTTGAAACCTTTTCCACATGCATAATGATAGAAAACATTGTCAGGTACCGACTACAAAACAACCTTGGATTTATCATCACCAATGCCTTCCTTCATATGTCCCCCCACAAACTCACTACTTGAAAAATAGGCATCATCAAAATCACCATAGATTGAAACATATGAAAGGGGACAAGAAACCGATACCTTTTCTTCCTAGCTGTAATCATCCAGCTCACCTTCAATGTACTCTTGCATATCAAAAGAAAAGCAACTATACTTAGTTTCACTTACCTCAGTCAAGGCCACTGAAACATACTCATATATCAGGTTACTAGGGTTTATCAAGTCTGATTTTTCCTGATAAATCACACCTTTATCCTCATAGGGATGATTCACATGATCAACATCATGAACTAGATTATCACCATTATTTTCACTGCTTGGTGGCAAAAGAAAAACACTGTCCCAATGTAATGCATCTTCATCAACAAAGCAACATTCATCCTGCATTACCTTTCTTTCAACTAGCCTCACTTGTGAGGGAGACTCCAAATCAACTGTATGTGAAGCTTTAAGTGTAGAAGGTGAGTAATCCTCAAAAAATTCCATCTTCTGAGAACATTCCTCAAATAGTGGGTTAGAAAGAACATGGAATTGTTTATCATAGTAATTCAGACAAAGCTCCATCTGGTCTTGACTAGTGTCCTCATCAAATAACTCATTTGCAACCCCACTATATATGTCTTCATTTCCATCATCATACACATCTCCAAAAGAAGAAGATAACCCAGAATCAAAACCAGAGCATGACTCACCATCACTGCTGTCAACATATGAACAATCAATGTTGTACTCATCAAAAGAACCATCCCATGGATTTCCCCACAAGTCTTCAACCTCCAAGACTTTACAATCAGCATCATTACCACGCGCTGGCATAGAAGACTACGAAGAAAAATCCTCTGCAACATGAGAGAAACCCTGTGACATATCATCAGAAAGAAAATCATTCACAACCTCATCCATGCTCCCACAGTCAACACTTTTCTCAGCATCTCTATCAACATCACCATCATTACTTTCTTCTTCCCATATTGTATCTGACTCATATGCAAAGACCTCTCCATCACTGCCTTCATCACCCTCACTTGAATAACCACTTTCGGCACTATGTTCTTCTGTCTGTGACTAATATGAAAATGAATCATATTCCTTACCTTGTGCAGCAACCTCAAACTCATCATTAGAGACATAACTTTCAGCCTCTTCATTTTCATTGGACTGAGATATAGAAGCAACAATTTCATGTCTAGGAACATCAGTGGTATTATATTTATAATCCATATTACAAGGATTGACTGCGGTAGCTAATTCACAACTCAAAACACCAGTACACTGCTCAATCCTTTCAGGGTCTGGAATATATCTCACTGTTGTAGCATCCTGAATACATGTCTCATCAGCAACAAAAGACTCAACAACATTTATACACATCCTAATTTGACATCTCAACCTGATTACAAACCACAGCAGAAGTGTTGATATACTGATTTGGGACTGCTGTATTAGCACTACATTCTTGTTTTCTTTCATATTCGTTATACCAGCAGACACTCATGGAAAAATGACCTCTAGTCAATCCATATTTCAAATTGTTTTCAATATCCATTGCAGTTACAAATGCCTGATATAATGTCCTAGGTTCTTTGTCCCTCAACAAGTAATTCATTTTCTTATCAAATGCATCAAAGTAGACATTGACACACACTTGGTCATTAGGTGTATAACCTTCAGGGATTTCATTCAAAACTTTTGCAAATCTGATATTGAACTGAGGGACAAGTTCATCTTTCTCAATATGAATCTTTAAAAGCTTATCATAAGAATCAGATATGCTTACCCTTTCTCCAAACTACTCCATGAAGGTTGAATGCATCTCAATCCAGGATGAAATAGAACATGCTGGCAGAAAAGAAAACTAGTCTCTAGCATCACCCTCTAGAGTTTGGACAAACAATTTCATCCATAGGTCTTCATGGAAAACCTCAAAATCATTCATCACATTAGCAAAACACTGAACATGTTTTCTTGCTGACTGATACTGGTTCCTCTTAAACTTAGGCAAGTATCCCCTGATTTTATCAGGGATCTCATTAGGGAAACTAGGTATGCCATCATAACAAAATGGTGCATAACCTTTGACAAAAGAAACCCTATGAACATCCATCACTAGCTACAACTGTTGCACACCTACTTGAAAATCTTCAAGACCAATGCTAGGAAATCTACACTTGAATTGATCCTTCTTTTGTCACTGAACCTTTCCTACATACTTCATTCTTATATGTCCTTTCTTAATGACAAAACCATTTGATAAGGACCATGCAAATGCAATACACTAAATGGAGAATACCTGGATTGCCCTACTGAATGTTGCTGCCTTCTTCTCAGCTAAATGAAGTCCCAACAAAACTTCACAACTCAGGTCCTTTCTAGCATAGAGTTGCCAACTCTTTTCAGAGGACACAAATTTTACTAACCTGTCTTGAAACACCAAAAGACTCTGAGCACTCCCACAGTAAAGCCACACATAAATCAATCAGCAAATCCAGGTAGCACACTTGTAAATCTGAAAAACAATTCTCAGATTGGAAAACATATAAGACTCTTCCCCAAACTGAATACAACAATACTCTAGGATACTCTTATTAGTAACTTATTTCATTTCCCCAGTAGAGTCACCATCTTATTGGTGATCATTTTCCCCAAAGGTCATCTTGGCATCAGGATTGACAGGGCTAGTGTCACATTCACTCAACACTCCAAAACTGATAGGAAAAAGGGCCAACTGACAAGGATCAAAGAGATATCCTTCTACACTTTGAGCTCCACATCACTCAGGCGGGTATACCTCATCTACACACACATATTACCTTGTGTCATACTACAGGCCTGCAGGTAACTGACTGTGGAATGATTTTCAAACTTTTCTAGGTATCTTGTACCTCAATGAAGCCAATATCTCATGTAATAGCCCAACTTGCATGGAGTGAGTATGAAAACCAGAAACCTACACTAACAACTTGAAAGGGAAAGGGTGGGACATAAATGAAATAATTTTAAAGATGATTGAAAGGTCCCCTGAGATGCCCTAAGTCTCTGATACACTAGTGCCTTATCCAATAGGCCATAGAGTCAAATACCCTACTGCAAGAGATAGTTATGAAATAAGAACACAATATGCTCAATGTGTTGATGCCTGACATCAATCACACACCATGACCAAACCTCAACTTAACACCCACCTGTGCATTCAAACATGCTATTATCCATCAAAAGATTTTAACCCTCCCCTTAGAAGAGACCTATGAATCAGATAATACATTAACCAGCATCCACTGGAAGACAAGCAAGACCTATCTTTGATATTTTAGCTCATACATACATAAACACTAACCCTGAACTAGTTACCTCTGCGAAGATAACTCTACTTGCAAACACTTAGGTAATACAAGCAGAAAAAACCAGACACCCTTGATGTGTGATTAATGAATCTAGAATTCAAATGGAGATAGCTTAGTGACGGTAAGAATACATTGAGTCCTCATACATAAGACAAATCTGCTACAGCATGCATTATATTCTCTAAGCCAGCAAAAGAAAGAGGAACACCCTATATGAAAAGAGAAGGAAAAATCTGTAAAGTAGAAACTTTCACTAGAACTGACAAAATTCAGAACCCAGACATAGTCAAAAATTTCACCATTTATACCATTGGTTACCTTGAAATCCTAAACCAGTAGGATGCAACAAGCTACGAGTAACCAGGGTTAAGTCCTCAACCCCCCAACCAATCAAGATTTCAAAGTCACTTGCAAAAAGCCTCGAACAACAAAGAATGTCCATCACTACACGACACAACACCCTCGCAAACACTCACAGCATCCTAGACCACATTGCAAACCACTCATTTCTCACCAAACAGGGTCTTGTCTACATTCAATTCCATAAAAAATGGTACCCCCTATCGCTAGAAATTTAGAGACATTGAAATTTGAAATAGCAACAGCCACAAGCACTTCGCGGGCTTTAAGTCTCTCAAAGTGCCTACCCCTAGTCACACAATCGCGCAGTCATGAACCTTACTGCCACAAGAATCAGGCTCTATTTTATGCTTGGTCGCATGATCGCATAACCCAGAAATGGGTTATGCGAACATGTGACAACCCGCAAACTGTAACCGCCAATAAAACCACTGTCGCTACCGAAACACCGACCTGACCCTATTTGGTGAACTAGAGACTGAAGAATTTTTGCCAGATCACGCAATACCTTATGCCATCACCAAAAGATCAAGCGATCACACAACCATTGTTCACTGAATCGCCAGACAAACTAGCGAATCACCAAAACTCCTTGTGAATGCGCAACAAGACCATATTTTATTGGCACCGCCATCTTTTTGTCCAAACCACCAAAACCAAGACCCCACCTGGCCCTGCCAAACACCACATGTCATGCCACTACATGCTACAACCACCGAGATACCCAAGCCTGGGCCCATGTTCCAAATCCACCACCCTGCCAACACGGACCTACCGAAGACCACCACGTGTCCACCTGCCAACAAGACCACTGAGAAAACATATACGGGCCCTAGGGACACGTGGTACCCCATCGCATGATCGCATAGCCTAGAAATGGGCTATGCGAACATGCGACAACCCGCAAACATTAGCCACCACCGTTTAACACCACCACAAGAAAACCATCACCGCAACCACCATGGACATGTGTTGGCCGGTCGCATGATCGCATAGCCAAAGAATGGACTATGCGATCATGTGACAGCTAACCAAAGGCTGCCACATCACCACATCCACCAATGGGCCCAAAGTGAACAAACCGTCAGCACCAAATCAGATGGTGGGTGCATGATCACATGGGCAAGGAATATTCCATGTGATCATACGCCGACCGTAGATCTTCGATCTCTGGCCCCACAATATTGTACCTAGGCTGTTAGAAAAGTAAACTGCCAAGCAGTCGCACAGGACCGAGACCCACACGGCCATGTGGCAAGTGGTCGCATGATCACATGTCAGAAAAGTCTGACATGTGGCCATGGGATAGCCAATAGGGAAGAAGTTGGACCCACCACACAGTCGGACATGTGCAGTTAAGACATAGAACAAGGAGAGCTGGCAGAAAAGATGAAATGCAGGGTTGAAAACACACAGTGTTTTCGGTGACAGATTGACAACACACAGACCTTTCAACATGACACAAAGGTAAACCAGGAAGCCGAAAACATCATGGGTTTTTATGCAGGCCAAAGAGGTCGAAAACAACTGGATTTTTGAAAATACTATGGATTTTTGACACTAGGGTAAATTTTAAAGTTTGCTTCCCATGGACCTTGAAACTCAAAAATCTTTCTGGGTTTTATGATTCAGCATGTGCAAATTTGACCAGAACCTGGTGACAACATGAAGAACATAGGGCAAAGGGTATATCAAGAAAACTTGCAAGGCAATAAGCCATTTTAAAAGATTTTTTGCATGACATAAAAATGGCCTAACACATTTAAGGATTTGTTTTTTCATTCTCCTATTATTGAAACACATGGTAAAGAGGCTCTTGAAGGCTCACATGTCCTAAAAAACTATTGATAATATGAGGAGAAGTATAAAATTAGTGATGGTAGAGAAACCAAAAATATTGAGGATGAACACATCTTAGATATGAAGTCAAAGGATTTGGGGACCAGTGTGGATACTCTTGAAATCCTTCAAAACTATAATAGATGTAAGAAAAATAGAAAAATGATATAGTCATTAGGGAATGTTATAGAGAGCCTGATCAAAATCAATAAGAACTTGAAGTGGTTTGTAGTGATGGAGGTCATGAATCTAGGTAGGAAAATAAAAAGGAGGAAAATGAAAATGACATTAGATCCAAAGAAGGAGGCATTAAAAGGAAAGAATACTATGTCATCTTCCCCATGGGAGGAAGATTTGGAGTAGATGTTAAAGGGTTCGGGGTATATTTCTTGAGAACCTTTTTGTTCATACTAAGGTGATGTCCTCATTGGATTAATGTTTCTCATATGTTTTTTGTGTACTTTTTTTAGTTTTTTTAAAAAATTAAAATTTATTTTACTTCTATTCCTAATGTAACAGTTATCTTAGTCTTTTCATTTCTACTCTTTAGTTTTCTCTAAATTTTGTTTGTTTTAACCCGTCATGGTAGTGAGCTTTATCTTGAAGCACTATCTTAGTTTTTTAAATGGCTTCTGATTGAACTATAATGGGTTAGGGCCATACCCCACTTAATATAATAAAAAACATCAAATTTTTTTATTGAAAATTTCACCACTCTTGAATTCTCATCTCTATTTTCAGGTAAATAGAAAAGTCCTTGTAGCCTACGAAAGAAGAAGAAGAAGAATATATGCAAAAATCAAATTTCATCTAAAAATGAACCATTTCATGATGCATATCTAAACTCTAATTACATAGAAGAGTACTTATATCCTATAAATTAAGAATAAAAATGTGTGCCAATTAAATGATATCCGATCTAGTCTTCCATCTCATAGATAGTTTTATGTAGCAATGAGATGATTATTCATAGTCACTCAATAATTATAGTTCAAGGAATTTAAATATTTGATATACTTTTTCATATATGTATTTTAGTCATGACACTCTACAATTCATTTTCCATTTCTAAAGATTCTCTCTTTTCAATAGATTAAAAGTTTAGGATTTTTCTTTATGTAGCTATTCATGTTGTCTAATAGCCTAGAAATTTTTGTTTTGTAACTACAAAAATGGGTGATGGTGGTGTTTTCATATTTATCTCTCTTATGTTGCATCAAAAATTTGTTGATTATTGTTGTAATATATAACCAATTATGCATTATAGGGTCATATAAATGTTACCCAAATTTTACTGCCCCATGCAAATTTGGCTAAAATCCATTCCAAGGTCTCTGTTTTACCCCTGCCAAGCTTCCTTGAAATTTTCATGGCCTCATGTTTTGTTTCCTGGCCTCTGCAATTATTTCAAGTCCCTGGTCTGCAGGTCCTAAAACTTAAAAAAATCTAGCCATTTGAGCCAAATACCCCTGCAAAACCCTAAGCCTCATTCTATTTTCATGTTACTTTATCGGCAACTTAAAGGTCCCAAGTTCCATGTGTGTATTATCTTCCTTCGGTCGCCAGTTCTCTTAAGTTTTCTAGCGGTTCTCTTTTCTCTCTATGAACTGGTGACTACAGTCATCCTCCTGGTTGTGAAATAAATTGGCGTTGTCCTAAAACATTCAGCGACTAGGTGAATAGTGATCATGGGTTCTCTATGTCTTTTCATGGTTACCTTTCTTATTCGGCGATTAAGTGATTGCAATGATTCTCTTAGTCACCAAATGTTTGGTAGTTAAGTCTTAACATCCTGCAACCTAGCAAACGGTTAGCTTTTCCTTTAGTCGCGTAATTATTGAATGTTCTTTTGGCAGTCTAATTTTTGGGGTCCCATTTGAGACAATCAGACAGCTATCATGATTTTGCAAAGGGTCTGTCAGAGCCTTGCGAAATCATGACAACCGTTGATCTTTCCTTCTCTGCAGTGCTTCAAAGTTTAGTGGGTCCAATGCCACATATTCTGATGTGGAAGCTTTTCATTAGCCAAGGGTGATGACTTGTAGGTTGTGTCAGAGCGGGCCTAGTGTGTTGTCTTTCCTAAAGATCTAACGGTCATCACATGATCGCATGGAATATTCCAAGGTCATGCGATCATACGCCAACCATTGATTTTACCTTTTTGGGCCATTTCATCTCTTTTTAAAGCATGTGTGCATTTTTCTCCTAGAATTGGTGATGTGGTAGGTTGTCAAAGGGGCCCATGTGTGCATTAAAGATATCCCTATTTGCTAGCTTGCTAATTTTCCTAGTGGTTATCTAATTCATTCAGTGATTCAATGAACATGTGTTCGCATAATCTCTAGATACTTGGCGGTTATGTCTTAACATCATGCGAACTGGTGAGTGGTCTCTTCTTCTCTTCAGTCACGTATTCTCCAAATGATGGCCAAGGGTTTAATGTTTTTTGGTGATTTGCTGACTGAGGATATCAGTGCCTCTCATGTCTTGGTGGTTCTGACAAGTTCTCCTTTGTTCGTGTAATCGCTGGATAAATTAGCAGTATCCTAAAACATTTAGTAGTTGGGAGAATAGTGTTCATGTGTTCTCAGAGTAAGATAGTCAAGCTCCAAATCATTTGGTGATCCAGTGAATGAGGCCCCAGTCGGGTAATCTCCTAGTCGGGTAATCTCATGATTTGACCATAGTGAAGAAGTGTATCTTGTGACTCTGAGAATGCCTTCATTCATGTAATCGCCAGGAAGTGCCAGAGTTAGGTAAATGGTTAAGCAATTCAGCAACAAAGAGGAGAAGGGAACCCGAGGTGGACTTAAGGTTATTTTTGCAATCAGGTGCCGAGCCCAGGTAAATAGGGAAAAGATCTATGGTCATGTTTTAAAGTGAGATTGATTTTTGAATGCTGACCGTTGATGGGAAATTTTAGTACCACCTATGACCGTTATTATTTTTTAAATTCAAATATCTCACATAATCATATTTTTGTAGTTATGGTGAGCCCGAGTTGCAGGTGGGTAGATGGATCATGGTGGCTAGATTTTTTGTAGGAATAAACATGAAATGAACACGCAAATAAAAATGTCTGATCTACTAGGATATTTTCATGTGCATTTATGGCCAGATTGGATAGAATTAGGGTTGGATATTTTATTGTAAACCTATGTAACCCTAATGAGATATTTTGCTCCTGCCTACATGCAGTGATGTATATAGTTTGTTTTTGGAGCTTTTGAGCTCAGAATGGAATAATTGTAAAAGAAATTTTTCTTTCTTAGAGACCAATTTGTAGCATTTTTTGCCCCTTTGGCTTTCTACAGTTGTAAAATTCCCATTGATAATTCAAATATTGAAGACACCTTGTGACATTTCTCATGTCCCTATGCCTTCTTGTGTGAATTATCTCTTAATGAGTTCAGTATTTGTATGTCTCTCAGTGATATATTAGGGCTCTTAATCCTTCTTTCTTTCTACAATTTTGTGTATCATTGTGAATGATTTGATGTGAATGCTTTTGTGGGTATACTATAACCCCTTAAAAAATCTTGTCTCATTCCTATACCTAGTTGCAGAGGTGAATGTTTGTTTGTAGGTCATAGATTGTTTGTCTCATTCTAAGAGTGTTATTATTTGTGAAAGGATCTTTCTCTTTCCTTGAATTCCCTCTTTTATTTGCAGACCCTTCTATGAAATAGTTATGCAAGCTTATTCAGTGAGTTGTGATCCCCTAGACCTAAGTTCATTCATTGAATCCATCCTTCATACTACAATTCATATCATAATTTCGGTGCATCACCTAGTAGGTAGTTTGCTTTCATTCATTTCCCTTTCCAAGCATTCCTTCTATCCCTTTTCCCTCAAAGTTTTACTTTTCATGTCTAGAAGCAAATTAGGTTGATTATCCAAGAGGAACCAACCTAGAACCTGGAGGTCTCATCTTAGTTAGCATAGGTCCCACAACCTAGATATGATTCCCATGTTATACTAGGTTATCAAGACCAAGAGAGCTTGAACTAAGGGTGCAAACTTAGTGTATAACAATAAACATTAATAACCACTTATTTAGTGTCATTAACGCCCATTTCTCAAATGATGTTGCAAAAGGATTTTCCCTTTAGAGATAAATTAAAAATTATTGCTCACCATGACTTGAATTGTGTATAATAATTTTAAAATAATTAAAATAGTCTCTAATAAATAAAAGCTGATACTAATGTATTGAATATCTAGTAAAATAAGTGTGTCAATTTATGGTGAATATGTTTTTCTCTTAACTTCCAATCTTGGGCACTATTAAGATACTATTATACGATACACATGGAGCAATCTAAAATAAATAAATAACATGTTATAAGATCTTAGATTAATTCAATATCACCTTGATATGAAAGAAAATAAGATATTAGATTAATGAGGAAAACTAAGATCTCCAATATCATTAGGATCATAAATATGTTTAGATATAGTCTTGATAGGAGAGCTAAAAACTTAGAATTATATTCCTTTGTTGCAATAAAATTCAGATTGTCAAGCATGTGTATGAGATCCAAGGTTAATGATATAAAAATGAATTTTCTATTAATACTAGTAAACTATAGATTAGATAACAAACATAGTAAAAAAATTTTGAAAACAAGATACAAATAGGAACCAAGATTTAAAATTTGGAGCTGAAAGAACAAATACATGTGCTAGTTCCCTAACCTGATTATTCCTAAAACTAATATATAAGGTTAGGAATGAATACCTGAGGTTATAAAGGTCATTATGCTAAATTCCAACCTAAAATAGTTTGACACAAGTGTTTGGTGCTCTGTCTTATATGTTTTTATATTCTCAAAATCCATCACAACCTATAAAAATTTTCTCTACACTCTTATAGTACTTTCACTATAAAATTTGAATCCATATGCATGAAAAAAAGGAATAGTTTTTTGTTTTTTATAAGGGCTTGTCTATGTAAAACCATCAGCTAGTTTTCCCACATCTATATTAGCAATAATGATAAAAAAGAATGGATGCCCTAGGTAGGATAAAGATAAATTAATAATAAAAATATTTAAATTGATAATATATCATTGGTATTACACTCACACAAACTTAAAGATGTAAGGATCTTTATGGATGTTCTATAAGTTTTAGTGCAATAACATTACTAACATAAATTAAAAAATACTTGAATGTTGAATGTTGTAGTCTATTTCTTAGTATGTTAATGACTTAGAATTTTGATTTATTTCTTGGTCATTTATTTTCTATGAGAATATCTTATATCTTATGAATGATATATGATGTTATTTATTTAGGGATCACACAAACTTTTTAAATATAAGAAATAAACTAATGGTTGAATGAAAACAATGATACTAGGTTATAAATAAAATAGATCAAGACTTGTACACATTTAAGTTTAGGGCCCTTATAGATTGAATAGGGTGTTATTTTCCTATGTCCACTCAAGATCGATCAAGTAGGAGAATAAAATTTCAAGGTCAAAAAGATAAGATGTATTCCTGTCCCAGAATCAATATTTGATGAAAACTAAATTGTGAGGGCTTAATAATTAAGTCATTTTGTAATATATGGCATAATTAAATTAACATGGTCTAGGATAAAGAACACTAAATTAGGTTCATAGTAGAGTGAAAAACTATAAATTAATACTCATTCTATTTTTTATTTTAGAGAGCTTAAGGGACTATTTGAAGAAATATATAATAAGGATGTTAATCATATAGCATCTGATGTTTCAAAGAATTTCCTAAATCTAAACCTGTGTATAACACCTCAACACTCTCTAGCACTTTTATGTTTCTCCTCACCATGTGGCAGTAGTATCTTAACTATTTTGGGCTCATTATTATTTATGGTCATTCAATTTCATGTACAATCATACTTGGATAACAACATAATCACCTTATTATTCTTGTCCCTATGCTAGGAGGAAACAATTAAGTTTCCAAAATATTCCTCTTTCCTAAGGGTCCACTTTCCCTTTTTCTAAGTTTTACCTTTTATAGGGATATCCTTTATTGGGATGAATTATTTATTCTTCATAAGGATTTTATCTATGCTTGGCACTCTGTATCCTTGATTAGGATCTCTTCCTCACTTTAAAGTGTATGAATTTTATAAATTTATCTCTTCTTGGTGTTTAAATCATACAATCCTAGCCTAAGAACCCCCTCCCTTATAAATAGGGAAGGTGAATATTCTTGATCTACCTCCTATTTCATAGTGTTGAAGATGTTATCATTATTAAAGATCTCATCTCTTTATGGAGGTATATATATTTACAAAAAGATCTCTTCTTTAACCTTTAATAGTCATGTATCCTTGATAAGGGTCCCTTTACACTTGTTGCAAGATATGTTCATAGCTATTTGCTCCTTTATTAAATATTTTAAAAATGTTTGCAAGGATCTTCTTACTAGCTCATAATGCATGTATTTTTTTAAAGGATATTTCCTTAGTGTTGAAGGTGTTTTATCCTTAACGTGGATCTCTATTTTTATTAAGATATCAACATAGCAATATATTGACACCTTAAGGGGGGCATATAAGGCCTCCTTGTTTTTTGTGCTTGGTGTCACTCTAGATCAACCATTTTGCAATCTCATCTCAATTTATTTATTTGGTGCACACAATAGCATCCACTTTGGAGTATCATATTTTTGTATTTTGGGGTGCTTTGTATTTATTTTATTGGTCTTCTTTGTTAGGAACCTTGTTATCCACAATCAAGTCAATGTTTGATAATGGACCTACTCCACAGGTGGAGTCATTGGATTTTGATTGGAAGTAGGATTTCTTGATGTTGCACCATCTTTCTCTTCTACTATTTTCCTCACTAGACATGCTTTTGTTATTTTAAGGATGAGTTTTGTCCATTTATCTTGGTCTTCTATATCAATAGCCTCCTAATTTACTAGTTATAATGGGCTATCTTGTATCTTTGTATAGTAATGAGAGTCCAATATATCTAAGGAAACATCTTTCAATCCTAGGATATTAGATTAATGGTGATACTCTCACATTTTCTCAAATTTTAACCTGCAGACCAAGACCTCTTTTTAACTTAATATTCATTTATACAATTCTCCTAGAAATCCTTGGATGTAGAGACATGATGGTATGGTGATCTGAACTAAAAATTGTCTTTCATGAAGCTTCTTAGATATAATTTACCCCTTATAACATCACATGTCTATATTGAGTGCTTTACTACTTGATACAACCACGATAGGAGGGTCCTCAATGACAATGGTACATATAATGTAGAAAGAGTCACATAATGGAAATAGTAGCAAAAAATAGAGAGAGTGAAAGATCAATTATCCACAATATCATAGATTCAATGATAACTATATAGAAGCGTGCATGATTACATAATAGGCATATACGCCTAATTATAGATTAAAATATAGATTATCCTTTATGTAGATCTAAGAGAGTTATTATACTATCAAGATACTAACTCAAGGATTAAATAAAAAAATATATATGATATCTTCAATGCATCTAATTTTTCCAAGAATGATCATAATCCCCAACATGAGAAAACATAACTTTTAAAATAGGTTACAACCTAAATCATGAAGAAATCCTCCACCAAGATTTTGAGTCAAGTTTGAACTAAAAGAGATGTTGACCGAGAGTCGAAGAACATGTAATGGTGAACCAAATATATTTCTAAACCAATGAAAATGTTCACAATATTAGGAAACTCCAACTAGCCATAAAACATGATGAACAAATAGGTCAGACCAAAAATCCAACAAAAGTCTACCAAAAAATAATTGAATCGAGATATGAAACTAAATGAAGATAAAACAAGAGTAGAAGAATATGAAAAATAGGCTTGTAAGAAAAAATGATCCGATACTGAAATAAAAAAAGAAACTATATTGAATAGGAAAAATTGAGAGAAAATGTTCTTGGTTGATGCATTAAAAAGTGATTCCCTCACTTTGATGGGGCTAGTTGAAAGCTGAAATTATATACCTCAACCTAAAATACCCAAGAAGAATCCTAAACTGGTCTATCCTTCCACTTCATAAGGTACTCAATGTACTATCTTCAATGCATGATCATACCAACTTTGCAATCCAAAATGTCTTCAATCCCATTCAATTGCTTCTTAGGAAATTGCTGCCCCAAATCTGGTTCACTATCCTCATTGAATTCTATCTCATGATAGTAATAGAGATCTTCCATGTTGAAATTAGGTGACATACCCAAGGTTTTTGGTAACTCAAATTCATATATATTACCTGAACCAAAATTCTTCAAGATGTTACAAGGTTCAAAATTTTCCATCTTTACTTTATTGTAAGTTTTGATTATGAATCTTTCCTTTCTCTGATATACCATTACCTCATCTCCCACTTGAAATTCCTTATGAATCCTCTTCTTTTCTAACTTATCCTTATACTTCTAGTTCATATCCTCTAAATGTTGTTTTTCCTGATGATGTAATGACTTCACTTGTTATGCACTTTCCTCTACTTTTTCACCTCTTTCATCCTCATGACTTCAGTATCTCTCAATTCTAATACACCTTTAGGATTTATTCCTATAATAATATCAAATAGTTTTTCCCATGTACTTAGCTACTCTAAATTTTTTTATGCAAACTCTTCTTGTGCAAGTATCAAATCCAAACTTATAGTTTTATCTCCAACCAAACATCTTAAAAAATTTCCTAAATATATATTCACTACCTTTATCAGTCCATCTATTTATGAGTGAAATGTATAACTAAAATTTAATTATATCTTCATCTTAAGAAAAAGTGTCCTCCAAAAGTAACCAAAAAACTTCACATCCTTGTCTAAAACAATACATCTAGGCAACCCATGAAGTTGAACAACTATTACAATGGTGAGAAAGAATGATTGAAACCTTTGTCTCCTTGGCATTATCATCTCAATAGTGGTTCATGACATGGTTTAATAGCCTCCTTTTTCTTCTATAAGTCTACTATTTTTATTAGGCATTAACAGGTTGATCTTTCGGTGCAACGACAACCACTAGTTATAACAAGTAGTATCAGAGATAGGTCACATGTTCAAACCCCATACTTGTGCTAGGGGGATTGTTAAAATGATTAGAAAAAATGATTTCACCTTTGGTATCCTTGGAGTTTCCAGTGCAATGGTAGTTTGTGACTTGGTTTAACAGCCTCCTATTTTTTCTATAAGTCTAATACTTGTATCAGGTATTAAAAATTTTATTTTTTGGTGAAACAAGAACTGTTAGTTGTACCAACAACCTCCTTGAAAAATAGGTTTTCTACATGCAATGCATCTATAATATTATTAGAAGGTGTGAAATGTTCCATCTTACAAAATTAATCTACTACCACAAATATGGAATCATTCCCTGTCTGTGTCTTGGGCAATCCAAGTATGAAATCCATACTTATCTCTTACCAAGATCTATTTGGTACTATTAAAGGTTTATATGATCCTATATTCTTTTTTTTCCCCCTTTTTAACTTAAAAAAATCTACATTTTTAAAAAAAATTCCTAGCATCCTTATTAATATGTGGCCAAAAGTAATTATCACTCACCAAAGCCACAATCTTTTGAATACCAAAATGTTCTATTAATTAATCACTATGCATTTATTTTATCAAATTGTCTCTCATATAACTATTGGACTAACCACCAACATCTCCCTTCAGGATTTGTGACATGTTTTAGCATCCTCATGTGTATTCTATAAGTCTAGTAGTTGTATCAGACATTAATAGCTTGATCTTTTGGTGCAACGACAACTACTAGTTGTAACAAGTGGTATTAGAGCTTGGTCATAAGTCTGAATCTTATTGGGTGACGCTAAGGGGGGATTGTTGGAATAACCACCAATATCCCCCTTTAGGATTTGTGACATGGTTTAACAACCTCTTGTGTCTTCTATAAATCAAGTGGTTGTATCGAGCATTAAAAGGTCAATCTTTTGGTGTAATAACAACTAATAGCTGTAATAATAACTCCTAGTCACACACAACTATTTTCCTCTAAATAACATCTCATCTTGAATGAAATAGTCCCACCACTTGTTTTGGTCCACTATAATGGGCTCTTTACAAGATTTCCAAGGTTAAAAAAAATTAGGGTCTTCCTCATACAAGGTTTTTAATTCATGAAATCCTAGAACTTAAACTCTCATCTCTGTCAATAAATTCATTCTCCTACTCAAATCATCAACAACTATATTTGACTTTCCCCTTCTACAATTTAGGAGAAAAGTATAACTTTGCAAGAATTCTACCCATCTCTTATGTCTCTAATTCAACCTACCTATTCAAATACAATGTAATGCTTGATGATCTATATATAGTAAAAAATCCTTAAGAAAACAACTAGTGTCTCCACTTCTTCAAGGCTTGAACTATGAAATAGAACTCTTGAGCATACACTAAGTATCTTATCTTTTCATCATTAAAATAGGAAATAGGATTTCCTTCTTGCCTAAAAAATGATCCAATTGAATTTCCATTTACATCATAGTCAACTTTAAATACCTTACTAAAATCTGGTAGGGCTAACATACGTTGTTCAATCACTTTTTGTTTCAACTAAAATAGTTGACAAGATTTCTTTCTTGACTCAAAACTACTCTAATTGCATTTCCACTTTCATTACAATCAACTTGAAATACGTTACTAAAATTTGGTAAGGCTAACATGGTTGTTTAGTCACTTTTTATTTTAGAAACTCAAAAAATTTATTTTCTCCAAATGCCCATTTGAAATCCTTCATGTCTCCTCTCATTGTTTTTATCTTAGGGATGAAAACTAAAATGAGATTCCTAATTAACTTCTGGTAGAAACTAGCCAATCCATGAAATCATCTTACCTCTCCAATTCTTTTTGGTGTAGGCCATTCAACAATTACTTTAACCTTCTCAGGGTCCATCTACAATCCATCCACAAATATCACTAATCCCAAGTGCACTAGTTATATATTCATGAAAATATGTATCTTAAAGTTTACCAACAACTTCTCTTCTCCCAACATCCACAATATTTCTCTCAAATGAAACAAATTATCCTCTTTTGTCTTACTAAAAATCAAAATGTCAGCCAAATACATAATAAAAAAACTCATCCAATAATTTTTCAATACCCCATTCATCCATCTCATAAAAGTACTTGGTGCATTATTCAACCCTAAAGATATCACCAAATATTCATACAATTATTCATTTGTCTTGAATGTGGTCTTTTGCTTGTCTCCTTCATTGATCCTTGTTTGATGATATACACTCTTCAAGTCTATCTTTGTAAAATATTTGGCTGAACTTGAATAGTCCATTATGTCATCCATTCTTGGTATTTAGGAAATCTATACTTCGCTATGATTCAATTTATAGCTCTAGAATTAGTACATATTCTCTACTCTCTATTCTTTTTAGGTTCTAATATTGTAGGTATTGAACAATAACACAAAATTTATTTGATCAAACACTTCCTTAAAAAATATTTCACTTGTGTATCCATCTCTTTATTTTATGTAGGTGCCATCTAGTGTGAAACTTTATTTGGAAAATGAGCTCTAAGAATTAAATTCATATAATGACAAATAATCCTCATATGTGGTATTCTATTAAGTACATTATTTTAGATTTTATCCTCAAATTCTGTCAACAAGTCATTTATCTCATCCATTTGCCCTTATTATGGTTTAAAATCTAACTTCTTCAGAATAAGGAGACACACAATTTGTTTGCAGTTAAGAGGATATTTAGATATTTGAAAGGGACTGAAGATTTTGGTCTATTATATAGAAGAGGAGGAGATTTTGGTCCTGAGGTATATATATTGATGGTGACTGGGATGAAAATATTGATGATAGGAAAATAACTAGTGGAAAAGATTTATTTTTAAGAGAAAGGTTAGTGACATGGTTAAGAAAGAAATAGAGTTAAATTTCACAATCTACTACTGAAGTTGAATATGTTGCAACTACTATGAATTGTTCTAACATTGTATGGATAAAAAAACTACTGGAAGGTAAGTATGAAGATATTATTGATTCTATTATAATATATTTTTATAATACTATTTCTATTAACATATCAAATAAACTTGTGATGCATTCAAAGATAAAGCATATATCTATTAAATATCACTACTTGAGAAAGCAAGTACACGATTAGCATGTAACATTGGAGTATGTGAATTCTAATGAATAGATAGCTAAAATATTTACAAAACCATTACCAAAGGATGAATTTGAGTATCTCTAAGGTAAGTTAGGGGTTCTTCCCCTATCTAATGTTCATTAAGGAAAGATGCATGCTGCATCAATTCAAGAACTTAATAGAATATATATCTTGTGAGTTGATCCTAGTGTTCATGCTTTAGGTGAAGCTTGAAGTTGTGAAGGATGTTTATGACAACAATGAAAATATATACACTTGATGTATAATATGAGAAGTCTATGTTTTTTTGGCATTGTTGTCAAAGAGGGAGAAGATCAGAAGGAGATGAATAATTCAATTGATGCAAGAAGGAGATGTTTACTCAAAGAGGGAGAGTACTATTGATGATTGTTCAATACATAGAAGGAGAATGTTGTTGATGAAATTAGAAAATAGGAAGTGTCAAAGAGAGAATAGTAAAGGAGACTACTACTAATAGAAAGAAATAGACTATAGATGAAAGATTAGGAATGGAGAAGTTACTACTCAAAGGGAGTATAGAATACAAATGAAAGTGAAGGAAACCATCATCAATTGAACACTAGATTTTCTAGTGTTACCATCAATGCCAAAGAGGGAGATTGTTACTATAACTAATAGTAATGTTGAATATTGATTATCTAATGGAGCTAATGATAAAGACTGACCAAGATCAGAGGAATACATGATAGTAGAAAGGTTAGATCAGTTATTGTCATGTCACTAATGTCAAGAAATTGATTTCTCATTTATAATATGTTTTCATATCATTCGATAATGATGTAAGATGAATGAGTTTAGGATAAGAATAAATGAGAAGTTGAGAAGTTGAAGAACTTAATTGGGAAAGCATAAGAAGTTGGGTGCCAATTCGGTGGAAGTCTTGTAGAGTGGAAAAATGTCACTCGAAACGGGCACCCATTTTAAAAAAATGAGCACCTGTTTTAGGTTCGGGAGCTCAATCCAAAATTAAAAAAATGGGTGCCCATTTTTTGAAAAATGGGTACCCTTTTTTTACAAAACGTGTACCCATTTCAAAATGGGTGCCCATTTCAAAATTATTATTTTTACTATAAATGCATTTTAACACTTTGAATTTTTTTAAAGAAACAGGTGCCCATTTTTTGAATTTGAAATAATGGGTACCCGTTTCTTAAGACATGAGTGGGAAACACACATCCACCTTATATTCTATTTAAAAATAGGTTTGGTTTAGGCTTGGTGCACCCAAGCCTATGCCTGGACCTCTAAAAACTTGTCTAAGGCACAAGAATACCATATTTCTCCTTTGTTGTAATTTTTTGAGGGCCTTCTTGATCATTTTTTTTATGAAACAAAAACCCATTAGAGCTCTCACTGTCCTGATTTCAAAAATGTAAATTTCATAGTGATATGACTATTTTTACTATTTTTTCATTATTTATTAGTTAAAAGTGGTACCTAAATGTAAAATAGTGAGGTTCACTAAAACTTTAATAACTTTTTTGTTTTTAGGTTTTTTGGAAAATAAATTATATGACATCAATCTAAATACAATTCTCTTGAAGATAATTTTTTTTTTTGAAAAAAATGAAATTCATCAAATTATGGTGGTTGTACACTAGAGGTTTTGAAAATGTGTTTTATATTCAATTAAAAAATAATTAAAAATATATATTCAATAAAAAATAAGAAAAACTATGCTCATCAATCTTTGGTGTCTTAGGTATATTTCCTCAGAAGGATTTGCAAAAAATCATTCATTTTGGTCTAAATATGGTCGTCTTTCATGACCATGGTATGCTCGTGAAACAAACATTTTAAAAACATGGGTTTTAAGCATTCCTACTAAAAGGAAATTTATACCATGTAAGTGTTTACATAAATTAAATATTGAAAAAGTAGACTCTGAGAAATGCATTTTATATTACAAATTTTTTTTGATATTCAATCTCTAAGTGCCTCAAATTTAGACATTAATTGACAAGAAATTTGAAAAAAAAGGAAAACACTTCCACTTTTTTCCCAAAAGTGGGACTCAACTTCTTGAAGCCACCTAATTGGGCAACTGATACATATCAGACAATGATTATATTATGTTGATATTATTATTTTCTACCTAACATATGATTATGTTAAAAGTCAGTAAACAATGGTATTGAAAATTTGACAATTCAGTAAGATAAGTTGTTTTGGCTACCAAGTAGGAAAAGTCACTCGATAAGGTAAAGGTAAAAAGAATTTCCACTCGGTAAAGCATAAGGAATTCAAGACACCGATTAATATAAATAAAATTAAAATGAAGAACACTAAGTGAGGAATATATATTAAATAAGGATTGAATTAACATTTAATGATTAGCTATGATGAGCTGGATGATCATAATGATGAGGATAGTTAGTTACGAGAGATCCCTAGATAGGAAAACTCAACATGAAGATCGATGGAAAGGTCTAAGGGCTAAAAGAGATGGAACAAGTTTCTACAAAAGTTCAATTTCCTATGTGAAAAGAAAACATGTTACCGAGATCCAGATTTGAGGTATAATGAATTGAACAATCAAGATTGATTAAGGGAAAACATAATAGATGAGATTAAGAGGCAAAGAGTTGTCTATATAAAGGATTATCTTGTATGGAAAAATGACTGGAAAACTAAATAGTTGAAGGGTTACCAACTATTGCAGAGAAGAAGGAACAAAGTGATTCCGAGTGGAAAAGAAGGCTTTGATGAAGTGTTGATTCCATTGGACAATGAAGAATTGAAGTGAAGAAAGAAGAACACACAAGGATATGATTGAGAAAAGATAGTTGCAAATCTACAAGTCAATTTTATTAATGTTTCTTACTAGCATTTGTAACAGAGAAATATCTTAACAGAGTAGACCTAACAGTCTTATTGTAAAATCCTTATAAAAGTTGACATTCTAAAGATTGTTTAAAGTCCTCTAACAAGGCCACTCCTAACAGGGTGAAGATCTTAAGAGATCTGAGGTAGATACCTTGACTGGGTCACAACTATTAATGTGTAATCTAAAATTTAACTAGATTGGTTCTTAACTGGGCGTACTTCAAAAGATTATTTTCTTAGTGGGTGACAATTCTCATAGTGGTTTTTCCCAAAAATAGGTTTCCATGTTAAATATTGGTGTTACATGTTTATGAATGATTTGAATGAATGATTTACTTATTGTTATAGTTTATTTACTATTGTCAGTAAATAGTGAACTATGTATTATTGAGCTACTACCAAGTTAATCAGAGAAAAGTTATTAAGGTATTTGGGATCATGGATTATTGATTCACCCCCCTCTCTATAATCCAACAAGAACATACTCTCATTTCTTAAACCATTTAGGAATTTCCTTCCTTCAACTAATCAAACTCTCACATTGGTACAAATATCACTCTTAGGAATCTCTTCTAAAGGAAACAAAACTTGTTTCATCCCATTTGTAACGATGGTATATATGTTCTTTCTTCCATCATGGAATCCTTTTCTATTCCAAGATTCATTCAAGATTGGTGTTGAAGATCTAAAGAAAATTAATTTGATACATCCTACATTCAATTCTTCATTCATTTGGAGCATCTATATTTGTGGATTTAAGGATTCAAATCCTCCACAAGGGTTTCAACATAAGCAAGTTGAATTGTTCCATTTACTATGTTTATTATTGCCATTTCAATTCCATTTCAAGGTTAATTCAAAAATTGGGGTTTGACCAAGGCAAACCCCTCATCCAAACAACAAAACCATTTTTCTTGCAAGAATAGGTGCAGAACAACAAATTACAAAGATATTCGGGCACCCTTTTTGGAACAATTTTAGGATCTGCAAATAGAATTTCCATCAAAGCAATGCACGTCAAGGTCGACATAAAGGGCTCAAGGTCGACCTTTATTTGGGTCAAGGTTGACCTTTCTGAGAAAAGAAAAATATTTTTGAGTTTTCTCCATCTCTATTTTCTTGTCCCAAATCTGGTTGTAGAATTTCCAAAAACTCAATACAGACACCAGAAAATAGCATTTTCCAGATCTGTCATACTTTCAGGTTAGTATTTGTCTTCAATTAAATTAAGATTTTAATACTCTCTTCCATAATGGAATATATAAGGTTTTCCTCTTTTTTCATATTTTTCATCGATTGATTCATTTATCTATTGACCATTTTCTTATGGTTAATCTATTTGGATCTTTCCTTTCAGAATTTGGGGTTAAGAAGAAGATCTTACCTCCCCTAATCCTATCTATTCATAGAGATCATTCATACAACAAAACATTCACATACATTACCTATTACATTTTCGTGAACATATTTTTATCATCTACTCTAATAGCTATTAGATACTTGATAGTTGTAACATAAAACCACAGACAAAATGTATTCTACCTTATTTTTAAAACGTCAAAAAGAAAGAAAGGGAAGATGACTTTGGGTATATGAAATCAATTGGGTATAGGATCTAAATTTTTTCTAATTACACCCTGAATCATTACCGACCGTATGTTCAATTTTTTTTATTTTTTTTTATTTTTCAATGTTTTTAAAATGAAATACTTATTTCTTGCTTAAAAATAGGGATTTTATTAAATTTGTTTATAATGTTTTAAAGAATGAAATGTGTTTCATTGTACATGGGAGGTTGGAACACTCATGTTGTGTAGATGATTTCAGTTTCTATGATAAGTAGATCCACTAATGTAGTTAGTTTGGTATTTCATGAGTAACAGAGGAGGATTGTTGAAGGTGCTTCATCAAAGTTTATAGAAGTTTTAGATTCAAAATCATTGCAATGTTCCATTATTTTTCAAATTAATGTAATAAGAGGGGGAATGTCAGAGTTTTACATTAATTTATCTTAGTTTTATAGTTTAGATTAATAAAGTTATAAATTATGTATGTTAAATAATGGTAAGTTACATTCCCATATGTAGTTATTCATAGGAATAATGGCTTTATAAATCCAATGCTAATCAATGTAAAAAATACCCAAATGAATCAATTGAATATTAAATCTGGCCTATGATTTTATTTCTGTATTTATAAGACATGCATAATGAAATGGTAGTTTTTAGATGGAATTTGATCTTTGCATATATTCTATTAGACTACAATTGATTGAATACCTTAAAGGAAAGTTTGAAAAATTGATTTAATACTTCAATGAGAAAGATTGATGATCACCATGCTACAAATTTATATGTCAGACATTAAATCAGCTATTATATTATCATTGATGTCAACTAATTTTTTACTATACTTATCATGATAGTTACAAACATCTAAAGAAGGAAATAATGGGGAAGGAATGAGATATTAACATGAGGATGAGATGTATGAGCTAGCTATGGATATGGTATTCATTGGATAACTTATTGATGAGTCTATGACATTAAGTGAGTGATTTTATTGTATTACATGATTCTGTAAAAGATTAATGATCAAGAATGAACAAGTTTACATGGTCAGTAAATGAAGAATTCAGTATTTATAGTTTACACTGAATGAGTTTAGTATATACTGAGTACAATATTAACTAAATTAGTTATTACTAACACATCACGGTATTGACTCAGAAAGAGAAATAAGGAGATTTATTTGATTGTCGACTTGAGATGATGAGTTGGACAAATATGGATAATTTCAAGGTTAATGATGGATTTTGTTATGAAGATCAAACGGCTGAAAAAACTCAAGGTTGATTAGAATATGGATAATGAAACATTTTTATGACATAAGTTCCAAGGAAGGATGAGATAGTAAAATCAATGGTAAAGATTAAGGCAAAATATATGTCTAAGAAGAAAATGGTTTACCATGTCTATTTAAGGAGACAAGAGATTCTTATGTAATTCTAGAATGTGCATGAGGAGAATTCATTCATGTGAGGCTGGTCAAATAGGTTGAAGATAGAACCAAGTAATTTTGCAAACAACACTGAGTGTCAAAGAAAGAAATTAATCAAGTAGAATAGAGTTGGAGGAGAGAAAAGGAATTGAAAATATTATATTAGCTAGAGGTATTATTTTCTTAGCATGGATTTGAAAATCTACAAAGAAATTTGTATTTGAATTAGATCATTACTATGGCATTCTAGCCATTGCTATAGATAAATCTCTTAACCGAGTGGGACTTAATAGTCTTTATTTCATTACGACATTCAATGAGTATTGATTATTTTCATGTTGACCCCATAGTGAATGTTTGGTCATGGAGAACTGTTAGTGATAAATCCTCTAACAAGGTCACACCTTACAGTTTGTTTTGTAACCTTTAGTAGGGTTGGCTCTTAACTGAGCTCACTTCAGAAGAGTGAAATTATTTTGGGTTACCAATCCCAAGTATTTTTTCTCCTAACATGGTTTCCATGTTAAAATCAAAGTGTTATATGTGTATGGATGTAATAATTTCTTATCTTACTTTACACATTATAGTTACTGTATTGATATGTACATACACTAGTTAATTTATTGGTATTTGATTATTGAACAGAATGGAACAAACAAAGTTTTACTGAGTTGTTTGAATTGTTTAAAATATTTTTTTTATACACATTAGGGAGTGCTTGGGACTGTAGGATAATTGGACTTAATTGATTCACCCTACCTCTCAGTAATGTAATAATTAGTTTTAGAGTGAGAGTACTTGAAGGAAATTTTGAAGGACTTAAGTTAAAGATCACAAGATGTATAAGAGAGAAGTGCCAAAGCTGAACAAAGACAACTTCTCAACATGGAAAAGGAGGATGAGGTTATATCTATCAGGGATTGGAGATTTTATACCTTACTACTTGGAAAATGAATTTATCTTACCCACTCATCCTTTGACTCTTGATTAGATGAGAGAAAGACATGAACACAGTGCAATGATGATTGAGATTGCTTCTTCCATATCAGATGCTAAATTTGAAGATGTCAAGAAGCATACAATTGCTAAACTGATGTGGGACAAGGTTACACTAGTTCATGGTTGTGATGTGAATGTGCTAAAGGAAAAGGGAGAAAGCTTAAGAGGAAAATTTGATGACATGAAAATGCAAGAAGGTGAAGACATTACTCAATACAAGAACCAAGTTAAAGAAGTGGTGAATGCTATTCGAGGAGCAAGTGGAACAATTGATGAAGATACTAAGGTATGTAAAATTCTTAGAACACTATCACCTACATATGCTATTGGAGTTTCTGCAATTCATAAAATGAGAGTAGCACCCAAAAATAATGTTACACCTGATAGCTTGATTGGAAGATTGAATGCATTTGAGCTTAATAATTATGACATTTATTTTACCTAAGGTAGAATCTGCATTTGTTTCATCTTTGAAAATTGGAAAATCAAGTAGCAAACATAAGATAGGAAATGAAAGTGATGATGAACCTGAAGAGGATGACCTTGATGAACTTGAGGCATTAATGGCTAGAAGGATACAAAAAGGAAAAGGAAGATATAGAGAAAAACTACCCTTGGTATGTTTTAATTGAAAAGAGATTGGTCATATAGCAGCAAGATGTTCTAAAAACAAAAATGATGAAAAGACAAGTGAAAGATCTAGTGAAAGAAAGAATGATTCAAGAAATTACCAAGGTCATAGAGGTAACTGGCAGAGAAGTAACATAGATAACCAATACTACAGAGATAAATGAAAGAAGGCATGCTACCTAGTTGAAGATGATGATGACACTTAGTCTAAAATTGATGATGAAATTGAAGTGGTATTTGTGGCTTTGAAAGAAGATTCTAAGGAAAAAGAAAGGTATGTTGAAAAAATTCTTATTCCTAAAGTTAGCAAAAATGATACATGGATTATTGATAGTGGATGCACACATCATCTGACTGGCAATGAATACAAATTTGAATATCTTGAACACTACAATGTAGGATCTATAAAAATGGGAAATGACACACCTTGTCTAGTAAAAGAAAAAGTATCTAGATATTGTTGAATAATAAGGTCATATGTGAGAATACATATTGGGTGAAAGCACTTAACTATAATTTGTTGAGTTTAGTGCAGTTGAATAATACAGGTCACCGAGTTGTATTTGAGAATAGAAAGGTGAAAATCTATGATGAAGTGGGAAAACTGATTAGTACTAGTAAACAATTAAAAGGTAACTTATTCTATCTAGAAAATTTTGAAACTTCTTGTTTGTTAGCCAAAAATGAAGATTAATGGTTATGGAACAAGAGGTTATGTCATGTAAATTTTGACAACATGGTTAATATTAGTAGGAAAAGAAAATTTAGAGGTTTATTGAGCATATCTAAACCTAACTATGTAATGTGCAAACAATGTTAAATGGGTAAGATGTCAAAATCTAGTTTCAAGACAAAATATTACTCATCTAATGATAGTCTTGAGTTAGTTCACATTGACTCATGTGGTTGAATGAGAACTCAAAGGTATTATGGAGATAGATATTTTATCTTATTTGTCGATAATTTCTCTAGGACAATGACTGTCATGTTCTTAAAAGAAAAATCTGAGGCTTTCAAAATGTTTAAATGGTATTAAAAAAAGTGGAAAATGAAAGTGGAAAGCAACTAAAATTCTTAAGGTTAGATAGAGATGGTGAATTTATTTTTGATAAATTTACTAATTTTTGTAATGAGCATGGAATCAAGAGACATGTATCTACACTAAGGATACCCCAACATAATGGGATTACTAACAGAAGAAATAGGTCACTTTTTTTATTGTGCTAGAACATTGATGATAGAAAAGGATGTTGCACAAATTTACAGGAGAGAGGCTTTTAGTACTGTTGTTTACACACTAAACTAAGTTCAACTGAAGAAAGAATCAAACAAGACACCTTATGAGTTATGGTATGGTTACACACTTATTATGAGTTATTTGATAATATTTGGAAGTATATGTTTTTGATAGATAAAAGTAGCAAGAGGGTGCTGGCCCAAAATAGAGACTAGAGGCACATTAACAGCATGTTAATGGCACTAGCCGAAAGAGAGTTCCACAAATAAGCATTACAACATTGAAGCATTGAAGCCATGACTCTAAACACACTTTCCCCTATCAAAAAAAAAATCATGATGCTAGCAAGCCAAAAAACAAAATCAGACCTACAACTAATAGTGTTCAGATTGTAAGCAAACTAGAGCCACACCGGGCTAGTCTTAAAATAGTAGCAATTGACAAAACCCCCAAAAACAACACCGGGGGAATCCGACCAGTAATTGAGAAAAATAAAGACCCCCATAATTAACTACTTTTACCCCCTAGCTGCTTAGACAACAGTGTACTTGACCTCTCTTCCAATAGAAATTGGAAGAGATCCTTGTTGTCTTCATCCTCTGAGCGCTCCTCCAGCAAGCTTCTCCTGCACAAGACAAAGTAGTGGCTGAAATCCTCATGATTTTGAGGGAAAATTTGTTGGTCAGCTTATAGTGGTCTTCAAGCCTCTGGACCTTCCTCCTAAGGTCATCAATGTCACTATCCATCGCCAAAAAAATTTCTTGAGGATGCCTTTGAAATTAGTCACCTCAGAGGGGGCTCTGTCAACATTGGGATCATCCTCACGATTATGTGGTTCCTGGGTGGGGCTTAGATGGGGGGTGGGGTTGATGGAGAGATTTTGAGTATGCTGGGGACTGGAATGGGGGTGGGGGTCACCTCTATGGGGGCTAGTCAGATGATCAGAGGAGTCATTGAGGGACTCATGGGACAGGGAATCTTTTTCAGAGGCTTCATGGGTAGCAACCTTCTTAAGACTGGACTTGCATTTCTCCTTAGCAATCCTGCTAGAGCGTCTATGCCCAGTGCCACTAAGGTCCACCTCAATAATACCCAAGCCCTCCAAATCTTTCTTCTTGGGGTCAGTTATGGGGGTACTTTCAGAATCAATTTTGAGGTCAATAGAGTCAGATATATAGGAGTCATCATGGTTAGTCTGCTTCTTATGGGTCTTCTTCCATATTTTTCCTTTGACCATATCAGTCTTAGAAGTCTGAACAAATTGAAGGGATTGAGAGGAATAGGTGGGTTTAGCAGCTTCAACCGGAGGCACATTTTGGCTAATTTCTTTGATAATAGGGGGTTGGGGGGTAGGATAGAGGGCTTTGTGGAATTGGAAGAGGTGGAGGACGAGCCCATAGTGGAGAATGGGGGTGGGCTTGTCTAGATTCTCCTTAATATCAGCAATATTACTTTCAATAGAGTGAAGCAGATAAAAAGGAATAGACATCAAATCTTTATTCCTAATATGGTTCAAAAATGATAGGTGATAGTAGTAGTAAATAGTAAACTTACCCTCCAGAGTAAAGTATTTCATAATAATTAGATAGATTTTAGGTCAGAAGTCGGGGAGCTCCTCTCTGTTGAACCCTCCTTTCTTTTTCACATGTTGTTCCCCCTCCTGAAAAAATTGATTGAGGCTGGTGGGATCCGGGGTCCTACTCGTTGTTGGTGTTCTTTTTCCCAAAAGGTCAGCTTGGCATCAGGATTGATAGGGCTAGTGTCACATTCACTCAACACTCCAAATCTGATAGGAAAAAGGGCCAACAGACAAGGATCAAAGAGAGATCCTTCTACACTTTGAGCTCCACATCACTCAGGTGGGTGTACCTCATCTGCACACTCATACAATTTGTGTCACACTACAATCCTGTAGGTAACTGACTATGGAATGGTTCTCAAACTCCTAGGTATCCTATACCTTAATGAAGCCAATATCTCATGCAATAGCCCTACTTGCATGGAGCGAGTATGAAAACCAAAGATTTATCCTAACAACATGAAAGGGAAAAGGTGGGACTGAAAGGAAATGATTTTAAAATGATTGAAAGGACCCCTGAGATGCCCTAAGTCTCTGATAGACCAGTGCCCTATCCATTGGGCCACAAAGTCAAATACCCTACTACAAGAGATAGTTGTGAAACAAGAACATAATATGCTCAATGTGTTGATGCCTGACATCAATCACACACCATGACCAAACCTCAACTTAACACCCACCTGTGCATTCAAGCATGCTATTATCCATCAAAGGATTTTAACCCTCCCCTTAGAAGAGACCTATGAATCAGACAATACATTAACCAGCATCCACTAGAAGACAAACATGATCTATCCTTGATATCTCAGCTCATACATGCATAAACACTAACCCTGAACTAGTTACCTCTACGAAGATAACTCCACTTGCAAACACATAGGCAATGCAAATAGACAAATCAAACACCCTTGAAGTATGATTAATGCATTTAGAATTCAAATGGAAATAGCTTGGTGATAGTAAGAATAAATTGAGTCCTCATACATAAGACAAATCTGCTGCAGTATGCATTGTATTCTCTGAACCAACAATGGAAACAGAACACCCTATATGTAGAAAGAAGGGGAAATCTGTAGAGCAGAAACTTTCACCAGAACTGACAAAATTCAAAACCCTGAACAAGTCAAAAATTTGACCCTTTATACCACTAGCTACCATGGGAACCCAAAATGGGTTGCAACAAGTTAATGATAGCTAGGGCATAGCCTTCACCAACCAAGTTAAGAAACAGCCAGAAAACCATAAATTCTGGGTACCTCCTATCGCTGCAAATCCAAATTTGAAAATAAACGGTCACCTTGCACTCACGGGCTTCATACTCCTTAACCGCTTGCCCCTAGTCGCACAATCGCGTGGTCACAACCTCACCGCTACAGGAAATGGGCCACCCACCAACCTCCACCACCACAATCACTAAGACTTGGGCCCACCATATGCCACATGTCACACCACTACTCATTGCAGCCACCGAGTCACACCTGCCACAGGACCCACCTGCAAACCCTTGGCCACCTGGCACACCGGCACCAATCAGAACACAAAATGTCACCATCTGCCATCGGTCCCAAACACCACATGGCACCTAGTCGCATGATCGCATAGCCAAAAATTGGGCTATGCGATCATGCGACAGCCAACCAAAGGCCACCACATCACCACCACTGACAGTGGGCCCACCAAAAAACTGCCAAGAATTCATTGACTATGCGACTAACCATTCGCCAAGTCATGAGATGTCAGCCGCTAACCACCAGGAATGAAGAGATTGCATGACTAAAGAGAAATAGACCGCCCACCAAGTCGCTAAGTGCTAAGGGAATAACCACCAAAAACTAGCAAATAGGAGATAAACACAAGTCGCCAAGTCACAGAATGAAGACATAATCGCCAGCCAAGATGAACAACAGGAAGAGCTGGACCCACATGGATAGGTGGCAAGTAGTCGCATGATCACATGTCAGAGAAGTCTAACATGTGGCCATGCGATAACCAATCAGAGAAGAGCCTTTGAAAACTCGGGCCCACCACCCATCGCACTTGCGCAGTTAGGGAACAACCAACAAACAAGAAACTGCAAGGTCAAAAACACACAGGGTTTTCGACACAGCAGAAAACCGAAAACACACAGAGTTTTCGACGCTAAAGGATAAGCACACAAAAGCAGGAAGCACAGGGTCAAAAACAACGAAGGCCAAAAACACACAAACTGAAAACATCATGGACTTTCAGAAACACTGTGGGTTTTCGACACTGGCAAATTTTGAAATATTTCAAGCAGGCTTTAAACTTTGAATAAGTTTCTGGGTTTGGCGATTTAGGAGATGCAATTTGGACTGAAGCAAGGTGACAACAATAAAGAGCACAAGGCAGGACATTTGACAAGCACATGCAGGGGAGAGGCCAATCTCATAAGATTTTTGCAATGACAGAAAAAAGGCCTAACACTCATCTTCGTGTATTTTCTTCCAGTCATGGGGAGACCAGTCACTTTGGCAATAACTTCCTCATTCAGATGGAAATGAAGGCCTCCCACTGAGACCTTACGATTATTCCAAGTGGAGAAAAACTGCTTCGAGATCCTCTCATCATGTCCTCCTCTCATGCACTCCATAAACCCCCAAATCCTACCCTCTTTACAGTAGTGAGTGATGAGAACATCACTGCAAAAGGCTTCATCAATCTTATCAGGTTCAATACACAAAGTATTGGCCCCCATTTCAGATTTAGGATCAACCAGCATCAGAGTATATGTTACATTCTGAAAGAGGATAGAAATAGAAATTTTGATTCAAAAGGTGATGAAGGAATATTTATAGGCTATTCTACTAGAAGTAACACTTACAAATGTCTGAACAAGATTACTAACAAAACGATTGAAACTGCAAATGGGAGAGTTGATGAATTTGTTGAAAAGAATGATGAAGAAATCATGAAGGAACTTGAAGACTATGGTAGATATTTTTACATTGAAAATTATGAGACTCTACCCAAGTTATAGGATGGTATTACCAAGCAACACTCTATACAGACCAAGCATCAGCAAACTGTTACTGATGAAAATGACGATCATGTACCAAGTAAAGAAAACATTGAAAATAGAGATCTGAGCTTATACTAGTAAATTATGTGAGAAGATACCATCCACAAGATCAGATAATTAGAGACAAAAAGGAATGAATGATGACTAGAAGTAAGCTAAGGAATAACACTTTCTTAGTTTATGAATTTAAGCTTAAAATAGTTAGAGATGCACTAGAAAATGATGATTGGAGAAGAGAAATGAATGAGGAAATCAATCAAATATAGAAGAACAACACATGGACATTAGTATAGAAACCTAAAGATAAAAATGTGATTGGAACCAAATGGAGATGTAACAAGGAATAAAGAAAGATTGGTTTGCAAAGGTTATGCACAAGAATAAGGGGTCGAATATGGAGAGACTTTTGCACCCATTGCTAGACTTGAAGGAGTAAGAATATTGCTTACATATGCTTCCTACAAAGGATTTAAAGTTTATCAAATGGAAGTTAAATCTGAATTTCTGAATGAAATACTTGAAGAAGAGGTAAATATTGAACAACCCAGAGGTTTTGTTGACCCTAATCAGAGGAATATGGTATGTAAGTTGTACAAGGCACTCTATGGATTGAAACAAGCATCAAGAGAATAGTATGAAAGACTGCACTCTTATCTCATATGAATTGGATTTAGTAGAACAAGTGACAACAACAATTTTTATTTGAGATGTGATTTTCATAATATGATTCTTATTGCTGAAATTTTTTTATGATGATATTATATTTGGAGGTCATGATAACCTATATAAGTAATTTTCTAAAGAAATGAGCCAATAGTTTGAAATATCAATACTTGGAGAGATCAAATTCTTTCTTAGTTTGCAAATACAACAACTATAGGAAGGCATATATATCATAAAGGTAAAATACATCAAAGAAGTAATGAAGAAATTTGGTATGGAAGATTCAAAACTAGCTGGTACACCTATGGTAAGCCAATGCAAACTAATAAAAGATGACAAGACAACTGAGGTAAATCAAATCTTGTATAAATCAATGATTGGAAAGTTGATGTTTGTTGTGCAATGTAGATCAGATATTGCACATGTTGTTGGGTTTGTAACTAGATTTTTCGCTAATACTAAAGAATCACACATGAATGTTGTTCAAAGAAATTTGAGATACTTGAAGAACACTTAAAACTATAGTTTATTGTATAAAAGATAACACAATTTTGAAATGAAGATTTATACAGATGTTGATTGGGCTGGAAATAATGATGATAGAAAAAGAACTACTGGTGGAACATTCTTTTTAGGAGAAATATTGGTAACTTGAATAAGTAAGAAACAAAGATGTGTTTCGTAGTCCACTATAGAAGCATAATATGTTATTGCTGCTACAAATTGTTCACATATAGCATGGATAAAGAAACTATTGGAAGGTATGAATGAAGAGATCACTTATCTAATGAAAATTTATTTTGATAACACAAGCTCTATAAATATTTCAAAGAATCTAGTGATGCATGCAAATACAAAGAATATATCTATCAAATATCATTACTTGAGGGAACAAGTTTAGGAAAAGAAAGTCATATTGGAATATGTAAAGTCACAAGAACAACTTTTTGACATATTTACTAAAACCTTACCAAAGGATACATTTGAATACTTGAGAGGCGAGCTAGGGGTCTATCCCCTATCTAATAGTCAGTAAGGTGATTTGGGGTATTTGGGATTTCTAAGGTTGTGAACGAGGTGAAATAAATTGGAAGAGACTGCATATTGTCAAAGGGAGAGAATATCACATAAAATATATAGTTAGGAGGAGAGATTCAATAAAATATTCAGATATTCAGGAAAGATAAAGGGAGAGAGATAACTAATAAAAGAGAAGATTCACAAGAGAGATATTAGTTAGGGAGAGACAATGATGATGTGTAGTGATTAAAAATATTAAATACACAAGCTAGGCAGAGCTTATTGAGCCACAACATATATACAAAAGTTGTAGACAGATGTTTGGTATTCTATGGCATATTTCATATTATGTTTTTTTTTCCATCAATGCCAAAGGGAGAGGTTGTTATACTACAACTAATTGAATACCTTAAAGGAAAGATTGACAACTGATTGATTTACTTCAAAGATGAAGATTTATGATCATTGAGATACAAAGGTATATGTGAGAAATTAAATTATTTATTATATTATCATTGATGTCAACTAAGTTTTGACTATACTTATCATGATAGTTAAAAACATCTAAAGAAGGGAATAATGGTGAACGAATGAGATATTAACATGAGGATTAGATGTATGAGTTAGATATGGATATGGTATTCATTGGGTAAATTATTGATGAGTCAATGACATTATGTGAGTGATTTTATTTTATTACATGATTTTGTAAAAGATTAACGACTGAGAATGAACAAGTTAATGTGGTCAGTAAATGAAGAATTCAATATACACCGAGCTGATATAGTTTAAACAAAGCAAGTGTAGTATATACTGAGTATAGTATTAACCAAGTTAGTTGTTATTGACACATCATGGTATTGACCAAGAAGGAGAAATAAGGAGAATTATTTGATTTCTAACCTTAGATGATGAGTTGAACAAATATGGATGATTTCTAGGCTAATGATGTGTTAGAGTAAATATTTGTTACTTTTTCCTCTTTAATTAAGTTTACTTAGGTTAATACATTTATTAGGTAGACGGATATCATTGAATCCTATTTAGACTCTACGTCATCTTAAGAGGATATTGTAGAGTTCTATTAAAACTCTAATTCCTCCAGGTTGAGACACTTGTCTCAACCTTGTCCACTCTACCTATCTTCTCATGCCTATTTAAGAAGAGCCTATGTACCTTTGTAAGCACCTCAATACCTCAATACTTCAACACCTCATTACCTCATTGCAATACATCTCTTATATTGATTGTATCTCTATTCTGGAGGGTATTTATAGACTAGCTCCTGGGTATAGGATGAAATATCCTAACATGGTATCAAAGGCTATAGTTTCATAGCTCTTTCTAGTTTAGAGAGTTTTTTTGGTTTTTTAAAAATATTTTGAGGTCCTTGGTCTTCTATCCTACAGTTTACCATTACCTTTTTTTATTGGCTAAGGCCATATTATTTCCTTATATATGTTGATCTATGTTTTGATCAATTTCTAGGTTGTATTTTTCTATGGCAATATACTTATTGATGGGTCATATTTGTATTTGCAACTAGAGAGATCTTATGGCTGTGAGTTTCTTTTGGTGATCAACTGCTAATATGATCAATGACATTATTGTCCCTTCTTGTAGACTCTATTGCCCTTATTTTTGGAAATCTAGATTTTGCTTCCATGGGCTTTGTAGGTTGCTTTCTTATGGGAACTCAAGTTACTAGATTCAGAGTCGAATGTTCTCACCACTAGACTACCTTTCTCTTGATGCTTGTCCACTTGCTTGGTCAGATCAAAGTATGTGGAAGGTGTTTATTTTCTTGGAGAGTATTATTTTATTCTTAGATTAATATGAATGAAGGCCAGATCTTGTGATTGTCTATATGTTGACTATATTGTCAGAAAATTGTTCACTCATCCTCTCTATAGATTTCTTTTTAGAGTATTATTGGTTGTACCAATGGCCCAAGTGACACCCTATTTCCTTCAGCTCTTACTAACTGTGGATCCACTTAGAATCTTCACTCATGTAGAGGAAATTTTTTGATCATTGGATCCATTGATGGAAATCTTAGCACCTTGCACGGGTGATCACCGTGAGTTTCTGATTCCCCTTCCATTAAGGGTTGTTTTAGTACAATCTCAAGGAATGGGCTACCAAGAGAAGAAGAATACAATAAAGAGGGAGCACCAGCATATGAGGAGAGTGCAGATTTAGGCCACCTATAACATTGGGTCTCATAGGACTCTCACCACCACTAGGCTAGGAGACACCTTCTACAATTGACTGCTCATCCCACATTCTTCTTGAATGCTTGCTGATGATTACTAGTGTTGTCAGTCATTTTGGTTTCCAATTTGAATTTTTGTTTTCAATGATGGGGACATATTTTTTTCCCACTATCATCTCATGGTAATGGGTAAAAGCACAAAGTTGTGTCACATTTCAGGCTAACTTATCAGCATAGTTGAATTTGAGTATTTCTAAGTAAATTATTTTTTGTCAAACATATGGCCTAGCTAGATTCATTCTAGCTAAGTAGATAAGTGCTTCAAATTTTCCAATTGGAAATATCTATTAAATACATGTTTTATACCAATTACTAAAGAAATACAATTATTTTAGGAAAGTGTTGTTTCGATAACTCCTGCTCTTTTTAATGATATTTTTTAACAAATATAAAAATACCCATTTTTAGAGCACAAAGTCAAGATTATCATAATATAATTTTTATAGTATTTTAATTATATCTAATATAATATTTATAGCATTTTAATTATATCTAATATATTATAATTTCAAAATACTAAAAGTAGGTATTTTAACATTCCAGAACAAGATGCTTAAAAAATAGAAAAAAATAGTAAAGCTTATCCAAAAAAAAAAAAAATTATATTTAACACTAGAGGAGAGAGTTCTCATCAAGAATGTGTGATTTTTCTAAATGTGTAATTATATTTAACAATCGACTGCTTAGCCCACATTCTTCCCAAATGCTTGCTGATGATTACTGGTGCTGTCAGTCATTTTGGTTGCCAATTTGAATTTGTCTTTTGAATGATGGGGACATATTTGTTTCCCACATTCATCTCATGGAAATATCTTGAGTGAATGTGGCAATCACATCGGAGATGGTCTTTCAAATTGATGGTCACCAGCTGATTGCAAAATTATGTATCAATGTGAATCAACTATCCAAATAGTCTCAGTGCCTCTAAATTTGTTAGCAATAGCATTGATTATAGAAATGGAGGGCCCGTCAAATAAACTGGCTCATTTAATGAGGGCCCATGCAATCAATAATGTGAATTGGTTCGATAATTTTGTGGTATATCAAATCTTTGGTGCACTTAATAGCCAATGGCCCACACTTGCTTTGTGCTAGTGGCTTCCTCCGCAATTACTTTACTACCATTAGCCATTCTCTTTTTCTATGCACTCAACATAGTCTCTCATTTATGTACATTATTGTATTGGATGAGCATGGACCTTATCTTTGGTCTAGTGGATCAATGGTTACACATGATCACACCATAATTTTCTTCTGGTCGACACCTTTATCAACACTTGGTCACCTTTATCAACAACTTTATTGGATCTTGATGTCTAATCTATAGCCACCATAGATATTTGAAGGTACCTCCCATTGTTTTTTGATTCAAGTGCAAGTATATTGTGAGGAGATTTAAAAAGGTCAGGCCATCGTGTGAATACTAATGCCTTGGAATTTATTCCATATTCACCATAGGTAAGATATTTATTTTATTTGTCTACAATGGAACTCACTAAGTCCACTTGTGTGTGGATTTGAATTGTATCTAGCAATGTTATTTTGTTTCCTTCAATGGTACGAGTGGTTATGGGTCAGTGTGCAGAGCCACCATCAAACCCAACCACCTACTCAGCTCTTTTTGGGTCCTCTCCATCTAGGAGGGGCACTCCTTTCTAACATGATGAGATGATGGTCCCATGAAGGACCAAACCTACGCCCCTGGATACTTAAGAAGAGTGGCTCACTTTTTCACCTTTCAGCCCTAATAGGCATTTTTCTTCAAATAACCATAACATGGACATTTGAAGTTTAATTTTGGAAAATGAAAAATCATCGCAAAAGTGATTTCATGTACTATTCCTTGGTGCAATTTCTTTTCAAGTTTTTGCTTGAGTTTTCCTTTGGATCAGTTGACCATCCTATGTAACTACTATTGTGTAGACACATTACATCCCGCGTCCATCCATGGCTTTTGAAGATTTTTCACACATGATGTTCCATAAAACCTTTTGTACTCACACTGAATTATAAAGTGCCATGGGAGGTTGTGTAGAGCCTTTGTTTTCCAATCATAGCTTTTTCAAAGTGAGAGTTCCTCCATGAAAATAGAAAAATCACTGTTATTCTTACCTCATGCGAGTGTGTAGTTTGACGACACACACCCTTTTCTTAGTTGCAAATAATTTTGGTCCCTTCTAAAAAGTATGGTGATACATCATTCTAGTGGATCTATCAAGTCTCACCCAAGACAACATTATTGGGAGGTATCTTGCTATTTGTCCTAATTCTTCCTTGATTTCTCTTGAGGTGCATTAAGACACTCTTGCATTCCTTTTTAGTGGAGGTTCCTTGGTATCACTTGAAGTGTGTTGAAACACTCTTGGATTGCTATCTCTTGGATTCCTATAAGAATATTGCACCTTCATTTTCAAAAAAGTTGAGAAGTGATAATGGTATCACTCAAAAAATATCATTGGTTGTGTAGTAATGGTCACTCATGCAGATTCATGTGTTGTCTATATCTTTGATTTACAGATGCTATTGCCATTATTTCCATATGATCAATGTTTGAGAAGTGTCATGTAGAGAACTCATACAGATTGTTGTCTTCCTGATCATCATCTTCTTCAGAGTAGATCATCAGATATAGCACCAGATCACTCACCAATAGTTTTCTACATATTATTTATGCTTTAGTGGTGCTCATGTTCATAATTTTAGGACATATTTTTGAAGGCTTCTCAAACCTTCTTGTTCTCTCTTTTGGAGAGGAGTTTTATGCCACTTGGTTTTCTCCTTTTCTCTAGTTATGAGAGATTGCATTTTAGTTGTACATTGGTACCTAGCATGGCCTAGTTGTTGGGACCCATAAATAATTTCTACTACACATTGTTCTACTCTATAAGTTACACTTAAGGGGGGTGTTAGAGTAAATAGTTTTTACTTTTTACTCTTTAATTAAGTTTACTTAGGTCAATACATTTATTAGGTAGATGGATATCATTGAATCCTATTTGGACATTAACTCATCTTAAGAGGATATTGTAGAGTTCTATCAAAACTCTAGACTTCTTCCATGTTGAGACACTTGTCTCAACCTTGTCCACTCTACCTATCTACTCATGTGTATTTAAGCAGAGCCTATTTACCTTTGTAAAAACCTCAATACATCAATACTTCAACACCTCATTACCTCATTAAAATACAACTCTTATATTGATTGTCTCTCTATTCAAGAGGATATTTGGAGACTAGCTCCTGGGTAGAAGATGAAATATCCTAACATGATGGGGTTTGTTATGAAGATCGAACAATTAACAAAATTCAAGGTTGATCAGATGATGGAGAATGAAATGTGTTTATGACACAAGTTCTGAGGAAGGATGAAGTGACAAAATCAATGGTAAAGATTAAGAGGCCAAATATATGGCAGGGAAGAAAATGGTTTACCGTGTCTATTTAAGGAGACAAGAGATTCTTAATTAAGTCTGGAATGTGCATGAGAAGATTGCATTCATGCAAGGCTAGTCAAATAAGTTGATGAAAAAACTGAGTAATTATGTAGACAACAATGAGCGTTAGAGAAAGGAATTAACCGAGTAGGACAAAGTTGGAGGGGAACAAAGGAATTGAAAAGAGTATATTGGCCAGAGGTATTATGTTCTTAGCATAGATCTAGAAATATACAAAGAAAGTTGTAATTGAATCAGATCATTATTGTTGCATTCTAACCGGTGCTATAGATAAATCTCTTAATTGAGTGGGACATAACAATCTTTATTTCATTATGACATTCAATGAATTTTTATTGTTCTCATGTTGACCCTATAGTGAATGTTTGGTCATGGAGAATTGTTAGTGATTAATCCTCTAACAAGGTAACACCTTACAGTGTGTTTTGTAACCTTTAACAGGGTTAGCTCCTAATAAAGCTCACTTCAGAAGAGCAAAATTATTTTTGATTACATTCCCTAGTATTTTTTCCCCTAACAGGGTTTCCATGTTAAAATCAAAGTGTTATATGTGATAATTTGTTATTTTACTTTACACATTATAGTTACTTGATTGATCAGTATATACACTAGTTAATTTACTAGTACTCCCTTAATGAACATAATGGAATTGACAAAGTTTTACCAAGTTGTTTGAATTGTTTAAAATATTTGTTTTATACACCAGGGAGTGTTTTGGATTGTAGGATAACTAGACTTAACTGAATCTCCCCCGCCCTCTCAGTTATCTAACAATATTATTTTTCTTCTCTTTAGTAGGCTATGGGGACATTTCTATTTATCTTGATCTAGAGATGTGATTTTAGGAGTGGTTGTTTTTTTGATAAAAAATGATGTTTTTAATTATATTAAGTGGGGTAGAGCCCTCACCCATTATAGTTCAATCATAATAAATCAACAAAACTAAGATAGTGCTTGGAGAAAAAGCTCACAACCATGAAGAATTAAAAAAAGAAACTAAACAATGAAAGAGAAAAACTAAAAAGACTAAGATAACAAAGTTACATTAGAAATATAAGTAAAATAGAGTTTTTCTTATGATAAAACCAAAAAAATATACTAACAACAAATGAGAAGCATTAACCAACCAAGGACATCACCATTAAATTCAACAAGGCACTCAATCGATATACCCCCAACCCTTTAACACCAACTAAAGGAATTTCTCCCATGGGGAAGAGGACATTGTATTAGTCCCCTTTGATGTCTCATTCTTTGGATCTAATGTCACTTTAATTTTCCTCATCCATTCGATTTTCCTACCCAAAACCATGACCCCCATTAGTACACACTACATAGGATTTTTATTAAAAATGATCATGCTCTCTTTACCATTCCCCACCTACTATATTATTTCTCTATCTTTCTCACATCTATTAAAATTTTTAAATGGTTTCAAGAGTACCCATATGGGTCCCGAATTCCTTAGACCCCATAGCTAAGTTGTGTTATTCATCACCATCTTTGGTTTCTCTACCATCACCAATTTGTTTCTTCTCCTCCTCATCTTCTTAATAGTCAATTAGGACATACAATCCTTCAAGTTCCTCTTTACCTTGTATTTCAATTAGAGGAGAATGCAAGAAGGAATCCTTAAATATTAGGATTAGAGGATCTATTTGAGTCTCCTTAGTTCTCTTAGAAGCTTCTTCAATACACATAGAGTCTTTGAGCTATTCACCATTATTCTCCACAATAGGTCTTTTCACTATACTCTACAATCTTTGTGATAAAATAAAAATTTCCCAATCTTGCATACCTCCATTTCCTAGAGGAAGTGGTTATGCCCTCCATAGAAAAGTTACCTATGAAATATATCTATTCTAGGGAAAGGGAACATAGTAGGGTTTTCCTTATGGGATTTATAGAGAGCATTTCCTTTACTACTTAATATTTTTAGCCATAATCTATTAAGGGTAGAAATAGGGGTTTTTCATTTACCAATAATAGTGTTGGGTATGATGTTAACTAATAGTAGGGGAGATTCACTTCCTAAGAATTTTTTTTTGTTATTATGTATGAGAAAAATGGATCACGCTATAAATTATCATGAGAGGACGAGGGTGCATCATCTTTATAACATTTTTATTTTGGAGAGATTGTGTGGACATTTTTCTTATCCTCAAGGAGAGGGTTACGGGGCGGTGTAGGGTTTATAACATGGGTTTTTTCTAGACAATATTTGTAAATGGCATAGATAATGCCCTAGAGAACCGAAGGGAAAACCCCTTCTACAATATATTTTAATATAGACAACTAAAAAAAGAAATGAAATCTAATTGGTTTTTATGTCTTAAATGATGTGAGAAAAAGTACTTTTTTGAGAAGATAAAGTAGGAGATGGAATGAAACCTTACAAAAGAACTAATATGTTGAAGGGGTTGGGACTCATAAGGGGTGAGACCACTGAGTTAAATAAAACAAAACTAAATAGAACCAAAAGATAATAGTAGAAAATTTAAAAAATAGAGAACAAATACCCACAAAAATAGTACCAATTAGAGGAAGGGGTTCTTAATATAATTTTAGTCTCGATTTAATTATTTTTAAAAATGTAGCTCAAGGTCCTTTTCTCTTCACATTAGGTAGGGGATGAATAAACCAAAAGTCATGGGAAAGAGCTAAGTAAAAGTTATACAATTTGTAAATAAGCCTCTAAGGAAAGGGAAGCCCTCCCTTAACCCAAATGAAAACCATGGACTAAGGAAAAGTGGAGAGAATTTGAAACAAAAAATTAAGCAAGTGACCCTATGCCTAAAATGATTGATCATAGGAAATAGATATGAATGAAAGTTTTTAAACCTACCATCACTTCATTAAAACAAGGTTCAAAACCCTCGCATTTGCTCAAAATTTCTTCTCTATTAAAACCCATTATGCAAGAGAGAAATTATCTCACCTAGCAATATAAGTCTTTTAAAATCCTACTTGTAGTGTACCTTGGGATTTTTGGTAAGAGTAATACCTTCAAAAATCAATCTAGTAGCCATTGCAATAGTCTATGGTGTGAGGCAATGAATGACAACTTGCTAGTAGAAACAAGACCCTTGTCCCAAGCATTGGAAAATTTCTCAGATAACTCAAGGTTGAAGCCCTACAGGCCCTCAATGTAGTTAGTTAGGTTACCTCTAACCAAAATAGGCCAAATAACCATGTCATTCTTGAAAATATCATAATTTTCAGATTTAGAATATAGTACTCAAGAAAAAACTTCCTCACTACATTTTGGTTTTTCAAGGAAGGATCCCTATAGCTCAAGTTTGGCTTGAGTGGGGGTCCAATATTACTAATGTTCTTGTATTTGTGACTCATGATGCAAGACTAAATCTCTTCTTTTTTGGTATTTTGTGAACATCTAGAAGCATGTTGAGTGCTAGGCCTATAATGGGGAGTAACCTACAAAAAATCCCAATCTGATAGTCAAAACAGTAAAATTTATAACAACTACTAAACAAGTTTAGATAGAGAACACCTTGGATGCATCTCATATATCCAATCTTGATGTCTACCATATAGTTTAAGCCTTCTAATAGATCCACTTTAACACAAACACTATTCTAAAATCAAATTATAATATATTATTGTATATATAAATATAAAAAATAAAATAACTAAGAATAAACACTAAGGCAGTGGGCGGTTTCCCTAAAGCACAATGGTACTTTTCTGATTTCTTTGATCATCTAAATTTTTTTACTGATTTTGGTTTCAATAAAATTTATTTTAAAATTAATTACGCCGAAGGCGTTTCTTATATGAAACGCATTTGGCTGGGTTAACGCCATTGACAACCGTCTTGCATGCTGTATGCATGCAAGATGATTGAAATCATCAGATCATCTGTCGCATTTGAAAAACCCTTATTTTGTAAAAGTTTATCAATGTGAACACGTTTGGATATTGAAAAAACATGATTTATCAACTCGCGCATAACCGGGGTTAGCTTGCAGTTTACAAGATGCGCGTTGATTTCGTTTCGAGGTTTAAGATCTGAATCGTTTGTTTGTAAAGTACTTTACAATCTCAGACGCCTGTTGTATTTCTCTGACAGTTTTTGGCGTACAAATTTGTCAAAAGTGACAGCCTGTTATTCAAAAATCTCATCAGACGCCTTGGGGAAAATGTAGAACAGGATGATGTTAAGAGTGTTTATAAACAATTCAATAGGTAATGCCTTCTAAAAGTCTCTGTATCAATCAATTAGTAAGTCATCCAATTTTATTGTATCCTCCAATCAAATTTCGCAGGGAACAACGGAACAGGTACGATTTGGTGCGAACATGGCATTTGGTGGGTGTGTTTGGGAAAGTGCCTAGAGAGGTAAATGAAATAATGCCTTCAAAGAATATATGAGATGCCTTTGGAGATTTAAGCAGCGTCAGATGAGACGTCTGAAGTGATTGCTCCTGTTTCAAAAATCTCGTATGCTCCCTCATAGCCAAAATGCTATTCGAATAAAATAATGGTGGGGCGCTACAATGAAAATGAACCCTAAGGGAGATATCATCATTGTTTGTTTGATCAAGCAAGGCGTCCAGGAAATCCTTCTCTGCATCTCTCCCATCGCTCAACTCCGCGCTTCTCGTCGCTACTCGATTTCTTATGCATAGATCTAAAAACTTATGGGTTCGCTTTAAATGAAATCCTATCTGACGCCCCACGCCATGAAGATCGAGAATCCCAATCCAAGGAAACAAGTCCGCAAAATTGGGTTTTTGGCAGAGCTTTGCCCATGATATAAGAGCATCGGTGAACTCCAGAGTGTCGGGATTGTTGGGGTTAGATAGTTCTGTGCTGAACATCAGATTACCAATGAGATTCAGAATCATTTTGTATATTGTATCCCCAATGGCCACACTCTTTCCCTTCACACTCTTCTCCTCGAAAATCAATCGAACCATTTGGAATACGGAGTCCCTTCTGATATTTTGAGGAGCTTGGAGTTTCTTGGTAGAGAAGAACCCAAGAGTGGAAATTCGTCTAAGCATTTATCCTGTTCGTCGTATCTTCGTGAGGAGCGGAATTGCCTATTGCAAACATGCGACGAAAGGACGCTTTGGTGTGAACATGGCATTTGGTGGGTGAGTGTTTGGGAAAGTGCTGAGAGAGGTGCTTTCCCGAAAGTCCAACAAAAAAACCTTAGGATACAGTTATTAGATATTAAATGAAATAATGCCTTCAGAGAATATATGAGATGCCTTCGGAGATTTAAGCAGCGTCAGATGAGGCATCTGAAGTGATTGCTCCTGTTTCGAAAATCTCATCCGCTCCCTTGTAGCCAAAATGTTATTCAAATAAAATAGTGGTGGGGCGCTGCAATGAAAACGAACCCTAAGGGAGATATCATCATTCGTCTGAGCATTTATCCTGTTTATTGTATCTTCGCGAGGAGCGGAATTTCCTATTGTGAAGATGCAATGAAAGGACATGTGGCAATGAGGTTGCAGGCTCTGACAACTAACCAATCCCATGGCCTCGATAAGGTTATGAAAATATAACTGTTTCAAATTTTATTGTTATTTTGTTTTAATTATTTTATGTTTGAGTAATTAGTTAATTTTATTTAATAATCTACATAAAAGATTATATATATTACAAATTATAATAATAATATGACATAAATTATAATACATTATCTACATTTTAAATTAAATAAATATTTGAATAAAATAATTAATATATAATATAATAAATACACAATAAATTGTTAAATAATACACATTCAAAATAGAAAAATTAAATAAAGAAACCTAAACATATAATTCGAAAAAAAAAAACTTAACATTTAATCCGCATACAAATTGCATACTAAATTGCAATTACTAGTTAATTAAAATCAATTAAAAAAATTAATTTCTACTACCATAACTATTTTGAAAAATAAAATATAAAATTTAAATCTGAACTATTGAAAATTGATAGAATGCTGACATTAAAAAAATAAAAATTGAACAATTCAAAACTCATAATACTCTGGTGAAATGTCCATTCAAATATCCCTCTAGTTTGTGAACGACGTCAAGCTGAGCACGTTCTAACTTCTGAAAACATTGAAGGAATGCAAGAACACTGTAATTACCCGTTCCGTATTTTATGGGTTTGTTAGTATGGTCATACCTTCATTAATTTCTAAGATTGTGAGGAGGCTAAGAAGTTATAATTGCATCCCAAATTAACAAATCCTCTGCTCGTTTCTCGTTTATTTAATGGAACGAAGAGCTTTCAAGGAAGGAGAGCATCCATAGCTTGGAGGATACTCTTCGCCAGGACCAATTGCATGCACATAACGTGTGGAAGATAAAAAATTTGAGTAAAACGTCTCATACGGCTAGGTCAAAACAGAAACCCCTGGCAAATGTCGCAAACCCTAAACGGTGTATTAGTAAGGAAAATGTATTCCCATAACCAAGCCTCAAGGGACAATGCAGTTTCATTGATTCTAGCGTGCTCCTTCCAAATTTAGGGTACTCCTAAATTTTATATATATGCCCATATGCTTGGAGGATACTCTTCGAAATGACCAATTGTATATCTATAACGTGTGGAAGATAACAAAGTTGAGAAACCCCTGGCATACGTTGCAAACCCTAAACGATGTATTAGTGAGGAAAATCTATTCCCACAAGCAAGCGTGAAGGGACAATGCAATTTCATTGATTTTAGTGGGTTGCTTCCAAAATTAGGGTAAGTAGCGTTGGATTTTCTTTATAAATATGGGCCTCATGGCCATGTGAAGTTATACAATTGAGTAGAATTGTTTGAAGGAAAGCAAGAATAAGAAGAGATGCCGCAACGCACAACGATTGAGCTCCACGGAGTTACTGTTTATCCTTCAAAAGAAGAAATTGAGCGATTGTTAAGGGATGTACCAGGGTTTCAGAATGTTAAGGACGTTCAGGGGAGGACGGTTATCGTAAATCACGAGTTAGGATCCGAAGATCAGATAGGTATTAAAAGTTGTTTCTTCGCATTATTTTTGCATGGGTATTATCCAAATGTTCATAATTTTACATTATAACCACGTGTTTGACTGTTTTTTTCATATATATGTTCAGTTAATAAACTGAAGGAAAACTATGACGATGCTGTAGTCAAAGTGAGGGGAACAGGCTGACGAATAAAATGTTGCAGCAGCGCCGTTTGAGAATTGAGATGGTGAAACTATGAATTATAATCTCGCTTCATACACTTTTATTGTTATTCTGTGTGAAATGCCCAGCTTAAAATAAAACCATCCCGGTGAATGTTTGTTCATTGGGATGGATTTATATGTGTGAAATTATTTTAGGTAAATAGAGTACTGTAGTACATGTAGGTAAATTTAATATCGAGATTTAAAACATCCATTATTGTGCTCTATAAATTTGATTGTCCATGTGCATGTATAAACTAATAAATATAAGGTGAATGGTTGAAAAATAGTAAAATTTAACTTCTATGTAACATAGAATATTATGATGCACCTTTTAGCTTCTAAATAACATAACTCTATTTATAAATAAACATCTTTATTTATATGGTTTATGAGAAATATTTTTTCCTTAAATTTAATCTGTGTTATTTTTATATAATATAACATTCAAAGATCTTCTAAGCGTAATTTTGATTTCTGAATTTCTTGAAAAGATAAATACAGTAAATATTGAAGGAAAATATCATTATTTTGGATCCGACAAGTTCTATTGGATGTTTGAAAAAGTTAAATTGATAAAATTGAATTATATTGAAGCATAAATTGAGTGTAAAAATAGTCAAAAGAATATCACAGAATACTAGACAAAAGATTTGTTATCTTTTCAGGAATATTAATGAATGCAAGTGAGAATCAAAGATTAAAATAAGTTGATTAAATTTTGTAATTTGTATATTTTTATAATTTATTTCAAAATATTGAATAAATTATTTATTTATTTAATTAGTATGCTACAATATTCCTAATATGGAGTAAGTTACTTATAATTGGTTAGTAATTCATTTTGACATTATTAAAAGTTCATAATGTATCATATTGATCTATTAAAACTATTATAACTATTCGATACTATTACTCATATTATATATACAATAATATTAATCATATGTAATAAAAAATATATATCAATAAAATAAAATTAGCACTATTGTTATATTTACAAATAAAATAAAGATTAAGGTTTAAATTAATTATAATTTGCAATCAATAATTATCTATATAATTATAATTAAAAAAATTATTTATTACTACCATTATTATTATATAAAATATTATAATTATATAATTTTATAATTAATTAAAATATCTTATATATTATAATAAATTTATTATAATTAAGATTAAATTTATATTAAAAATTAAATTTAAAATTAATTACTAAAGACAAGTACTTGGCCACTACGTGGCACTTGTTGATATTGTTGTAGTGTAATAGTTATGTTGAGTGTTCTTGTTCTTATCATAAAAATTCAAAGATTATTTGAGTATTATTTTTGAGCATTTTTATTGAAGATGAGGTTCTTTATTTGTGATCTCATGGATCTACAATTCCTCATCAATTATTGAGAAGAGCAATTATTATAATATTAGTTTACCCTTTCAAAATTATTTTTGTCCAAAGCACCATAAATATTTTTATAAGATTTGATTTTTGCTTTACATTTTTTTCATAATACAACAATAAAACAAGATAATAATTTACTTCATTATTATCATTATCCAACAGTTTTCCATTTCAATAGTTTTTAATACTGTTTATTAAAAATTCTAGAATTTACTTCATAATAGAAGTTTAATTGTTTCTTCCAATTTAATATTTTAACAAATTAAAATAAATATAATATAATTATATTTTAATAAATATATAAATCTTTTACATACAAAATTATCATAAAAAAAAAAAATACTGCTCTTACATAAGTTTTTTTTGTAAAATAATTAAGAGCTGTAATTAAAAAATGATTATATTTTTATATTTACCATAGCCCCGTTGACATTTGAGTATATTAACCACAACCACGTAATTGCAATACCAAAAAGGTACAGTCCAAGATTGGATGTAGTTAAGTTGCACTTCATAGCAGCTTTGTACATATTTTAGTCACACTATGTATGCAAAAACGCAACGCTATTCTAGTTGGAAAACCACTGGAATCATAACATCTGACGTTGGACTCTTAACAGCTTTCCAATGCTCGGCCTGCGCTTTGTATCGACGATCGTATAGACATTAAATACAATTATTTGTTCGAGCTAGACATCATATACATTGCCTTGCACTCCATGCTTGTCATGTGCCAAAACTAGCAATTTTCAAAGTTGCTCGCAGACTTTGGAGACGTGCATTGAAATTTTGAATAATTTGGCTTTTCCAAAGCTACTTTTTATTTAATTTTTTAGGAGTTTATATTTTCTTTGGTATGGAAGATAAGGGTATTAGGGCTTGTGTGAATTAGAGTCCAAATAATTTGCCCAAAAAAAAATTATTGTGTTTAGTAATGATCATGAGAAAAGACTAGGGTTTGAAGTTTCAGTATGTGATCTCTTGTGGTGGTTACAATTTGCAAAAACTAGGGTTTGAGTACATATTGTTTGAAAGAAAGGGGTTTGTGGAATTTTCTATAAGATGTTTGAATTTTTCCTAATTTCTGAAAAGAGTGAAATACAAAGAAACACAGTTGCCCCACCACAACTGAAAACATTGAAGGAATGTAAGAACACCAGAATTACCCATTCCGTATTTGGTGGGTTTGTGAGTATGGTCATACCCTCATTAATTTTCAAGATTGTGAGGAGGCTGAGAAGAAGTTATAATTGCATCCCAAAGTAACAAATCCTCTACTCGTTTCTCTTTCATTTAATGGAACGAAGAGTTTTCAAGGAAGGAGATTGAGCACAAATCAACCATAGCTTGGAGGATTCTCTTCGCTGGGACCGATTACATGCACATAACGTGTGGAAGATAAGAAAATTGAGAAACCCCTAACAAATGTTGCAAACCCTAAACAGTGTATTAGTAAGGAGAATGTATTCCCATAAGCAAGCGTGAAGGGACAATGCAGTTTCATTGATTTTACGCGTCCCTTCCAAATTTAGTGCAAATCCCGTTAGTTTTTTTTTATAAATGGGCATGGCCATATCAAGGATGTCACAATGCACAATGATTGAGCTCCAAGGAATTACTATTTTTCTTCGAAAAGAAGAAATTGAGCAATTGCTAAGGGATGTACCCGGGTTTCAAAATGTTGAGGAGGTTAATAGGAGGATGGTTATCCGAAAAAAAACCCAAGATCATATAGGTATTATGAAAGATTATAATTTAAAAAATGAAAGATTAAACAATTGATAGAGAAAATCATATGAGAAAGTTGAATGACTTTCACTTAATTCAATGAATAATTATAATAACTTAGAATTGTCTTATAGATAGTTGATTTTCTAAAAAGAGGAAAAGAATAAAAAAACAAAGTTAGGATTATCTAGCAATTTGAAATTTGTTGATTTCCAACCACTTTCTTAAATCAAGATAAAATTGAAAAATATAAAGTTTATGCAAAGTTTATCTTAGTAGTATGCAAAGTACTATTTATTTAAATAAAAGAAATAAAAAATATATAAGATCTATTCCAACTCATCATTCCAATCTTCAATCTCCCCCTAAATGATCAATAGAGGCAAGTCGCAATTGATTTCTGAAAGCAATAAAACTTGTAGTTGGAAGATCTTTAGTAAAGATATCTGCAACTAGTTCAGATGAAGGATGGAACTATAGATTCTCTTGCCCATCTTCAACCAAGTTGTGATGGTAATGATGCTGAATTTATATGCATTTGAATCTAGTATGAAACATAGGGTTCTTTGTCATGGAAATAGTGCTATTGCTATCATAATAGATAGTAGTTGGATGCTCCCGAACCAAACGAAGATCTATCAATATCCATCTAATCTATATTATTTTAGAACTTGTTGATGTAGCTTCCATGTATTCTGCTTCTACCCAAGAAAGAGTCACTATTGCATGTTTCTTACTACTCCAAGGGACAACTCTAGAACCAAGTGAAAAAACATAGCCAAAGGTAGATTTTCTATCATCCACCCAACTTTTTCCTCTTCTAAATTGGACCATTCAAATATGCCAAACAACCAATGAATCGAAGATGAGCCAAAAAAGGGTTTTGAACACTCCAAGCTTCATTTGGAGTGTTGTTTTGAACTAGGTTTGTGAGACTATGGTTGAGAATATATACAACAGTTGCAACTGCTTCTCCCCAAAAATTATTTGGAAGATTTTTGGTCAGCATCTTACTTTGTGTCATTTCTATAATGGTACAATTCTTTCTTTTAGCAATACCATTTTGTTGGGGGTGTATATGATGTAGTAATTTATCTTTGTATACCATTTTTTATACAAAAATTAGAAAACTCAGTAGAATTAAACTGTCCCCTCCATCTATTATGATTATTTTGATAGGATCTACTTTTTGTCCTTTTCAACCAATGCTTTAAAATTATTGAAGCAATCAAAGACTTCAGATTTATGCTTAAGAAAATTAACTCAAGTGTGGTGAGAAAAATCATAATAAAAAGTTTTTTTTTTAAAAAAAGTTCTTACCTAATGATTCTACTTGCATGTCACCACAAATATCAACATGCACAAGCTCTAGAGGATATTTAGCTTTCCAAGATTTCTTCACTGGAAAATTGTCTCGATGATGCTTGTCAAGTCCACACATTGGACAAACTTCTTATTTTTTCTTGATTGTAGGATTCTATCTCACCATATTTTTCTTATTCAATAAGGTTGGCCCTTGAAAATTTAGATGACCATATCATTGATGTCAGAACCATGACTTGTCTACGGTTAATATGAGTGCATCGAAATTACTAGAAACTAATGTGAGAGGAAAAATACATTTTTCAGTCATATAAGTATTTTCTACAAGATGATGAATCTCAAATTTTTCAAATATTTTTTAGCAATTAGATCTTTAAACATTAATTTTTGTTTTTTTCTACAAGCTACAATACTCAAAGGACTATGTTGTAACTTTGGCACAAACAATGTATTATGAATATGCTTAGTTTCTCCTTTCTTACTCTTGACTAAAAGGGAACCTTTTCCCATGACAAACCGTCCTTATCATCTCAAAACTTAACTTGAATCCTCATTGAATCATCTAATTGCACAAAAAGATCAGATTTACCTATCATGTTCTTGTGGAAACCATTATCATAAAACTAGACATCCTCTTGGTTTTCTTTAGTCAAATTACATACAAAAAATGTAGAATTTTGTGGATCAATATAGACTCATTAACTTATTCAAGTTATATTTCTTCATTCTCTAGTCTAATTCATAGTTACCATACCCTTCACAGTATCCACACTAGATACTCCTATTCACAAAACTTTGTCCTCTTCCTCTTCCTCTACCTTGTCCACTTTTATAAGAAAATGATTCACCTTGATATTTTAGAGTGTGAGAGGGATGAGATTTATATTTTTGTGTAATATCCATAGAATAATGGAAATTTTGCACCAAAATTTTTGTATAATGTTGCATGTGCTCCTCATGAGACTGTAAAGAAGTAGTTAACTCTGCAACTTTGAAAGTCGTAGATTCTTGCTTTCTTCAATGACTATCACCACTAAATATAATTTAGGAGAAAGAGATCTCAAAATCATTTCTTCAATGGTTTTTTATATTATATTTTCTCCTTGAGACCTCAGTTGATTCACAATACCTTAAGGGGTTAGTGCAAGATCACGGGGGCTAAAAAAGTGGCTATATGAAAAAAAATGTGTTTTTCATTTCCCTATAAACAAAATACTCATGTTGACTTTTTGATAGTCCTAGGTGTCAGTACACATCGGCAAAGAAATCACCTAAGCAAAGTTGGCAGCCGATATCAAATATTACTTACATAAGTTTTAAAATATCATAAAAATTACTTTGTCGAGTTTCAAAATCAACATTGCAACTTTCCTTTAGACTTTTAGCAATGTAAATTTTCTCACAAACAAGAATTTTTGGTCCCACAATAGTGTGTCCCTCTTTTTGGCCAACTTTGACACTTAGACTAGCATTTTAACTTTTGTTTTTTACTTTCTAACACCTATTGTCGTAAACTTATTAAGAATTTGAAGATGATGTAAACTAGTATCTTTTAAAATTTTATTTCTAGTTTCTAAATATATTTCTTAATAGAAAATTCAAATTTATTTGTATCTAGTTTTTCTTCTCCTTCGAAAAGTAATTTGTATGAAAAATCAGTATTTTTAAGGAGTGATTGTCACTTGGATAAGCATAACTTTTTTGTTAAAAAAGATAACAATGTAATGTTTTTGAGGTTAGATTTTTACATCAATATCTAGAAGATGGAATTGGTTTCATTCATTTTGGTTCAATATTTCATAGTTTATTAAGTTCTAAAGTGACAGAAACTATAATTTAGCCATAGGTTCTTATGGATCACTTTAACTTGATTTGTATATATATCAAAATTATTTTATTTATTTTTTGATATAAAGGTAATACAAATACTATTTTCCTACATATTTTTCATGATTTTATCCTCATTTACTATTTTTCCCTAAGCGTTGAAGTGATAGATTACTGAATAGTCAAAAAATCTATGTTTAATTAAAGTAAAATTTGAAAGTGATAATGAATTCAATATGTATTAAAAATATAGTCATTCTAAAGCTTGTCTTGGGTAGCATCATATGACATTTTTTGTTTCAGAAGATTATCTTGTTTGGTCCTTATTTCAGCCCTTGAAAGGCTATTATTTTCTAGATTTTTTATGTACTATGGGAGAAAACTTCAAATTGGGGGTCTTCATACAAAGACCCATTCACACTAAGGGTCCTTGAGCCTTTGTGTGGAGGGTTCTATGCATCAAGGCCCCTGTTGGTGTAACTTCATAATCTTATTACATTGTCATTGGGTATAACTCTGGAAATAGAAACACCACTGAGAGGGGGTGGGGGGGTGAATCAGTGGTTACTTAAAAACTTGTCCTTTTCAATTTTTACAATTATAACATATTCTTATGAAATATGAACAAGATATGTAAAAAGAATAATGTACACAATATTTATAGTGGAAAACCCCTTAGGATAAAAATCACTTTGAATCTGAAACATTATTAGCCTCTTGGGAAAATCTTTTAGAGCTACAACTCTGGGAAGCACCAATACCCTATTTTTGAAACACCAATTTCAAGGAACACCAATCCCTTACACCTAAAGCACCCAATTCAAGAGTACAAGAAGCACCAACTTCCAAAATCAATAAATGAGATACAAAATAAGAGGATCAACTTTATTACAATATAAATCACAAATCACTGATTTCAACTTCTTGTTGAAAACATAATGCATGATATACTTCTGTTCTTCTCTCTTACTAATTCTTTTACATCAATAAATTTCACCAAAGAATACAAGTCTTCTTACAATGAATATTCCAGATTATAAAAAGTATAAACAGACTTAAAAAAAAACATATTTGAATGCAAGAACATGAATTGAGTTAATGTCTTTCAAACTATTAACTTTCTTAAAATGATAAACCCTTGTTTCTCTTCAAAACATCAAGTACCCAAATATTTTTTCTTTTTCCATTAAAATATCTAATCAAATACTAATGCGAATGACTCAAAAAGTAATATATATCCCTTCTTCTATTTTTGATAAACTTCTGCAATGACAATCAATTCACAAATGACAAAATAGAAGCATAAAACATTACCCTCTTCTTTTTTCTTTTAAAATTTTCCTGAAAGTTGTTTCGTCTACAAAGGATTCCACACAAATCCTGCAACTTCTCTCCAAACCCGTGTACAATATTTTAAAGGAATGTATCCCCTACTTATAAACCAAAAAATGTCAACATTTTTGAGGCAATTAGATACCCCAAACTTCAATTAGACCAAAACTACTCAAAACTGCTAAAATTGTCATACAATTTTGTAACTGCTTTTGATAAACATATTGTTTCTCTCTCCATACATGTGATATACAAAATCTAATAGTAACCCATTTTAGATAATTCACTGTCTATTTCAGAAAGGTATTATGGATAGGATCTATCAGATGATTAAGTCTGTCAATTTTCACATAAACCAAAACTATTTTTTTATAACCATTTTCTTAACCAATGTGAACATTAAGTATTAATTGTATAACACTTAAGTGTATGTATTGAACATTAAGTGTTAATTGTATAACACTTAAGTGTATGTCTTGAATATTAAGTGTTAATTGTATAACACTTAATTATCAAATAAGATAATTTAATAATTTTAACCATACCATATTCTCATTATAATTTCATGGATATATTATTGACATCAATGACAACATTCAAAGACCAAATACCAATGGTTCAACATACTCCCCCTTTGGCATTGATGTCAATTTACCTATAAAAACATATCAACCTCTGCATGTACGTGTATCACTTGTATATCATCACCTGTAGAATACATCATGTACCTATATAGATTCCATCAATATATTTTTAGCCAACCTCATATATCAGTCACAATATGTTTTCCTCATGATTTTTCCACCCCTTTGACATCAATGACAAAGGAGATATACCAAGGTTTTAGTTATAAAAAATATCATAAATGCTCCTCTAGAAAGCTATCACATGATGTTCAACTTATGCAAGAGAAGAGAGGGATAGAACCCAAAATCTCATTCTTAATCTTTGAAACGCGTCTTTTGAGAGATATTTTTTGAAGATGTTAGCTAATAGATCTTCCTTTTTGCCTCTTATAATATGTTCTTGAGGATGATGTTTCTTGAATCTTGAACCTGTAGACTTTGTACCTATTGGTTCTGGTGTTCTTGTTTGATCTTTTATCTCTTCTTCACTTTCTTCAATTTTATTAACTAATTTGTTCAAGTCATTATCATTTTCTTGAAGGATATTAAATTATCTTTATGTTGTACAACTACATTCACATGTCCCATTAGACAAACATCTTCATGATTGCTAGTATTTGTGATATCTTTTAATTTGTATACATTCCCTTTAGATCTTTTACCTGATGCAACAAACTATCCTGATTTAAATTTGTTTTGACAACCATGATCATCAAACACAACTTCATATCCATTATCACAAATCTGAGTAACACTTTGAATGTTTTTCTTCAATCCCTCAACATAATACACATCATGAATAGACATTTTTTCACTATGCATCAAAGAACCCAAACCTTTAATTTTCCTCGAAGAATCATCACCAAAACTCACAGTGCCACCTTTGTAGTTAATCAATTTATCAAAATTTGTTTTAACACCTATCATGTGTCTAGAAAAACCACTATCATTTATCCACAACTCCTTTTCTTTATAATTTAAAGCCATTTGAATAAACACAGACTTATTAATCTTAGGCCTCCATATCTTAGTCACATTAGTATCAAATTCTTTATGAACTTGTAGACTAGTATAAGATCAAGATCATTCTGAAATGTCTTAGTTTTGAAATTCCTCATAACATGACCAAAAAGATTGCATTTGTAACATCTTAAACCATTCACTTTAGGAAAGGAATAACCAAAATGAAAATTTTAAAACCTTCTTGACATTTATTTACAATTTCTTATTCTATGTCCATATTGATGACACATGAAGCAATACCCATCAAAGAAAGAAGTGAACCTATTGGAATATCTTTTACCCATGAATGAAGAACTTGATGTAATCTTCCTTTTACGATTAGAAATCTGATTAAAATCTATATTTTTAGCTGAATTTGAAGTGGTAACATGTTGATCTATGTCTTTACTTTCATATTTGAATGTCTCAAATAAATATTTATCTTTCTTGTCGCTAGAGCAGTGTCCAAGTTCAAAACCAATTCCAATTCATTCATCAGTTCTTCTTTGTTTTCTTAACATGTCATCCAAATTAGTATTCTCATATTTTTCTAACTTCCATTAATATGATACTACTTAATTCATTAACCTTGTACATTCTTGATCTTTAGAACTTAACTCTTCCTTAGTGAGAAGGACAATTCTCTTTTGTTCCTCTACTTGTAATTTTAAATCTATAACTTGTTGATTTAATTCCTCAACTTCTTTTTCAAAGTTCTCTTTTTATTTTATGAATTTATTTTCTTGAACACTTAAATTCCTTGGTATTTTTAAGTGCATAAAGAAATTCATATTCTAAATCAGCTTCAACAAATTCAACATCATCATCACTATGTAATTCTTGATAAGTAGTTTCTATAGCCATGAATGAAAGTTAATTTTCATCACATTCAAAACTACTAGATTCACTAATTATGGTCCTGAACATTGACCAGACACATGTGTCCAGCATTAGAGTATAACCCCATGAAGTAATTAGCTGCAACATGATATATTTTTTCTTTCTCAGTAACTTCACTCCCCTATCGTCCCTGATGGTGTTAATGGTATTTCTCCTTTTCTGGATGCTAGAAGATCTATGTGTTGGATCTCTTCCTTGCAGGACCAAACTTGAATAAAATGGTTGGGCTTGAAACATAGGTTAGGCACTCAAGCTTGACAAGGAAAACAAACCAATTGATGAGGATAAAGAACATCCTCCTTCTGCTTCAAGCTCCACATCACTCAGGTTGGTATTGCCTTATCTGCACATTCAAGACACCTCATGACAAACCAAAGGCCTCCAAATAGATTAGTGTGGAATAGCAGTCAATCTCCTATAGGTATCCTATACCCCAATGATAGAAAGTCTCATGCAATAGCCCTACTTGCATGGAATGAGACTGAAAGCTAGAGACCTATACTAACAACAAGAAAGGGAAAGGGTGGAACTAGATGGAAATGATTTGAATGGATAGAAGGGACCCCTGAGATACCCTAAGTCTCACATAGACCAGTGCCTTATCCAATGGGACACAGAGTCAAATACAATATTGCAAGGGACAACTATGAAACAAGAAAATAATATACCCAATGTGTTGATGCCTGACATCAATCACACACCATGACCAAACCTCAACTTAGCACCCACCTGTGTATTTAAGTATGTTATTATCCACTCAAAGGATTTTAACCCTCCCCTTAGAAGAGACCTATAAACAGACAATACATTAACCAGCATCCACTAGAAGACAAGCATGAAATATCTTTGACACCTTAGCTCATATATACATAAACACTAACCCTGAACCAGTTATCCCTGTGAAGATAACTCCACTTGGAAGCACATAGGTAGTGCAAATAGAAAAACCAGACACCCTTGATGTATGACTAATGAATCCATAATTCAAATGGAGATAGTTTGGTAATAATAAAATAATATTAAATCCTCACACATAAGACAAATCTGTTACAATATGTATTGTATTCTCTGAACCAGCAAGAGAAAGAGGAACACTCTATATGCAAAGAGAAGGAGAAAAATCTACAGGAAAAAGGACCCTTCACTGGAACTAACAAAACTCAGAACCATTACACAGTCAAAAAAATTGACTCTTTATACCATTAGCTACCTTGGAAACCCATAACAGGTTGCAACAAGCTACGGACAGCTAAGATATAGGTTACAATAGCTAAACCAATTAGAAATGGTCAAAAATTTATTGCAGGGGCATGAAAGTTAGGCAACCCAAAGAGAAAAGATCTCAGACTGACATTAAGATCAAGCCATAAGACCAGGAGATTGCCATAAAAACTAGTCTAATCAACCAACTGCAAACACTTCTTGATGCAGGAGCATCCTGGGTGTAAGAGCAATCTTGCATCACCCAAAAATATTTCTGTTTTTGTATTCAATAAGGGCTATTTTGTGCAGAGCTGCTCTTTATGGAAAGTTACTATTTTTGGTAATTTTCGTATGTGCTCAGAATGATCTTATTTCTTTCTTGGAGGTTCATTTTGGTCATATAAGTCTGCCAGTAAAGTTTCATTGCCAGATCAAGTGTATATTGGAAGATATTGAAGATTTTTGGTATTGGCAGCAGGGTACAGAAACTTTGAACTCAGTTTTGAAGGCTTTAGAGGCCCCGGATGAGGTCGAAAATTTGGGTGACGGGCGCTTGCGCGGGTCAAGCCTATAGAGCGCTTCGTGGCGTTTCCAAAATGGGGTTATAATAGCCGATCGGGTCAACTGGTGATGACTTATGGTCTTCGGAAGTTGGGCCACCCGAAATGACGGAAAATAATTTTCTTCAAAATTTCTGTTCGGGTTTCAAAGGTTATCTTGAGCCGACTATGATGTAATAAAATGTAAAATAAAATAATTCTAAGTTTGGTCGGCCTTATTGGCTAAAATTCTGGAACCTTCCTAGGCGGTGGATAATTGCCTATATAAGGAAGGCTGTATTATTGTCTTAGGCAGTTCAGAATAGTTCTGGGGTAGTAGATCTGGGTAATAGTTCGAGGCTTTGTCCTACAGAATATTGTAAGGGAATGCCCATGTGGCTTTGCATATTGTAATTCTGAAAGTTTGTAATTCCACATTTGTGGAGATAATAAGAAGCCAATTTTTTGTTCTTGCATATTGTTGTTGTTTCTCTATTTCTGTTATGTGTTTGTGGTATTAAGGGGAGCACCCTTCATCACTTCTCGAGCCAAGATTGTAATCATTCCTTACATGGTACAGATCCTTGCAAATGATCATCAAACACCCTGGACCACACTGGAGCGGGAAACAAATCACTTTTTACCAATTTCAATCACTTTTGCATTGAAATTCAATCCTTTCTATCACTGGAAACCCTTAGATAATTCAAATTTGAAAATGAATGGCTACTTTGCACTTCGCGGGTTTTATGTTCCTCAACTATTTTCCCCTAGTCGCGCAATCGCGCAGTCATCAATTTCACCGCCATAGGAATCTAAGCTTTAAATTATGCTTGGTCACATGATCGCAAGGCACCAAACTAACCCTTTGCGATCATGCGACTATGGTCTCCTTAACTGCGCAATGCCATCACAAACCACCTAGAAAAGTCTTCGGCCACCCCATAAATCCCTTGGTGAATGAAAAATGGGCACGTCAGCAACACGGCACCGTGGACCCACACAACTCCACAACTGTGATGTTATAATAGTTGTCGCATGATCGCATAGCCAAAAACTGGGCTATGCGAACACATGACAAGTCATGAGATTGCCACCTTGTCACCGCAAACACCGGCCCCACCTTATCTGGCGAACTGGTGACTGAAGAACTTTTACCAGTTCACGAGATACTTTATGCCATCACCAAAAAATTTAGCGGCCATGCGACCATGGTTCGCTGAATTGCCAAATGAACTAGGGCATCACCTTTTTATTTCGTGAACATGTGAACACATTAAATTTTGTCAGCACCGCCAAATCCTTATCCACTCTCCCAAACCTCTAACCCCTCTAGGGTCCGCTCGATGCCACATGATAGGCCAACACTGGGCCAAATAATAACAAAAGAATTAATAATTTAATGATGAAGCTCGGCTGGTCTATATGTGTCAATCCGAGAGCGTAAGCTTGCGAAAGGTGTCCGAGCAGTATGCCATCAAGGGATGTCGATTATGAGATGAGGGATTATGAATGCATCTAGAACACACAAGAATAAATTTGTAGCAAACTAAAATAATTCTGGCGACAGGAACTGTCACTTCCTGGCAACAGGAACAGCAGAAACATAAATTAATATTAACAACTATGAGGATAAGAAATGTAACAAATCACAAATTCAACTAATCTAGATGAAACAATACCAACACCAGGCATATAACTAATCTAATATAATAGTTTACTAATATAAATCTGATAATGCTATATTGATTTATCTCTTAATATGATAGCAAATTCAGAATATGCTGGTTATTATTAATAATCTGTATAATAATGAGAACGTGATAATCTATCTTACCCAGCTATGATATTAATCTAACAGCATAATTATTTATATAGACTAACTATTGAATTGGAGAGAAACCTTATTCTATTAAAAATCAAATAAACCAAACTTAAGCTACAACAATTATCAACACACAATCTACAATAATTCACAATACTAATAACCTCACCAAACATTCCAAGAGCGGGCCCTTTCTCTGGTTTGCAAGGTGAGTGGAGAATGATCAGGTTCTACACTGCTGCAACCATGCACAAACTAATGTTTTTATTTATTTCAAGATAATGTTGTTCAGACCTGCGTACAACAGTTCCTTTTACAGAAATCTATATATTCAAAACCTGCTTTTCCCTTGCTATGATATTTGACCATATATATATATATATATCATTGCTATAAAACAAACTCTAAACAAAATATGTACGTGGCTGGCTTACAACCAAGCAGATATAACAAAACAATGCCACATAAATTACATTTATAACTACACATAAATATAGGAAACTAAATACTAATAAAGTTTCCCACGCGAGTATGTGCAACAGAATTTTGCTTTGATTATTTGCTATTGTTTCCCTTGCATGGCTGGAGGTCATCGTGTGATGGAAACAAAGGTAGATATTAAGTAGTTTAAACTCCATATAGATTGTAATACATGTGTCCAACCAGCATATATTCTCCAATGAGATTGCAGCAGTAGACATTTTATTTTGGAAGAATAATAGTTCACATCCAAATGTGACAGGAAGTTATAGTGCCAACTAGCAGGCAACAGGAAGTTGCAGTCCCAATTGGCAGGCGACAGGAAGTTGCAGTCCCGACTGGCAGGCGACAGGAAGTTGCAGTCCTGACTGACAGGTGACAAGAAGATCTATGCCACAAATAAACATGCTGCAATAATAAAGATTAGTAAAATGCAATCAACAATGAATTTTCCATATTTTAATCCCAAAACAATATTAAACACTACTTATTTATATTAAACTATATGCAACGTTATAATGTTAAAATGGAATGAAATAGGATAGAAATGGAATGAAGAAGTAAGTAGGAAAGTGCATAAGATAGATTAGAATAGGGCATTAAATAGGTTATAATTGGCTCTCATCATTCCCCCCAACTTAGCTTATTGCACGTCCTCGTGCAATCATTATGATCATGAGGTCTTTAGTTTTAACTGGAAGCACTTTAGGTTTATGGTTTTTAGCTTTGTCTCCACCCTGAACCATGATAACTCATAAACACAAATCCCTTTCACTGCTCCACATGACAAGCTTTGTTATTTTTTTTTCAATAGGGATATCTCTTTCAATGTTTCATGAGTTGTTTCTCTTTTCTCTTTTCTTTTTCTTTCCTTTCATTTTTTTATAGCATCATGGTTCAAAAGGTTGCATATAGGGGAATTTTATCTGAATTTGCACAAGAAGAGTTTAAATGGGCGAGATAGGAGAGATGAGGGAAAAAACAAAGGCTTTGTATGATGAATATAATGGATAATGGGATGGAATTATTAAGGGTGATAGATTGAAGATAATAGGATGACATTCCTCCCCCCAACTGAAAGGTTGACCGTCCACGGGAAACAAGGAGAGGATAGGGAGGGTTGTTGCATATTGATCAACATAATAAGTAATACAAATAAAGTTAAGAGATAAAATAAGGAAAAACAAAATTGATTGATTTACCAACATGCATGTTCAGAGAGACCAACGTAGGAACATAGAGCAACTCAACAACTGGCACCTCCAAAATGGATGAATCAACAAGGAATGAAGAGAGGCATCTAGAACTGCAACACCACAAAAGATCTCCATCGAACTGAAATCACCAGGAAGTATACCACTAGAAGGAACCAGAAAACTTGGACAAAGAGGGCAATTTGAGGGACCACCATCATCAATTGAAGCATTGGAGATCATATAGTAGGTAGAAAATTCCACTGAAACACCTCAACTGATCATGCAACACAGATTAGGGGTGATCAAAGATTTGAGGATCACACTAAGCGGCAAGAGTGAGTGATAGGAGGTGCCAAGAATGAAAGAACCACTGAAGCCAATGAGTGATCCAAGAACACCAATGATTGCATTTTTCATTTTTTTTTAATATTTTTTTCATTTTCTTTTTTCTTTTTTCTTTTTTTTTTCTTTTTTTTCAATTTTTGATAACGACAAGTGACCGTTGGCAAGCCAGTTTTCAATCACTCACCGCTTAATGGCGCTGTAAAAATAGTTTTCACCACTAAGAATTTATTTTGCAGTTAACATCCGCCGGAAACCGGTTTTCAGATATTAACTGGCCAACAATGCCCGAAGGTTTTCATTGTTGGATCTTTTAGTGCTTTTTTTCTTCTTCTTTTTTTTTTTTTTTTTTTTCATTTTTCCATTTTTTCTTTTTCAATAATTGCATAGAATGACCAAAGATCCAGAAATCCTGACATGGATGATGGAAAAATGATACCATCCAAAACTTGAGTTTTGTCCATGACCACACAGAAGGCTTTGTTGAAACTTGAAATGATGACTAAAAATAATCTCCACCAAACTTGGGAATACTGAAACACTGCGAAAGCAACCTTGATCTATGTATCTCACACTACTAAATTTAGAAGTGCCTTGTAGAGATTGGGAACACATACTAGCATACTTGGATGAAAGAAGTACTCACAAGGATGATGATACTCATATGACATAGTGCTCTGATAATGACAAAACTGGATCACCAATGATAGTCTCCAATGTGGCCATAGAACTTTAGAGAGGAGGAGACACAACTCAAAGAAGGAGTGTGATGATCTGCAATGTCTTCCAAGTCTTTCTGGATGTGTAGCTCAAAATAATCATGAATCTCAAAGACCAAGTTACATATTTTCCACCATGTGATAAATCATCAAGGAAAATAAATCTCAGTTCAAGGTGGGGAACACCTTATGCCAAAATTTGCATGTGATCCTGAATAGTGAAGCACAAGTGAAACAGACATGCACTGAAGAGCTAGCAAGCCCACATAATGTTAACAAAGCTAACATAGTGTGTTGTGCAATGCTTGTGTAGAGAAGCATCATCAATTGGTTTTGCACCTCACTAGAACAATAGACCTGTAACCATATTCTCAAAACCAAGCATATCAAGTATAGTAAAGAAACTTAATCCAATTAATAACCCTACCATGAAATGAGTAATACATGTATACAAATGGTAGGTAAAGTCATTAATATAAATAAATACTTGATAAAAACAAAAGAGTGTGATTACTATGATTATACCAATGGCAATCAACATAAAAGTACATACCTTGAATTGTTCAGATGTCACATGGTGAAGTTTACAAAAAATGAAACAATCAATGAATCTTGATTGGAAATCATCCTAGCACCACAAATTTGGAGGGATTCCCCCCAACTTAACTTCATGCTACAAGGTCACAAAATCATTGGGATAACCAAACAAATTAGGTAACCCACAGAGAGTAACACATCTTTAGAATTTTGTGTCTTATTAAATCAAATATTTCAATAATTCAATGGATGGATTCCCAAATGAATTGTCGGTTATAAAAACATAGGGAATTTGAATTATCCAAGGAATCAAGAAATGGATTTAATACTTGTTATCAATGAATGATCATCGTAAGATACAAGAACCAAGAATGAAAATGTATAGATGGAAATGCCTTGGTCCTTATTAAATGAATCATCCATAGTTAACTTGGTTATCTTAGGACAATGGAAAGATTTAGCAATGACAAATAATACTCATCCAATTATAACAGTTGTTGTTTGGTCATTAATGCATAGAATCCCATATGGTCGTGCTTAATCAATTATTGGTCCTAAATCAACAAGTGTGTGAGGGATGCATATTTTAACCATAGGCCTCCAAATATCAATATGTATAAGTACAAAAATAAAATATAGATCTTGGAGGATCTCGTAGCATGTTTGGGAAACATGGAATTCATATGGCTTAGAATTACTTAGTGCATGATTGATATTAACACACATACTCATGAGTCCATCGATTAAAATTGATGCAATTTGAAGTATGGGCTCATTTGTAGGTATTTGGAAATCACTAAGTAGAAAAGAAGAACAAAGTTGATTATAATACAATAAATAATATTGTTCTTCTAATTTAATTAAACCAAAATCCCATTCCTTAAGTACATCGATATATTCCAATGTTGATTTGTCAATTTCAAGCACATCATTAGATGGGAAAGGGATCCATGAAAGTTTATATGTACTATTAATCACCTTATTATGAAGTGTTGTATGAGGCAATATAGTTGCCTTTGGTGGATAAGGTGGAGTGCAATGTGAATGGGATAATGAATATGGTAAGAAGAATGAAGTGGATAAAGTAGATGGGAATAAGGAGGAAGGATGGAATAAAGATGGTAAGGATGGATATGGTGGAATATAAGAGAGATATATGGGTTGTTGTGAGCATGCATGATTACATTCATCGTGTATGCTAGATGGAGATGTATGTTTTGAAGAAATGTGTTGGCTTTGTAATGAAACAGAGTGACAATATATGTTACCAACATAATGCATACCTTGATCTTCTTGGGTTGGTATTTGAAATGGAGTACTAGGTACGAGGAAGAATTGTTCTCTTTCATCCTTATCATGGAAAGGTTCACAAATATCTTGTACTTCATGTATAATATGCTCTTGGTTGTTTAGGCATAGGCATTGGTCATCTTTCCTGTCGCAATTAGAACAAGCGGTTAAATTTTCATCATCAAAATCACATTTCTCTAAGAATTCATTAATGATTTGCTCATGTTCAAACATAGAGATAGAATTCTTGCATACCTGTGATAATGGAAGATCAAGATCATTTAAGATGCATTCATTAGGTAGAGAGGGTATTAAAACATCACCTTTGGTCGGCGCATTTTCCCCACCAAGTTCTTCTTTTGTTTTTAAATTTGAAGGCGGGGGTCTGGGGTCTGCACCCACCAGTGGGGTCAAGGGGCAACGCCCCTTGCCTCTTGTGTTCCCTTCAAATCTTTCATTTTTGAAACATTTTTCAACCAAAATTGATGTATTTGAACAACCTTGAAAATGCATCATTTTTAACATTTTTCTTCAAAATAGCTTCTTTACCAATAGCTCACAACAAGTAATGATAATATAAAATTGAATCTAATTTATAAAGCAACTAATGAATTTAATTTCTAAGGCCTACTTGCAAACTCTAAAACAAAACTCTAAAGCAATGCATCTATATGATTTAAGCAACACAAATTAAGATTAGTTACTTAAGCAAGGCTAGCAATTGCAAAAGCTTTCATCCTAATGCATTGTTCCTAACTCAAATCAAAAATCTAACATGCCTTTGACACCTTTCCCCGGCAGTGGCGCCAAAATGATAGGCCAACACTGGGGCAAATAATAATAAAAGAATTAATAATTTAATGATGAAGTTCGGCTAGTCTATACGTGTCAATCCGAGAGCGTAAGCTTGCGAAAGGTGTCCGAGCAGTATGCCATCAAGGGATGTCGATTATGAGATGAGGGATTATGAATGCATCTAGAACACACAAGAATAAATTTGTAGCAAACTAAAATAATTCTGGTGACAGGAACTGTCACTTCCTGGCGACAGGAACAACAGAAACAAAAATTAATATTAACAACTATGAGGATAAGAAATGTAACAAATCACAAATTCAACTAATCTAGAGGAAACAATACCAACACCAGGCATATAACTAATCTAATATAATAGTTTACTAATATAAATCTGATAATGCTATATTGATTTATCTCTTAATATGATAGCAAATTCAGAATATGCTGGTTATTATTAATAATCTGTATAATAATGAGAACGTGATAATCTATCTTACCCAGCTATGATATTAATCTAACAGCATAATTATTTATATAGACTAACTATTGAATTGGAGAGAAACCTTATTCTATTAAAAATCAAATAAACCAAACTTAAGCTACAACAATTATCAACACACAATCTACAATAATTCACAATACTAATAACCTCACCAAACATTCCAAGAGCGGGCCCTTTCTCTGGTTTGCAAGGTGAGTGGAGAATGATCAGGTTCTACACTGCTGCAACCATGCACAAACTAATGTTTTTATTTATTTCAAGATAATGTTGTTCAGACCTGCGTACAACAGTTCCTTTTACAGAAATCTATATATTCAAAACCTGCTTTTCCCTTGCTATGATATTTGACCATATATATATATCATTGCTATAAAACAAACTCTAAACAAAATATGTACGTGGCTGGCTTACAACCAAGCAGATATAACAAAACAATGCCACATAAATTACATTTATAACTGCACATAAATATAGGAAACTAAATACTAATAAAGTTTCCCACGTGAGTATGTGCAATAGAATTTTGCTTTGATTATTTTCTATTGTTTCCCTTGCATGGCTGGAGGTCATCGTGTGATGGAAACAAAGGTAGATATTAAGTAGTTTAAACTCCATATAGATTGTAATACATGTGTCCAACCAGCATATATTCTCCAATGAGATTGCAGCAGTAGACATTTTATTTTGGAAGAATAATAGTTCACGTCCAAATGTGACAGGAAGTTACAGTGCCAACTAGCAGGCAACAGGAAGTTGCAGTCCCAACTGGCAGGCGACAGGAAGTTGCAGTCCCGACTGGCAGGCGACAGGAAGTTGCAGTCCTGACTGACAGGTGACAAGAAGATCTATGCCACAAATAAACATGCTGCAATAATAAAGATTAGTAAAATGCAATCAACAATGAATTTTCCATATTTTAATCCCAAAACAATATTAAACACTACTTATTTATATTAAACTATATGCAACGTTATAATGTTAAAATGGAATGAAATAGGATAGAAATGGAATGAAGAAGTAAGTAGGAAAGTGCATAAGATAGATTAGAATAGGGCATTAAATAGGTTATAATTGGCTCTCATCACCACATGTCACTATGCCATTCGCTAAAACCATTGAGCCATCATACACAGGACCCACCCCCGAGAAAAGCCTTACCTTTGGGAAGATCAGACGGTGGTCGCATGATTGCAAAGGGGAGGAATATTCCTCAGGATCATGCGGTAACCATAGATCTCATCTACATTGTTACTCCACTTTGAGAAGTACCAGGCCCACCAACTAAATACCAAGCACTCAACGACCACGCGACAAACCGCCCACTAGGTCATGGAATGTTAGCTACTAACCGCCAACCATTCAGAGATTATGTGACTAACAGTCACCAAGTCATTGAAAGTTAGGGGATTAACTACTAGAAACAAGAGAATGCACGACAACATAGTCGCCAGGAGATCAGGAAAATCAGCAACAAGAAACTAAGCAAGGATGGGGCCCCACCATCCATCACACCTGTGCAGTTAGGACCAAGGTCGAAAACACACAAAGTTTTCGACATAGAGGAAAATGAGAAACACATACAGTTTTTGATGCCAGAAGATAAGTGCACAAAAGCAGGAAGCGCAGGGTCGAAAACAACACATAGGTTGAAAACATCATGGATTTATAGAAACATTGTGTGTTTTTAACACTTAGAGAGATTTTGAAAATATTTCTAGCAGACCTTAAACTTGGACAACTTTTTGGATATTTTGATTCAGCACATGTGATTTGGACTAGAGCAAGGTGACACATTGAAGAACACAGGGCTAAGGGCACTTACCATGAAACATTTGCAAGGAGGAGGCCATTTTCAAAAGATTTTGCAATGATAGGAAAATGGACTAACAGTGGCTCTAGTTGGGGATGCATGTCTCTTGCAGGCATGGCAAGAATTCAGATCTTTGGGAGAAGCAGACCACCAACTGGACAAAAATAGGGAACCTCAAAAAATGCAGGAAAAAGGAAGGAAAAGTACACAACAGGAAAGGGAAAGAATATATTTACAAGATTTACAACTTTGCTAAGTGGCCCCGGGCCACCCAAAGAAAATTAGAAACTCTCCTGAATCAAAGGTCTGATTTTCATCCACATATGCAACCAGCCACCTGAAAATTTCATGACCACCTTGCTGCAAACATATGTGAATATTCATGGGCTGAAGAATGAAACTATGTTGATCACTACCCATGCTCTTCTAGTCACAACCATCATACTCACATTCATATTCCAAGAAGTAGGGAACATCATCTACTTCATTCTGCTGACTGGAAGCAAAAATTTGATCTAGTAATGCATCAAAAAATAAAACATACTGAGCATCATGCATTACAATACAGTTACCTGGCTGAGAAGGACTTGAATTTTCTAATTTATCTTCATACATTACTTTAGCCACTAAGCAACTTGGTTCCTCCACAACATCCTCATGAATTGGATCATGAACCAAGTGAAGGTTCTCTTTAAAGCTTCTGTGATAGGGGAACATTGCATCATCATTTTTTTCCCCAAAAGAAAATCTGTCCCAACTATTGAAGACTGGGTCTTCAATACTATCACACTCAGTATCATACTTAGCAGAAATAGGGAAAGGGTTTGAACAAGAAATTTGTTCATCACTGTAATATTGATGATAGGAAAACACACTGTCATGTCCTTCTACTTCTCTTTCTGCAGAGTCACTACCAGAGGGGGGACCTAATATGCATGGGTCTTCATGGTCACTTTGAACACCGGCCTCATTATCAGTGTCAAAGATTATATCATAGGGGAGCTACAAATCAAAGTCCAAAGCAGGGGCATACCTCTAAAATTCTTCAGCCAAGAGTACTGAAATCATCTCACTACTTAGTGGACTTTGAGCTTCATTTTCTTCTTCATTAGCTACATCCCTGTCATTGCAATCATCATTCTTATCCAAGACAAGAATGGAGACATCTGGTCTTAGATCATCTTGTGTGAATAAATCAATGCAGGAATCATCATCTGCATCATATTCAATATCTTTCCTTCCACACAAAACATCATCAATCTAGGACAAGAAAATTGCTCTCTCATGTTGACAAGAAGAAAAATCTGCAGACAAAAAAGAAATATTGCCATCCTCAGATTCATCTTCAACATCCTCATATGCACTGATCTCAGAATCAGCTTCATAATCAACACTCTCTACATGGTGAGAATCAACATCAGAAACACTGGCCTCCTCATGAACATCATCAGGAGCCACCAGTCTTAGCAATCTTATGTCATCTGCTAACTGTCAGTTCACCATTTTCAACCTTGCTAATTCCTTCTTGAGAGTAGCAACTTTATCAAAATACTCAACAAACTTAGCTCTCAACACATCCTAAGAAGGGATTGAACATGAAGGCAAGGACAAGAACCACTTCCTTGCACCATCAGAAAATGTGTGCACAAATAACTTCATGGCAATATCCTCATGTTCAACATCCATATCTCCAAAAACACCCATGACAACATCAACATGCTAGCTTGCAGAAACAGATCCACCAGCCATGAATCTCGACAAGCACTTCCCATCCTCAGCAGAGAATTCATTAGGGGCACCTTCGATGCCATCAAAACAAAAGGGCCTATATTCCTCCATGAGGAACTGCCCACTACAACTCATCCCTTTACAACAGTGCTACACACTTGATAGGGAAACATTTTAAATCAGAAAATACCTGGAAGTTTTGCAGTAGAAGACCTTGTTGTAAGCAGGGCAGATGTAGAGCTCACCTTGAAGCTCCATTAGGTTCTTTGTCATGCAGAGTCGCCACCTCCTTGAGAGGAAAAATTATTCATTATTTCTTCTTCCAACCAACACAAAACTCACCAAGTAACATGCATTATTTATCAGAAGATGCACTGATCAAACAGAGAAAATTAGAGCCACCACTCACAACTAGGTGAGAAAATATCAGCAAATGCTTTATTTGTCCATCTGACTCTTTTCTAGACTCTCCCCAGCAGATTCACCATTTTTTTGGTGACTCGGATGGGCCAAACCAATCTGGTCAAAAGATATGATATTGCAAAATTTGTAACCATAACCAGAGCTCCTTAATAGGTTTTCCTTATGTTCTCCCTAGTAGAGTCGCCATTTTGTTGGATCTCTTCCTGGCAGGACCAAACTTGAATAAAATGGTTGGGCTTGAAATACAGGTTAGGCACTCTAGCTTGACAAGGAAAACAAACCAATTGATGAGGATAAACAACATCCTCCTTCTGCTTTGAGCTCCACATCACTTAGGTGGGTATTACCTTATCTGCACATTCAAGACACCTCATGACAAACTAAAAGCTTGCAGATAGATTAGTGTCGAATAGCAGTCAATCTCCTGTAGGTATCCTGTACCCCAATGATAGAAAGTCTCATGCAATAGCCCTACTTGCATGGAATGAGACTGAAAGCTAGAGACCTATACTAACAGCAAGAAAGGGAAAGGGTGGAACTAGATGGAAATGATTCAAATGGATAGAAGGGACCCCTGAGATACCCTAAGTCTCACATAGACCAGTGCCTTATCCAATGGGACACAGAGTCATATACAATATTACAAGGGATAACTATGAAATAAGAAAATAATATACCCAATGTGTTGATGCCTGACATCAATCACACACCATGACCAAACCTCAACTTAGCACCCACCTATGTATTTAAGTATGTTATTATTCACTCAAAGGATTTTAACCCTCCCCTTAGAAGAGACCTATAAACAAACAATATAGTAACTAGCATCCACTGGAAGACAAGCATGAAATATCTTTGACACCTCAGCTCATACATACATAAACACTAACCCTGAACTAGTTATCCCTGTGAAGACAACTCTACTTGCAAGTACATAGGTAGTGCAAACAGAAAAACTAGACACATTTAATGTATGATTAATGAGTCCAGAATTCAAATGGAGATAGTTTGGTAACAGTAAAAATATATTAAATCCTCACACATAAGACAAATCTGTTACAATATGTATTGTATTCTCTGAACCAGCAAGAGAAAGAGGAACACTCTATATGCAAAGAGAAGGAGAAAAATCTATATGAAAAGGACCCTTCACTGGAACTGACAAAATTTAGAATCATTACAAAGTCAAAAAAATTGACTCTTTATACCATTAGCTGCCTTGGAAACCCATAACAGGTTGCAACAAGCTACAGACAACTAAGGTATAGGTTACAATAGCTAAACCAATTGGAAATGGTCAAAAATTTATTGCAGGGGCATGAAAGTTAGGCAACCCAAAGAGAAAAGATCTCAGACCGACATTAAGATCAAGCCATAAGACTAGGAGATTGCCATAAAAACCAGTCTAATCAACCACCTGCAAACACTTCTCGAGCCAAGATTGTAATCATTCCTTACATGGTACAGATCCCTGCAAATGATCATCAAGCACCCTAGACCACACTGGAGTGGGAAACAAATCACTTTTTACCAGTTCCAATCACTTCTGCATTGAAATTCAGTCCTTTCTATCGCTGAAAACCCTCAGACAATTCAAATTTGAAAACAAACAACTACTTTGCACTTTGCAGGTTTTATGTTCCTCAACTATTTGCTCCTAGTCGTGCAATCGCACAGTCATCAATTTCACTACCACAGGAATCCAGGCTTCAAATTATGCTTGGTTGCATGATCACAAAGCACCAAACTAACCCTTTGCGATTATGTGACCGTGGTCTCCTTAACCGTGCAATGTCGTCATAAACCACCTAGAAAAGTCTTCAGCCACCCCATAAATCCCTCGGTGAATGAAAAATGGACACGTCAGCAACACGGCACCATGGACCCACACAACTCCACAACCACAATGTTAGAATAGTTGTCGCATGATCGCATAGCCAAAAAATGGGCTATGCGAACACGTGACAAGTACAAACACTAGCCCCACCTTATCTGGCCAACTGGCGACTGAAGAAATTTGGCCAGTTCGCGAGATACTTTATGCCATTGCCAAAAAACTTAGCGACCACGGGACCATGGTTCGCTGAATCGCAAAATGAACTAGGGCATCACCTTTTTATTTCGTGAACATGTGAACACATGAAATTTTGTTAGCACCGCCAAATTCTTATCCACTCTGCCAAACCTCTGACCCCACCAGGGTCCACCCAATGCCACATGTCACCATGCCATTCACTGAAACTGCCGAGCCATTAGACACAGGACCCACCGCCGAGAAAAACCTTACCATTGGGAAGATCGGACGGTGGTCACATGATCGCAAAGGGGAGGAATATTCCTCATGATCATGTGGAAATCGTAGATCTCATCTACATTGTTACTCCACTTTGAGAAGTACCTGGCCCACCAACTAACTACCAAGCACTCAGCGACCATGTGACAAACCACCTGCCAGGTTGTTTAATGTTAGCCGCTAACCGCCAACCATTCGAAGATTACACGACTAATAGTCACCAAGTCACTGAAAGTTAGGGGATTAACTACCAAAAAAAAGAGAATGCGTGACAACATAGTCGCTAGGTCACCAAATAGAAGATGTAACCGCCAGGAGATCAGGAGAATCAGCGACAAGAAACTGAGCAAGGATGGGACCCCACCATCCATCACACCTGCACAGTTAGGACCAAGGTCGAAAACACACAAAGTTTTTGACATAGAGGAAAACTGGAAACACATAGAGTTTTCGACACTAGAAGACAAGTGCACAAAAGTAGGAAGTGCAAGCTTGAAAACAATACATAGGTCGAAAACATCATGGATTTATAGAAACACTATGGGTTTTCGACACTTAGATAGATTTTGAAAATATTTCTAGCAAACTTTAAAATTGGACAACTTTTTGGATTTTTTGATTCAACACATGTGATTTGGACTGGAGCAAGGTGACACATTGAAGAACACAAGGCTAAGGGAACTTACCATGAAACATTTGTAGGGAGGAGGCCATTTTCAAAAGATTTTGCAATGACAGGAAAATAGACTAACACTATGAAAGAAGGTCATGTTCTTGTCTCCTTCTGTAATCCACTAGATCCTGGATCTCTGTTTCCAGTAGATTTCTTCCCTTTTAAAGTCTTCCTACCACTTGTGTTTTGAGTTTTCCTCCTCCATTTGAATTTGGGGGATGATATTTGGAGCAGCAAGCTGGGCTTGGAGAGAGTCCAAATTCCCCATAGGCTCTTTTTTATCCTTGAAGAAGTCTCCAAAATTATGTTTGCTCCAACTTTTGACCTCTCTTATAATGATTTCCAAATTTTGAGCAATCCTGAACATGGAAGTTCCCTTAATAGGAATGGCCCACAAAAATTTCACTTGGTCTTTGAATGAGGGATGGGAGCTCCACATAATCTTGAAATCTGAAGGTAATCAGCCCAATACTAGGAGAGTCTGACTAGGAGAGGAGGAGAGGGTTATGATCAGAGGTAATTTTGGGGAGGGAAGACAGAGTGGAGGTCAAGCACAAGTCCAAGGAGGAGGTGGCTAGAACCTGGTCCAGTCGCACTTGGATGAGATGAGATCCTTTCCTATTGTTAGTATGTGCAAAAAATTTCATGGCTCCTAGTCTTTCCCCTGCTCTCTGTAATGATTTTCTGCTTCCTGGTTAAACCTTAGGCAAAACATTCAGAATCTAGCCATTAGGTTTCAAAATTCAAATGTGCCCTAGCTTTATTCTTTTCGTGTGTTACCTTTTTTGTGGTTCACTTAAACACCTCTTCTGCATGTATCTTTTAAGTTTCCACATCACCCCGGTTCATAGTTAGTCTTTCTCTCTGGTGGGTCCCTTTATTTTCCTAATTCTGCAATCACGCCCTATGATTTTAATATTTTTCCTAAGGTTCTCAGCTTTATCTTGCAGAGTTATTAGTGGGTCCACCTGCCATATGCCTTGTTAGCATTTTATGATTGGTCCACGGGTTAGTGATTGTGCATGTGTCAGTGGGACCTGAATTTTTGAAGGCTCAGTGGGACCTGACAGTGTCAGAGGATCGATGGTTGGCGTAAGTTTGCATGGGATTTGTCAGAGCCATGAGATCTTACATCGGCTGTTGATGTTACTTTTTGTCAGGCGGTAGTTCGTCGATGGGTCCTGTTTGCTAGGTAGTTCTTATGTGCCATGCTATTCTGAGTTGGCATGTTTTCATTCGTCCATGTGTTGATGAGTTGGTTTATGTCAGAGGGCCCACGTTGAAAGCTTTTAATCTAATGGTCAACGTATGATCACAAAGAATATTCCAAGCCTTTGCGATCATGTGCCATATGTCAGATTTTATTCTATTTTGTCAAGTTGCTTGTTGTGCTTAGTGGGTCTGATGTGACATGCGTGCTTGCAGTTGGAGGTTTCTTATTGGTCAACATGGATGTGCTTAGAGGTGGGGCCATTTTCAGAAGAGTCTGTGATCAGGATGGATCCTACGGCTGGCGTAAGTTCACATGGGATTTGTCAGAGCCATGGGATCTTACACCAGCCGTTCATTTCAAAGGCTTATGGTAAGTGGGTCCTGTGCTAGTGACTGGGCGTGGATGAGTGAATGGTTTAGTGACATGTGGCTTCTGGTGGGCCCAGGTGCAGTCTAGTGTTTGGCGGAGTGGATAAAGAAGTTATCAGTGCTGATAAATTTAATGTGGTCATGCATTTGTGGAAAGATAAGAGGATTCACTAGTTTGTCTGGTGATTGCACGAACGGTGGTCGGGAAGTCGCTAAGTTGTTTAGCAAAAGTGTGAAATGTTTAGCGAATTGGTGAAGGTCCTTTGTCACCAATTCACTAAGCCTAGTGGGGCCACTTTTAGAGGAGAATCTTAAGCCGCAAAGGAGGTTTGATCGAACGGCTGTGTTTTAAACCTGGTCTCCGTTTGAATGTGTTCCATCGTTCTCTACAGGCACCAAGGATTTAGCTATTGTGGTTCAAATTCAAATTTTTCTAAGAACTTCTAGTGACTAGAAAGTACCAAATTTATGGAATTCATTGCAGAAATGACCCTGTTCGGTGAGATATGACTAGTTTTCCATTTGCGGTGTTGTTGGATTGTTTGCAGAGCTTGTACCGTAGTGGTTGTGTGCTTAAGGCTTGTTGTAGGGTGTCATTTTGAGCTCAATTTTGTGATCTCCTATACTTGCAGATAAGATTTCATGATTGTGGATTAGTTTAGGAATTTCCTCTTTCCTGATTGACTGTGTTTCCTACCCTTGTAATAAATTTTTAGACCGTTTCCAACAGGTTGGGTGGTTGAAACCCTAACCCTTGTCATTCGTATCTTGTTGTAGATTTTCAAGATGACTAGGGGGTATAAGTTAGAGAATTTTGGATTTTGCAAGGTTTCCAAAACATTGTTGCTTTTGGTCCCTAGTTTTTTACTGTAATATACTGATAGAAGTCTGATTTTGTGACTTTTCTAATCTTGGTATCATTCTGATTGTATGTTGATCCTAATTATGTTAATGACAACATTTTGAATCCCAATCTTGTATCTTGTGTATGTCTTTTTGCTTGTCTCCGAGCTCATATATGTTAGTTTCACAAAGTGTGCTAACATATGGTAAAAAAAGAGTATTTTGAATTTATCTTTGAGTTCCTAACAAAGTTAGGATTAAAGTCTTCTAGGTGAATTCAGTGAGTTTGCAGTCAGGTGTAGAATTTGATGTCCTTGTGCTTGAGGGAAAGGGATAATAGGAAAAGCACTTACCTCAAATTCCATTGTGTTTGATTTGAGGTATTCAGTTGAGGTATACAGTTAGGTGACTCTGAGCCCTGGGATAAGGCACCGGTCCTTCCTCTTGAGGTATGCATGGTTAACAACTACAAACACAAATATCATTTGATAAATCTTTAACAATCTTATATGAGATATAGTGAAATATTGTTTTAGACTCCTTTAGAGAAGTGAGTGAAGGGTACACCCACCTAAGCACTGAAGCTCAAAGTGTAGAAGGATCTTTTGATCCTTGTTAGTTGGCCCTCTTCCTTGTGGACTTTGGAGGGGTGATAGAGTCAGAGTTTTATTTAAATTATCTATCAAAGTGTAAATCTGCAAGTTGAAGATTAAAGGGAATAATCCACAACCAACAAAATGGTGACTCTACTAGGGAGAACATAAGAAAAACCTATTAAGGAGCTCTGGTTATGGTTACAAATTTTACAATATCATATCTTTTGACTAGATTGGTTTGGCCCATCCGAGTCACCAACAAAATGGTGACTCTGCTGGGGAGGATAACTTTGAAGATATGCATATGTTAAGAGTCAGTGATTCTACTAGGGAGAATCTAGAGAGAAGGCTATAGTGTGTTCTTGTTGTCCTGTTGTGTTTCAAAGATTTCTCATCTAGGTGGGTGGCGACTCAAAGGTTAGAACCAGTGCTGCATATTGATAAATCATGGATAAGAGGAGAAATACTAGGTCATATGTTAGAAAGAATCTAGAGGTCACTCTAGAGTAGTTACCTAGACAGGGAAACAAGAGCTGGATTAGAAGGAATGGTGAGTCTACTAGTGCTCCCATGAGAGAATAGAGAAATGCTAGAGCCAAAAGACCACATGTATCCTCAAGTGAGGATGGTTCACAAAATAGAGTTTCTAGATCAGAAGGTGGTCACTCTGAAGAGAGATTCTATGATACCCCTGAGGCTTCATTTCAGGACAAAGGTCCATTGCCTGCAGGTCATGATGAAAAAAATAGAGATGTGGGTTTAGAAGTTGACCTGGATCTTGAAGAAGATCATTTCAGAAGGGAACCCGTGAGACATAGACAAGTTCATTTCCCATATCAAAATCTTCCTGATATGGATGTGTCATCTGGTTCTGATGACATTATGGTAGATCCTGATGACATGAATGCACTTAGGTTGCAGTTGGTAGAGCAGGATGCCATACATAAAAGATTACACAAGGAGAGAGAGGCTGAAAAGGTAAATGCTTTGATAGAGAGGCAGTCTCTTTTGAGAAAAATAAATGAAATGAAGGAGAGAAACAAGATGCTTGCTTATGCTCCTAGAACATTGCAGCATGATATTTTTGGTGATCTTGATGCCTTGAGGAGTGAGCAAGAACGCTTACTGTAGGATCATGAATTTGAAAATGAGGGCCCTGTGATTAGACAAGTGCGAAGCTATGTCCCTTTGCCTAAAGATAAGGATGGGAATGGGATCACTAGACCTACTGTTATCATTAATGAGAAAGGAAAGCAGAAGATGGTGGGTGACCAAGCAAGAAAACCAGTGACAATAACAGGGATCCCACCACCTGATTCAAACAAGGACACTGAATTGGAGAGAAGGAGAAATGAAGATGAGGATCTTGCAAGAGAACTAGAGAGAGCTAAGGTTGACACTGCCATTGCAGAAAAGAAAAGGAAGATCCAATTTTTGTAGGCTTCTTCAGCTAATGCTCTTGGCCCATCTGCTACTGAACTAGGTATGCCATCTATGACTACTACTTTTCCACTTAGTAATGCTACTAGTTCATTTCCTTCTTCATCTACTAGCATAGGTGCAGATCCTAGGCAGCAGTCAAATGCACAGATAAATGTAGATGCTAATGTTGATCCTAGGGTTAACACTAGTTCGAGCTTTCAAAGAAGACCTATGCAACTAGAAGGCTATAGGAAAATAAGTTTTGATAGAATTCTTGGCTATCCAAATGCTTTTCTGAATGATATTAGAGATAAGGTACCTAAGTTTGCTGGTAATAATGCTATTAGTTGTGAAGAGCATCTTAGGTTATTTGTTGATATGCTTAATGATTATGAGGTAGAGCATGAGGATGTAGTCATGAAATTGTTTGTTCAATCTCTAATGGAGGATACTAGAGATTGGTTTAAGAGGCTTCCTGATATGTGTATTAATACTTGGGACTCTTTTGAGAAATGTTTCAAAGAGCAGTATGGTGATAGGCCTAATGCTAGCTTCATGTTGAATGAATTCAACACCATAAGGAAAAATCAGAATGAGTCTGCAGCTAAATTCAACATGAAATTCCAGAAGGGTATGCATAAGTTGTTCCAAGTCATGCGGTTGGATGACAATGTTTGTTTGACTACATACTTCAATGCATTTGATGGGAAGATGGGATATTTATTGAGGGATAAAGAACCAAGAACTCTTAGGGATGCTTTTAGGATTGCTATCAATATTGAGAACAACATGAAAATATTAGGAAAGTTGGGTGGAAAGAGAGATGACCCAAAGTTGTTTGGGGATAGGAAATACAAAAAAGAAAATGATAAGAGTGTTGGATCTAGGAGGCAGGAAGAAGATAAGTCGGATAAGGTGCTCAATGCATTGAAGGATTTGAAGGCACCTACAAATAGGAACATCAGTGCTCCTACCAATGAAAAGCCTCTATTCAACAACAATTTCAGTAGGTAGAATAGACTGTAGAATTACCCCTACAACACCCAATGGAAGGATGGCAAGACTATTGTCCCTATTGCAAGAGAAAACAATGATAGAGGTGTCCCTGACCCTCTACATAAAGCTTCAATAAATGTCATGGAGAATGTACCTTGGTGTGTTGCATGCCAGTCCCCTCATTCTGCAGAGCATTGTGTGGTTGCACAATCTCTGGCTGCAAATCAAGATTGTGGCAATGAGGAGATAGAACAAGAAGAAGAACAAGATGATGTTGGTTGCAACATGGCTTCTTCATGTCTAGGATATGAAGATGATTCTAATTTTGATGAAGAGGTAGATGTGAATGTGAAGAGACATAATCAGGCCCTTTTTCATCAAGAGGTTTTTTCTGATGGTGAATGGTTGATCAGAAAACATGTAACATGAACTCTTCTCCCAAGCCAGTAAATTTGAGAAGACCTTCCAAAGAAGAGATGGAGAGGATTATTGCAGAAATGATTGCCTAGGTGCAAACTAGAGGCATGGTGGCAAGGAATACAAATGAGAAAGCTGCAGGAATGTTTATAAAGAGTTGCAAATCCAGAGAACCTAATGAGAACAAATCAAAGGTTGATCACATGGTGAAATTCAAGAATGTAAAAGGTAAGCATTGTGAGCCTAAGGGAGTTGGAATTGAAAAGATCTCTAGTGAGATTGAGAAGTTAGTTAACACAATGGCTAAGGTTGAAAAAATGAGGGTAGTCAATACACCTATTATGTCAGACAAGCAAAAGGATGTTAAGGCAGTGCAGATTGAGATTCCTACTTCCGCCTCTATTGACATGTTATTTGTATTGTCACAAATTACAATTAAAGTTTCATTGTCAGAATTGTTGAGGATCCCTAAACATAAAGATAAAGCTATTGCATGGGTTGGTAATGTTGGTGATCTTTTTCCCCAAAGGTAAGCTTGGCATTAGGATTGACAGGGCTAGTGTCACATTCACTCAACACTCCAAATCTAAAAGGAAAAAGGGGCAATTGACAAGGATCATAGAGAGATCCTTCTACACTTTGAGCTCCACATCACTCAGGTGGGTGTACCTCATCTGCACACTCATACAACTTGTGTCACACTACAGGCCTACAGGTCACTAACTATGGAATGGTTTTCAAACTCTTATAGGTATCCTCTACCTCAATGAAGCTAATATCTCATGCAATAGCCCAACTTGCATGGAATGAGTATGAAAACCAGAGACCTATACTAACAACTTGAAAGGGAAAGGGTGGGACAAAGAGGAAATGATTTGAAATGGACTGAAAGGTCCCCTGAGATTCCCTAAGTCTCTGATAGACCAGTGCCTTCTCCAATGGGCCACAGAGTCAAACACCCTACTGCAAGAGACAGTTATGAAACAAGAACACAATATGCTCAATGTGTTGATACTTGACATCAATTACACACCCTGACCAAACCTCAACTTAACACCCACCTATGCATTCAAGCATGCTATTATCCATCAAAGGATTTTGACCCTCCCCTTAGAAGAGACCTATGAATAGATAATACATTGACCAGCATCCACTAGAAGAAAAGCATGACCTATCTTTGATATCTCAGCTCATTCATGCATAAACACTAACTTTGAACCAATTATCCCTGTGAAGACAACTTCACTTGCAAACACTTAGGCAATGCAAACAGACAAATCAAACACCCTTCATGTATGATTAATGATTCAGAATTCAAATGGAGATAGCTTGGTAATAGTAAGAATGTATTGAGTCCTCATACATAAAACAAATCTATTACAACATGCATTGTATTCTCTAAACTAGCAAGAGAAAGAAAAACACCCTATATGCAGAGAGAAGGGGAAATATATAGAGCAAAAACTTTCACTAGGACTGACAAAATTCAGAACCCTTTCTAAGTCAAAAAAATTGACTACGTATACCACTAGCTGCCTTGGAATTCTCAGAGAGAATGCAACAAGCTACAAATAGCTAGGGCATAGCTTTTACCAACCAAGTAAATTGGAAACGGTCAAAAATTTATTATAGGGGTGGGAAACAAAGGAAAGAGGAAATCAAAACTGATCCCTAATCATGAAGATCCTCTCTACAAGTACAAGGGATCACAAAACTAGGCTCAAAGGACACCCTACAACATGCCTTGAGCACACAACCACCACGGTACAAGCTTTGCAAACAAGCACACAACACCCTGGACCACACCACAAACAACAAACCAGTCATTTCTCATCGAATAGGGTCTTTTCTGCATTCAATTCCATAAATTTGGTCTTTCTGGCACTAAAAGTTCATAGAAATTAAAATTTGAATCTGGAATGGCTACTTTGCAGTTCACGGGTTTCACATTTCTTAACCATTTGCCCCAGTTGTGTAATCGCCCTGCCATCAACTTGACCACCATAGGAAATCGGGCCTCAAATTATGCTTGGTCGCATGATTGCAAAGCACCAAACTAACCTTTGCGATCATGCAACCGCGGTCTCCTTGACCGCGCAATGCCATCATAAACCTTCCAGAAGGTCTTTGGCTGCACTACTTTCACAACTCCGTAGCTTCGCAATGATAACAACCAGATTGTTGTCGCATGATCACATGTTGTGGAAATGGCCCCTTGTGATCATACAAAAAGGCCCTAAGACCGCCACAAGAAAACTCATCGACTGATAGAACACTGCCACCTCAGCACCATGGATTGCACATTACCACTTGCCACTAGTCCCCACCTTAGTTTGCCTGATGCCACATGTCACCTCATCATTCACTGATCCATGCCCAGTCATAGGCACAGGACCCACCTTTCATAAGCCTTTGAAAATGAATGGCTAGCATAAGATCTCATGGCTCTAATAAATCACATGAGAACTTACACCGACTGTTAGATCTATCCTCATCACAAACCCCTCCGAAAACGGCCCCACACCTAAGCATATCCATGTTGACCAATATGAACATAACAACTAAGCATCACCTGGCAAAATGGAATAAAATCAGATGGATGGCGCATGATTGCAAAGGCTTGGAATATTCCTTGCGATCATACGCCGACCGTTAGATTAAAGCTTTCAATGTGGGCCCCCCTGACATAAACCAAGTCATCACCATGCAGATGAATGAAAACCCACCAACTCAGATCACCATGGCACATAAGAACTACTTGGCAAGCCTCATCACCACCTGCGTAGACATGACAAACCGAGACCACACCCCTTTCCACCAATGGCCCTCAAGGACATGTGGCAAGTGGTCACATGATCACATAGCCAAAAAATGGGCTATGCGACCATGCGATAGCCAATCACAAGCTGTCACATGTCTACCTCTTGCAAACGAGTCCATCGATCAGTCTCCTCATAAACCAGAATCGACAATTGTCGCTATACCGTGATGTTAAAAAGTGAGCACCTCTACTCAGTGGTATAATGGCAACCACCTAATCTATCCATGCTTTAACCTCCTCAAAAGACTTTGGACCCACCAACAAACTACCAAGAATTAAGCGACTACACGACTAACCGTTCACCAAGTCATGAGATGTTAGTAGATAACCGCCAACCCTTCAGAGATCATGCGACTAATAGTCACCAATACGCTAGATGCTAGTTGCTTAACAACTAGAATCGGGAGATTAATAGATAACTGCTACTCACCAAGTCGCCAGAAGGAAAACTGACCACCAGGCAGCCAAAAACCATGAAGAACCAGGACCACGTGGATAGGTGGCAGGCGGTCGCATGATCGCATGTCAGAAAAGTCTAATATGCAGCCATGCGACAACCAATCAGGAAGATCTTTTGAAGGCCTAGGCCGACCTGTCATCACACTTGCGCACTTAAGGAAAGCCGACAAATAGGGAACTGGGAGGTTGAAAACACACAAGGTTTTCGACATAGCGGAAGACCGAAAACACATAGAGTTTTCAACGCGAAAGGATAAGCGCACAAAAGCAAGAAACACAGGGTTGAAAACAATGAAGTCTGAAAACACATAGACCGAAAACATCATTGACTTTTAGAAACACTGTGGGTTTTCAACACTGTGGCAAATTTTGACAATGCTTCCCGCGGACCCTAAAACTCAAAAATCTTACTGGGTTTTACAATTTGGGAGATGCAGTCTGGACTGATGCAAGCTGACACATTGAAGAACACAAGGCCAAGGGGCACTCAAGAAAATTTCTAAGAAAATAGGCCATTTTCATAAGGTTTTGCAATGATAGGAAAATGGACTAATAGTGGCTCTAGTTGGGGATGTATGCCTCCTGCAAGCATAGCAAGGATCCAGATCTCTGGGAAGAAGCAGACCAATCCACAAAATCATAATCTTTTTCACTCTAAAAATCTCAAAACTCAAAACTCCAAGACCCACGAAAGCTGGCTCTTTATTCCAACCAACACTACTACTGAAGCAAAGTAACTGTACAAACATTTACACAATTAAAACTATTAAACCATGCCAATAATTTACCTCTATCAAACACTTGGTCCTCATCCCTCTGCATAGAGATGACCCTGGAATTTTTCCTTTCATGTACATGGTCAAACTCATGAAAACTCTTGACAGGCAAATCCATAAGAATGTAATAAGTGTAATCATCTTTGCCTAGTGTATGAGGATCAAAATCTATCTTATCATACTAGACTGCCTCACACATACATTCCTCAAAATCAAGAGTAAAATTAGCTTGCAACAAAACTTTGTAACCTCTTCCCATTACATCTTGCAAGCTAATGTAAGGCTGATCATCATGAAATGTGAGTACACTTACTAGCTGAGAATTAACATCATCTTCATCACCATGTTCAGCACTTGAACTCAATTCAAAACTAAAATCCTCATACTCACATTCATCGAACTCAAAAACATAATCAGAACCCTACAAATAATTACTACAACAACTATGAAAAGAAAAACTTTCATAGCAAGGCATGTCTTCAAGCTCATCGAAAACTAGCAGACAATCAAAAACATCCTTTTCATCACTAGCCAGATCCCGTTGGAAATAGACATATTCTGGTTGAAAAAGCTTTGGAAACATAGTGCAGTGCATTTTCAAAACATCATAACTCCTCACTGTTCCCAAATCTGAAAAACACATTTCAAGAGGAAAATCACTTCCCCTTTCCTCTTCACTTTCCAATGCAAACCTAGCATTTGAATCAACCGAATAAGCAGTATTTACATTTACTTTACAATCTAGTTCTTCCTTATCTGGCTGAAACAAAATATTGATTTCTTCTTCCATATCTCCATAGGTCTCCACTGAAAAACCTTCAATCACTGGCACATATAAATCTGAAAGTGGGATCATACTAACATCTCCATACATGTTCTTATCTTCAAAAAGAAACTTACCTTCAGATTCACAACCTGAGTGATGTTTATCAACAAACCCTTGCTGGTTCAAATTCATCACACTTGTAGACTCATGATCGGTATCAAAATAATCATACTCACATTGATACCACCTATCTTCATTTAATTCATGCAAAAATGCTACCCGGCTATCATCATTCGAACTAGAACTACCCACTTCATCAGATAAATATTCATCATCAGCAAAAGATTGATTACAAACATTACTAATCATAACTTCATCTGATACACTTTCAGCATAACCCTCTACTGATAGATAGCTATCTGGTTCATTGTCATAATCTGAAGGTACACATTCATTGGACCGAGCAAGTTCTCTATCCATGGCTCTACACATCTCTAGTTCTTCAAGTTTCTTACCATTAATGGCAAGAGCTAACTCCAATTCCTCAATTTTTTGCAAGCGCCATGCATACAATCATTCATCATATTGAGTTTCAGCTGGATATACATTAGCAATAAGTTCATCATCCACACAAGCTTCAGTTACAATGTAATCTTCTTCTTCAAGTGATGCAAGATGTGGCTATAAGTTACTTTCCTCTACATGATCATGGATCATATCCTGCCTAGAAAATTGAGGCACATCACTAACAGGGACAAGAATATGCCAATATGGCTCTAAACCTTTTAGTGCATCCCCTTTCCTACTATCTACCACATTCTAAGAATGAAAATCAGCAGCAACATGTGGTCTTCTTACAACATGATATCTCCAATTAGATTCAATATCCATTGCAAACTAAAAAGCCTGATACAAAGTTAGTGGTTCCTTATTCCTTAAGTCAAAATTGAAATTCTTATCAAAAGCATTCAAGTAGATGATCAAATAGATATCATCACTTGGCCTACACTTCTCAGGGATATTTTCCCATGTCTTGATAAATCTGGCATTGAAACTAGGAACCAATTCATCTTCCTCCATTTGTATATCCACAAGGGCCTTAAGCATGTCAAAGTCATTCACCCTTTCAGCAAATTGGACTAAGAGACTTGCAACTAAATCATTCCATGAAGAGATGTCATTATCAAGAAAACATGAGAGCCAATCCCTTACACCTCCTATCAGTGACCGAATGAATAATCTCATTATCACATCTTCATGCTCAACACCATAGTCACACATTAGATCTGAAAAATTTCTAGCATGTTGATAGGTAGACTCAAATCTTTCCCCACTGAACTTCGGTAAGACTTTTATAACATTTAGGGGAATGGAATTTGGGTAACCAGGTATACCAACAAAATTCATAGCTGGGTAACCTCTTAAGCAAAAATTTCCTTTAACACCCATGACTTAACAAATCTTTTCAAAGCAGTAAAACCATTTACCATTGAAATTCTTGAAACTTAATTTGAAAACTCCTTTGAAACCACTACACACTTAGAAAAAGGAGAAATACCTAGAACACCTCTTGAATGCTGCTGCCTTCTTCTCAACTAAGTGCAGTCCCAACAAAACTGCACAACTCAGGTTCTTTAGCATAGAGTCACCACCTCTCTTCAGAGGACACAAACTTACTGATCTATCTTGAAACTTCAATAGACTCTAAACACTCCCACAGCAAAGTCACATGTAAATCAATCATCAAATCTAGGTAACACACTACAAATCTGAAAAGAAATTCTCAGATTGGAAAGCATATGAGACTCTTCCCCAAACTAAAAACAACAATACTCTAGGATGATCCAGCTAAGCAAGGAAGCTTGTTGTCATTTACTTCTTCCCCAACAGAGTCACCATTTTGTTGGTGACTCGGATGGGACAAACCAATCTAGTCAAAATATTTTGACTACTTCAATATAACTGCAACCAGAGCTCCTTAATAGGTATTCCTTATATTCTCCTTAGTAGAGTCACCATTTTGTTGGTGATCTTCTTTCCCAAAGGTCAGCTTGGTGTTAGGATTGACAGGGCTAGTGTCACATTCACTGAACACTCTAAATTTGATAGGAAAAAGGTTCAACTGACAAGGATCAACGAGAAATCCTTCTACACTTTGAGTTCCACATCACTCAGGCGGGTGTACCTCATCTGCACACTCATACAACTTATGTCACACTACAGGCCTACAGATCACTAACTGTGGAATGGTTTTCAAACTCTGATAGATATCTTGTACCTCAATGAAGCGAATATCTCATGCAATAGCCCAACTTGCATGGAATGAGTATGAAAACCAGAGACCTACACTAACAATTTGAAAGGGAAAGGGTGGGACAAAAAGGAAATGATTTGAAATGGACTGAAAGGTCCCCTGAGATGCCCTAAGTCTCTGATAGAACAGTGCCTTCTCCAATGAGCCACAGAGTCAAACACCCTACTGCAAGAGATAGTTATGAAATAAGAACACAATATGTTCAATGTGTTGATGCCTGACATCAATCACACACCATGACCAAACCTTAACTTAACACCCACCTGTGCATTCAAGCATGTTATTATCCATCAAAGGATTTTGACCCTCCCCTTAGAAGAGACCTATGAAAAGATAATACATTGAGCAGTATCCACTGGAAGACAAGCGTGACCTATTTTTGATATCTCAACTCATACATGCATAAACGCTAACTCTGAACCAGTTATCCCTGCAAAGACAACTCCACTTGCAAACACTTAGGCAATGCAAACAGACAAATCAAACACCCTTCATGTATGATTAATGATTCAGAATTCAAATGGAGACAGCTTGGTGACAATAAGAATAAACTGAGTTCTCATACATAAAATAAGTCTGTAACAGTAAGATTGTATTGAGTCCTCATAAATAAAACAAATCTGTTACAACATGCATTGTATTCTCTGAACCAACAAGAGAAAGAAAAACACCCTATATGCAGAGAGAAGGGGAAATCTACAGAGCAAAAACTTTCACTAAAACTGACAAAATTCAAAACCCTTTCTAAGTCAAAGAAATCAACTACATATACCACTAGTTGCCTTGGAATTGTCAGAGAGAATGCAACAAGCTACGGATAGCTAGGGCATAGCTTTTACCAACCAAGCCAATTGGAAATGGTCAAAAATTTATCACAGGCTTGGGAAACATAGGAAAGAGGAAACCAAAACTGATCCCTAATCATGAAGATCCTCTCTGCAAGTACAAGGGATCACAAAACCAAGCTGAAAGGACACCCTGCAACATGACTTGAGCACACAACCACCATGGCACAGGCTCTACAAACAAGCACACAACACCCTAGACCACACCGCAAATAGAAAACTAGTCATTTCTCATTGAATAGGGTCTTTTCTACATTTAATTCCATAAATTTGGTCTTTCTGGTGCTGGAAGTTCACAGAAATTCAAATTTAAATCTACAACGGCTACTTTGCACTTTGCGGGTTTCACATTTCTTAACCATTTGCCCCAGTCATGCAATCGCGCTGCCATCAACTTAACCACCACAAGAAATCAGGCCTCAAATTATGCTTGGTCGCATGATCGCAAGGCACCAAACTAACCTTTGAGATCATGCGACCGCGGTCTCCTTAACCACACAATGCCATCACAAACCTTCCAGAAAGTCTTTGGCCACACTACTTTCACAACTCCGCAACTCCACAATGATAACAACTAGACCGTGGTCACATGATCACGTGCTGTGGAAAAGGCCCCTTGCAATCATGTGACAAGGCCCTTAGACTACCACAAGAAAACTCATCAGCTGATAGAACACTGCCACCTCAGCACCGTGGATGCCACATTACCACCTGCCATAGGTCCCCACCTTAGTTTTCCCGATGCCACATGTCACCTCATCATTCACTGATCCATGCCCAGTCACTGGCACAGGACCCACCTTTCATAAGCCTTTGAAAATGAACGGCTAGCGTAAGATCTCATGGCTCTAACAAATTGCATGAGAACTTATGCCGACTGTTAGATCTATCCTCATCACAAACCCCTCCGACAATGGCCCCACACCAGAGCATATCCATGTTGACCAATATGAACACAGCAACTAAGCATCACCTGGCAAAATGGAATAAAATCTGATGAATGGTGCATGATCGTAAAGGCTTGGAATATTCCTTGCGATCATACACTGATAGTTAGATTAAAGCTTTCAACGTGGGCCCCACTAACATAAACCAAGTCATCACCATGCGGATGAATGAAAACCCACCAACTTAGATCACCGTGGCACATAAGAACTACCTGGCAAGCCTCATCACCACCTGCACAAACATGTCAAACTGGGACAACACCCCTTTCTGCCAATGAGCCTCAAGGACACATGGCAAGCGGTCGCATGATCGCATAGCCAAAAAATGGGCTATGCGACCATGCGATAACCAATCACAAGCTGCCACATGTCCACCTCTTGCAAACGGGTCCACCAAGCAGTCTCCTCATAAACCAGAATCGATGGCTGTCGCTATACCGTGATGTTAAAAAGTGAGCACCTTCGCTCAGTGGTATAATGGAAACCACCATATCTGTCCACGCTTTAACCTCCTCAGAAGACTACGGACCCACCAACAAACTGCCAAGAATTAAGCCACTACGCGACTAACCATTTTCCAAGTCATGAGATGTTAGTAGATAAGCGCCAACCCTTCAGAGATCACGTGACTAACAGTTGATGAGTCACTAGATGCTAGCCGCTTAACCACCAGAATCAGGAGATCAATAGATAACTACTAGTCGCCAGGTCACCAGAAGGAAAACTAATTGCCAGGCAACCGAAAACCATGAAGAACTGGGACTACGCGGATAGGTGACCGGCGGTCGCATGATTGCATGTCAAAAAAGTCTAACATGCGGCCATGCGATAGCTAATCAGGAAGAGCTTTGGAAGACCTGGGCCCACCTGTCATCACACTTGCGCACTTAAGGAAAGCTGACAAATAGGGAACTGGGAGGTTGAAAACACACAGGGTTTTTGACACAGTGAAAGATGGAAAACATAGAGTTTTTGATGCCAAAGGATAAGCGCACAAAAGCAAGAAACACAGGGTCAAAAACAACGAAGGCCAAAAATATACAAACTAAAAACATCATGGACTTTTAGAAACACTGTGGGTTTTCGACACTGTGGAAAATTTTGACAATGCTTCCCGTGGACCCTGAAACTCGAAAATCTTACTGGGTTTTGCAATTTAGGAGATGTAGTCTGGACTGATGCAAGGTGACACATTGAAGAACACAGGGCCAAGGGGCACTCAAGAAAATTTGAAAGGAAATAGGCCATTTTCATAAGGTTTTACAATGACAGAAAAATGGACTAACATGTAATATTCACAAAAATGATACTTCATGCAATGGATCTCAGGATAAAGCTTTGAAGGATGTTGCTGCTCAGGGAATTGTGTCTCAAATTCCTCCAATATATTTGGATAGTTCTGTCAATGCCAACCTTGAAAATATTGACCCATTCTTCCTAAGTGTTCTTGTGAATGGGATGAAGTTAAGAAATTGTATGATTGATAGTGGTGCCTCTAATACTCTCATGCCTTTCAAAATCATGGAGAGGTTGGGCCTTAAAGTTGATATAGTGCAGGGTAGGTGTTGTACAATGGATTAGAGGGAGGTACCAGTTATTGGGACTATCAATGCAATGCCATATAGGTTGGCGGCATATCTAGAGAAAGAGCTAACAATGAGTGTTTTGGGGGTGGATATCCCTCCTCATTATGGGATGTTGCTATCTAGAAGATGGAGTGCTGCCATGGGTGGAAGTTTACAGTGTGATTTGTCCTATGCAACTTTCAGGATTGATGATTAGTTTGTCAAGATTGAATGAGAGCCAAGAGTATGCCACATGATTGAGAGAAACATAGATAATGAAACTACATATTTTGTGGATATTGATGTAAATGCTTTTAGGGTAGAGATCCCTATATTTGAAAATGAACATATTTTGTCACCTATCTCTATTGAGGTAGGTGCTGACTCTGTGAACGGTGATTTTTGGATCATGTACTTTGATGGTGCAAACTACAAAGATGGTGCAGGAGTAGGTATTTTACTTATTTCTCCTGATGGAAACACCTACAAGTTCTCTTTCACATTGAATTTCATTTGTACCAATAATATAGCAGAATATGAGGCCTTGTTGTTAGGACTAAGGTTGGAACAAAAGCATGGTATAAAATGCATAAGTATTATTGGTGATTCTAAGTTGGTGGTGTCCCAAGTCAGGTCAGTGTATGCTTCCAAGAATAGAAGGTTGAAACAATATAGGAATGCAATGTGAGATTTGATTGAACATTTTGATGCCTTCAATATTGAGTGGAAGGATAGGAGTAACAACAAGATGGCTGACTTGTTGGCCAATATTGTAATCAATCCTAATGATGTTACATTCTTTGGTATTTCTAAAGTTGAAATTCAGGCTAGGCCTAGTATACTAGACAATATTGAGAATTGGCAAATTTTTGATGATGATAATAATATTTTGAAGTTTATGGATTGCAAGGATCAGTATCATGGTCAGGAACTTGATTGTTCAGCCTTGGTTGAGTCAATAGAAGGAAGGGAGGTTGTCTTAGGCAATGAGGTCATTCAACTTAGAACTAACAAGGTGCCCAAGGGGCTTGTTGTTTTGGATACTATCTTTGACAACCAAGATAGAGTTCAAAAGAATATCAAAGGAGAAGATCATGCTAATTTTGAGGAGATAAATCTTGGATCACATGAGGCACCTAAGAAAGTATACATTGGTAGAGATATATCTCAAAAGGTAAGGAGACCTTTGGTTGAATTATTGAGGAAATTCAGGCATGTTTTTGCATGGTCATATGATGACCTAAAGTTTTATAGAGGATTTATTTCAGCATGTTATTCCATTGAGAGAAGATGCTAAACCTTTCCGACAAAAGCAAAGGCCTATTAATCCTACTTTGGCACCCAAGATGCAAGAAGAATTAATGAAGTTGAGAGACGCTGGCATTATCAAGCCTATAAGACATTCTTCTTGGGTGTCAAACCTTGTTCCTGTAAGAAAAAAGAATGGTGACATCAGGCTTTGTGTGGACTTCAGAAATTTGAACATCAGCTCATTGAAAGATAATTATTGTTTGCCCAATATGGAGGCTATGTTGCAGAGAGTAACTAGATCAGAATTAATGTCAATGATGGATGGTTTCACTGGCTACAATCAGGTCATTGTGAAGGAATCAAAACAATTCAAGACAGCCTTTACAACACCTTGGGGAACATATGTCTATGTGAGGATGCCTTTTGGCCTCACAAAAGCTGGTGCTACTTTTCAGAGGGCAATGGATGTTGTCTTTTCAGATTTCATTAATGAATTCTTGCTTGTGTATCAGGATGATCTAACTGCCTATTCCAAGAGGGAAGAGGACCATTGTGCTCATTTAGAAAAAAAATTTATGAGGGCCTTGGAATTTGGCATTTCATTAAACCCAAGGAAATGTGCTTTTGGTGTCACAGAAGGTAAGTTGCTTGGCCACTTAGTTGGGAAGCAAGGAGTGAGAATTTACCCAGAGAGGGTAGCAACAATTGATAAAATTCAGAGGCCAAAGAATGTTAAAGGGATTCAGTCTTTCTTTGGTCAGGTCAATTTTCGAAGAAGGTTTGTGACAAACTTTGCAGAGGTTACTAGACCTATTTCCAAGATGTTGAAGAAGGGATCTGTAATCAATTGGGAGGGTGAGCCTGATGAGGCTTTCAAGACTATCAAGCAGGCTATCAAAGATGCACCAGTGCTAAAGGAACCTGATTATAGTGTCCCAATGCATATTTTTTCTTTTGCATCTTTTCATACTATTGCTGCAGTTTTGTTACAAAAGAATAAGGATGATTTTGAGTAGCCTATTGCATTTTTCAGTAAATCTTTGCAGGCTGCAGAATTAAAGTATGACATAAATGAGAAACAAGCTTATGCACTTGTGAAAGTAATCAAGGCTTTTCGATGTTACTTGATGGGAGTAGTTGTGATTGCTTTTGTGCCAAGTGCAGCGGTGAAGGACATTTTCTCATAGCAAGAGGTGTTTGGAAGAAGATGTAGATGGATCAATAGGATCCAGGAATTCAATGTTGAGATCTAGATCACTAAATTGGTTAGAGGATAGGGATTGGCAAAGCTGATGGCCCAATCCAATCTACATGCAAACCAGGTAAATCATTCTGAAATTGATTATACATGTGATATGGATGATTGTATTTGGTATCAGGATATTGTTTACTATTTGAGAAACATGAGGTGTCCAGATAGTATGAATGATAATCAAAAGAGGACATTGAAGTTACAGGCCATTAAGTATGTAATTGTGAAATGTAAGTTGTATAGAAAAAATTAAGATTGCATACTATTGAAATGTGTAGATGAGGATCAAGCTAATGTATTGTTGAAGGAGATGCATGAGGGAGTTTGTGGTGGACATTATATGGGTAAAACAACTACTCATAAGATCTTGAGAGAAGGATTTTGGTGGCCCATAATCTTCAGGGATGCATAATAGTTGGTAAGGAGATGTGATGCTTGTCAAAGGTTCTTTGGTAAGCTTAAGTTTTTAGGTAATGTACCATTAAAACTAGTAGAAGTTCAGGCTCCTTTCCAACAATGGGGAATTGATTTCATAGGGGAGATACCAAACAAGTCAAGTGGAGGACATTCATGGATCTTAGTTGCCACTGATTACTTTACAAAGTGGGTAGAAGTTGTACCTACAAGGAATGCAACTAGCAGAGTGGTAATTGACTTTCTGATGAATAATATTATTACAAGGTTTGGGTGCCCTGAGAGGATAGTGAGTGACAATGCTATGTGCTTCAGGTCTACTGAATATAAGGACTTTTGCAAAGGTTTGGGAATTTAGATTTCTAATTCCTCACCTTATCATCCACAAGAAAATGGTCAGGGAAAATCTACTAATAAGAGCTTGATTAAAATATTGAAGAGAATTCTAGAGAAGAGTAAGAGGGCACAAAATTCAAAGCTGCCATTAGCTTTATGGGATGATAGGGTAACCGTGAAGAAGGCAATTGCTTGTGCACCATTTGACCTGGTGTATGAAATTCATGCTAGGATGCCTCAGAATAATTTGTTGGAGATGTACAAGTTTGTATAGTTGTATGACTGACATTGATGATGAAATGCAGTTGAGAATTGAGGACCTCATTAGGTTGGATGAAACTAGAAGAGAATCAGTTGCAAGGAATGTCAAATTACAGTTGTAGGTTAAGAATCTATATGATAAAAAGACTGTTGACAAAAAGTTTGAACCTAGTGATTTGTTGTTAGTTTGGAATGCCAGATTGGAGGATAAGGGGAAGCATGGTAAATTTGATCCCATCTAGTTAGGGCCATATCTGATTCATGAGAAATGGGGCCAAGGTTCTTACATCATCAAGGATTTTAATGGTGATATTCAAGAGTTGCCAGTTCATGGACAATTCTTGAAGCAGTACTTTGTTTGAAGTACTTTGTTTTCCATGAATAGTAGTTAGGGTTGTACATTTTGTAGATCTCTGTATATAGGTTGCTTGCCCCTACCCTGTTTTGCCCTGGTCTATCAGTTTTGGTCTTGTTGCTTGTCTTGCCCTATTTGTTCCTTGCTCTCTGCAATTTTGTCCTGTGGGATGGTCTGCTTTAACCAGTGATTCTAAGTCCTTGCCATGCCTGTAGGAGGCACAAATCCCAGACAGAGCCACTGTTAGCATGTCCAAAAAATTTCATGGCTCCTTGTCTTTCCCCTACTCTCTACAATGATTTTCTGCTCCCTGGTTAAACCTTAGGCAAAACATTCAGAATCTAGCCATTAGGTTTCAAAATTCAAATGTGCCCTAGCTTTATTCTTTTCACGTGTTTCCTTTCTCATGGGTCACTTAAACACCTCTTCTATATGTGCCTTTTAAGTTTCCATGTCACCCCGGTTCGCAGTTAGTCTTTCTCTCCGGTGGGTTCCTTTGTTTTCCTAAGTCCGCAATCATGCCCTGCGATTTTAATATTTTTCCTAAGGTTCTCAGCTTTATCTTGTGAAGTTATTAGTGGGTCCACCTGCCATATGCCTTGTCAGCATTTTGTGATTGGTCCCCAGGTTAGTGATTGTGTGTGTGTCAATGGGACCTGACAGTGTTAAAGGATCGATGGTTGGTGTAAGTTTGCATGGGATTTTTTAGAAGCATGAGATCTTACACCGGCCATTGATGTTACTTTTTGTCAGGCGACAGTTCATCCGTGGGTCCTATTTGGCAAGTAGTTCTTATGTGCCATGCTGTTCTGAGTTGGCACATTTTCATTCATCCACATGTTGATGAGTTGGTTTATGTCAGAGGGCCTGTGTTGAAAGCTTTTAATCTAATACTTAGAGTATGATCGTAAGGAATATTTCAAGCCTTTGCGATCATGCGCCATCCATCAGATTTTATTCCATTTTGCTAGGTTACCTGTTGTGCTCAGTGGGTCTGGTGTGACATGCATGCTTGTAGTTGGAGGTTTCTTATTAGTCGACGTGGATGTGCTCAGAGGTGCAGCCATTGTCAGAAGGGTCTGTGACGAGGATGGATCCTATGACCGGCATAAGTTCGCATGGGATTTTTCAGAGCCATGAGATCTTACGCCAGCCGTTCATTTCAAAGGCTTATGGTAAGTGGGTCCTGTGCCAGTGTTTGGGTGTGGATCAATGAATGGTTTAGTGACATGTGGCTTCTGGTGGGCCCAAGTGTAGTCTAGTGTTTGGCGGAGTGGATAAAGAAGTTAACTATGCTAACAAATTTAATGTGGTCACGCATTCGCGGAAAGATAAGAGGATTCGCTAATTTGTCTGGCGATTGCGTGAACGGTGGACGGGAAGTTGCTAAGTTGTTTAGCGAAAGTGCAAAATGTTTAGCGAATTGGCAAAGGTCCTTTGTTGCCAATTCACTAAGTTTGGTGGGGCCACTTTTAGAGGAGAATCTTAAGCTACGAAGGAGGTTTGATCGGATGACTGTGTTTTAAAGCTGGTCTCAGTTTGAATGTGGGCCATCATTCTCTACAGGCGCCAAGGATTTAGCCATTGTGGTTCAAATTCAATTTTTTCTGAAAACTTCCAGTGACCAGAAAGTACCAAATTTATGGAATTCATTGAAGAAATGACCCTGTTCGATGAGATATGACTGGTTTGCCATGTGCAGTGTGATCCAGGGTGCTGTTGGATTGTTTGCAGAGCTTGTACAATGGTGGTTGTGTGCTCAAGGCTTGTTGCAGGGTGTCTTTTTGAGCCCAATTTTGTGATCCCCTATACTTGCAGAGAAGATTTCATGATTGTGGATCAGTTTAGGAATTTCCTCTTTCCTGATTGACTATGTTTCCCACCCCTGTAATAACTTTTTAGACCATTTCTAGCAGGTTAGGTGGTTGAAACCCTAACCCTAGTCATTCGTAGCTTGTTGAAGATTTTCAAGATGACTAGGGGGTATAAGTTAGAGAATTTTGGATTTTGCAAGGGTTCCAAAACATTGTTGCTTTTGGTCCCTAGTTTTTGACTGTAATATACTGATAGAAGTCTAATTTAGTGACCTTTCTGATCTTGGTATCATTCTGATTATATGTTGATCCTAATTATGTTAATGAGAACATTTTGAATCCCAATCTTATATCTTATGTATGTCTTCTTTCTTTTCTCTAAGCTCATATATGTTAGTTTCACAAAGTGTGCTAACATATGGTAAACAAAGAGTATTTTGAATTTATCTTTGAGTTCCTAACAAAGTTAGGATTAAAGTCTTCTAGGTGAATTTATTGAGTTTGCAGTCAGGTGTAGAATTTGATGTCCTTGTGCTTGAGGGAAAGGGGTAATAGGAAAAATACTTACCTCGGATTCCATTGTGTTTTATTTGAGGTATTCAATTGAGGTATACAGTTAGGTGACTCTGAGCCCTGGGATAAGGCACTAGTGCTTCCTCTTGAGGTATGCATGGTTAACAACTACAAACACAAACATCATTTGATAAATCTTTAACAATCTTATATGAGATATAGTGGAATATAGTTTTAGACTCTTTTAGAGAAGTGAGTTAAGGGTACACCCACCTAAGCACTCAAGCTCAAAGTGTAGAAGGATCTTTTGATCCTTTTCAGTTGGCCCTCTTCCTTGTGGACTTTGGAGTGGTGATAGAGTCAGAGTTTTATTTAAATTATCCATCAAAGTGTAAATCTGCAAGTTGAAGATTAAAGGGAATAATCCACAACCAACACCTATTATTGGACCAAGTAAAGGGATTTCCTTTCAAGTCGATATCCAATAGACCTGAATAAGAAATGAGGTCTGCAAGGTCCCCCATACTATGAGATTAGTCCATTAGACCTCTGAGATTTTATGAGGGATAGAGGGGGGTGTTAAAATCATCAACCACCATATACTTAGTAGATTTGTCCTTATCCATGCAGTTGATAATTTCCTTCTAGAGAGACAACCTACTAGTCCGGGTGTTAGAAGCATAGATATTCAGAAAGTGCCAAATCAGTTGTTGTTTTCTAAAAGTAATAGTGAGGAAATTCAGAGAGAAGGCAAGTGGTTCTCCTTCCATGATGTTGGGGTTCAAGAGAGTAGAAATGGCACCTAAGGCACCAGAGGCCTCAGAGTAAAGAAATTCAGCACCTGGCCAGAGTTTTCCAGCAAGGGAGGCGAAATTATTGAAGGACATCTTAACTTCTTGGTGTATGCCAAAAATGTGACACACTTCTATGAATCCTTATAGGCAAGAAAACTCAAGAATGAGCCCTCACAAATTGATCCATAGCTCTCTATGCATGGATTTGCAAGATTTTAGATTTTGCTCTTAGCTAGAGCTATAAACTCATGACCTTGCTACTCAACCACACAATGAGAGATTCCAAATCAAGGACAAGGGAAATAGTTCCAATATCTCCAATGAAATCAATATGAATGCAATGCAATGCAAGTAAGCTAAGAATGAGAATGCATCTAGTCTATGGAAATGAAAGTACAATGCAACTAATCTATGAAAAGAAAGAACAAGTGTTACCAATCCTTCTTATTTAGGCTATGTGAGATTAAGGTATTGCATAAAGGAAATATACACTAAGAATGCCATTATCATGCAACTATGAAAGTAAATATGAACTAGATGAAATGCAAAAAAATCTTCAAAGCTTGGATGCAAAAGTGTCTTCAAAGAAAGCTCCAATATTGACCTACAAAACTTGCAACATAACATTAGCATAAAAACATAAGATATGAAAATGAAGGAGAGAGCTCTCCTTTGATAAGAAATGAGAGGAAATGAACCATGGAGATTAAGAGGAAAAAGTCTTAATCAAGGGTGGAGAAAAAAAGAAGCTTGATCCTTGTGCACAAATATCCTCCAATGAGAAAATAGGAGTTGACTTTTGTGTCCATATAAGATAAAAAATGTTTTTTTCCCTTTTTTATAAAATAAGAATAATGTTTTATTTGTGCAACTTAGGGTAAGAGGAAATGTGGGGGTTTTTTATTTAATAAAAGGGGAGGAAATATTCCTTTTAATTAAATAAAGACTTAGGATAAAATGGTTAGCCCAAGGAAAATAATCAAAAATGATAAAATAAGATTTGATCAAGGAAATTGATATAATACTGAAAAATATCAATTTTTGAAAATATTGATTCAGAGATTTGATAAATTGAGAAATAGGGGCCCAAAGTCTAGGTGACCATTTTAGAGTGTATACATTTGCCCCTCTTTGACTAATGTGTGATTGATCTGGGAACACATGTAGTCAAAGAATGAAGTTGCAATGTGAGATCGATTTGGGATCACAAAACAACTCAGACGTGAGATCAATTTGGGATCATATTCGGACAAAACATAAACAAAGGCCTTTGAACATGAGGTTGATTCAGGATCACATCCAAAGTAGGAGATAAAAATCTCAAATTTGAGCAAAAGCTCACAGAAAAGATGTCTGAATCAAGATAATCAAGGATAAAATCCAATAGATATTTCCCCCTCGGAATCGAAAGTGAAATCAGGTAGAGAGGAACAAAAAAATGATAAAGATTTGATCAAATCATAATGAAATCACAATCAAAGATAAATGACAACATGATAACCATTAAGCAGTGAACACATGCCCTAGTTTGACTAGGTTTGACTGAGAAAGATATAGAATATAAAAAAAAATGCAGTCAAAACCTTAGAAAGATGAAGTGAAGGGGGGGTGAATGAAAGACTAGAGGGTTGAAAGACATGGAGATGAAGATTCCCCAAGAAAGATTGAAGGATTAGGCCTCAAATGGTCAGCCAACTACGTAGAAGAGGGAGAAAAATTGAAAGGTGATTTTGACTAACAAGATTAACTCAAATTTTGATTTTGAGTCCGAAAATGGATCCAGGACGTCAAAATTAGCCAGGGGTGCAATTTTCATGCAATTCTGAGGTGTTTTGAAAATCGGTCAAAAATGTCATAGAAAAGGATGTGATATGAAAGATAAGGAGTGAAAGACATGGTCAAGGAGGGTTGAAAGCTGAGCGCAGTTGTCCAACAGGTCCACATAAGATGAAAAAGAGAGCTCTCTCCATATGCAAGATGCAAAACTAGACTAATCATGAACCTAAAATGCAAGCGACTATGAAAGTGGTTGACTTACAAAGTCACAACACTTATAGACATCTAATTATCATCATTGAGAATTTGGTAGCATCATAAGATTATACAATGCACTAGCATAACTATGTGGATATGAATATGATCTTTATCAGATAGAAATGTGGGAATCTCACCTAGGAATCAAAGACAGGTAGGTCAAGATGACTAATGTAGTGAGATCACCTAAGTTTGTTATGGCGAGATTATTCTTGTATTAAGACACATGAAAGTAATGATAGCTATAAGCATGCACTCAGATAAAAAAATCAAGGATAATACCTTGTAGATCCCAAGTGTCAAGGAAGACTAGCATAAATACTCATGACAGTTAGGATCGACAAAATATACCCACAAGCAGACAAAGAAATAAAACATGTTCTCATACCCTTATTCTTCTAGCTATGCATCATCAAAAACTTCTCAGGGGGAGACCACTCATCAAAGAAATCCTCATAGATAGTACACAAATAAAAATAAAGTCAACATATCTCAACGAGTTGATTGTTTAAGTGCAGGCGTGTTGGTCATAGAGTCAAACTCTGAGTATCGCATCTACAAATGAGCAATATCACATCATACTTAGACGGGTGGGGTTAAGACATCTGATAAGTGTTTAGAAACACTCGACGCAAGGGTAATGTTAAAAAACACTATTTGAGGTGGTGTTAAAAAACACCTGTTGTGAAATGCCCCAAGAGACAAACGCACCTAAAAGACCTATACTAATAGTGATGCCCCCTAGACAAAGATAAAGACCAATTCTAGACTACGCCAAATAAAGTCAAGACATGATGGAGAAAGGTTCAGTGTCAAGGATACATGCTAACAAATAGGAGTGCAAAGGCCTAAAGTAGCGCCCGTTTCCAAGTTTTCACCACTTAGATTTTATTGCAATTTTTTATTTTTTTTATTTTTTTGTATTTTTGCTACCAAGGCGCCTGTTTCCAAGTTTTCACCAAGGCACTTTTTTTATTTTTTAAATTTTTTTGAATGAGACATCAAAGTGCCTATTGCTAGGTTTTTACTAGGATGCTCTTTTTTTTAGGACATTTTTTGATTTTTAAAATTTTTAACAATATATCATTTTTTTGGATTTTTTCAAGATCAATAAGTATGTACAAAGGATGCCCCCAGACAGAATGAGCATCAAACTTATGAGCAAGATCACATCGTGTAGTCCCAATGTCTAGCAAGGTGAAGGACAAGAGGGATTAGCAAGTGGCTAGAAGAGATGGAAGACAAGAGAATGAAGAAGAATGAAGGGAAGAAATCCTAAAGGGAAAACTCCTCAAGAGTACCCAAGCTAGGGAAAAATTGTCATGTAAAGCATATTTGGACAAGCAATGAAAGGCCAGAATAGGATAAGTCACAAAAGGGTAATACAAAAGAAGGAAAGGATGCAGTCCAAAGGAGTAGACATGTCAAGAGGTTTCTGTTGGCATTAAGTAGTATTGCCACTAGTGACAACACTTATTAGCATTCTGAGTGCAAACCGAGCAGACAGTGCAAACCGAGCAGACAGTGCAAACCGAGCAGACAGTGCAAACCGAGCAGATAGTGCAAACCGAGCAGACAGTGCAAACCGAGCAGACAGTGCAAACCGAGCAGACAGTGCAAACCGAGCAGACAATGAAAACCGAGTAACATCTTGTCTACCGAGTCACCAATGCTTACCGAGTTCAATACCTACCGAGTGATCAGTATGAACCGTGCCTTCACTTCTACCGAGTGCATGACGATGCCGAGTAATGCAGTAGACGCCGAGTATCAGAAAGTCACCGAGTCAGTGTGAAGGAACCGAGTAACCATATTTGGGCCGACTTAGTAGCACTTATGTTTATTTGTCAAGCCGACTATGCAATTGTAATTGTAATTAATTGTTTGAAACCTGTATATAAACAATGATGTAGAAATAAAAGATAGATGTACAAGTAATGAAATATATGATACAGAATATATAAAAGAATAACAAAGGCAGAAATAAGCGAATTGCAGAAGGCTTCAGAAGTATAAGATACAGAAAAGACAAATTCATCACAGAAGGTGATCAGTACATTAGCGAATCTCATTCAGCAATCCAGTTGCAAAGCAGAGATCTACTGTTTCATTCTAACAGGTGAATCAGTACTAAATCCTTTAACCGGGTAGACTTAACAGTCTTTGTATAAATCTCTTTACCGAGTGCATACTTCACTGTATGTTTGTAAATCCTCTAACAGGGTGGATTTAGCAATCCTTATTGCTCCTAACAGGGCAGATCATCGGAAGTGATCAAATTGTAAGCCTTAACCGACCAACTTTATTCTGCAGTATTAAAGCTTTGTGGGTTTCATCCCCACCCCAGTTTTACTTTCTTTTGGAAGGTTTCTGGGTAACCAAATCCATGTGTCATTATTGTGAATGCTTTTTAAGTTTCATGCTTTCTGTATGCAAAGGTTAAAAGTAAAATACATGTTAAAATTAGAAAAGAATTTGGAGTTACTGATTCACCCCTCCCCTCTCAGTAACTTGGTTAATTCCTGAATATTTCCAACAATTGGTATCAGAGCTTCATTGGTTCTCAAGACAAAGCTTAACTAGCTTGAGCAAAGATCCAGGACAATGGAGGTATTCAAACTGAACAAGGTGATTGAAAATGAAAAGCTAGATCTGGAAATGGCCATAGCTAAACTCAAAGAAGCAAAAGAACATCTTTCCCAATCCCTAAGAAGAAGGAAGGAACTTGCAAATCAGATGAATGATCAGAATTACATTGAAGAAAAGATTGAAGATCTTCTTCCCTCAAATAACTCAGATGAAGCAAACAATGCTATCAAAGAACTCCTAGAAAAGAATGGGTCTCTGCAGGAAGAAGTGAGAAAATTGAAAAGAGAACAAGAACTACACTCTACAAGATTCTGTGAGATCTTGGAACAGAAAAACAAGTTGAAAGATGAATTAGATTAAAGAAACATTGAAGTCCAAAACAAAACCCTTCAGCTAGAAAACCTAATTGATCAGATCTCTCATACAAATGAAGAAATTCTAAATCTAAGTTCAGAAATAGAAAACACAAAAGAAGAACTAAGATCTGAAAAGGAAATCAATCTAAGATTGATGGATGACCTAAATGCTGAAAAACAAATCAATGAAGGAATGCTGAAAAGTCAAGAAGACTTGAATCAGCTGTATGAACGAAATCTTCCTAGGCAAAAAGGAAAAGCAGGACTTGGATACAAAGAAGAAGGTGAATCCTCTAAGCAAGGTACTAAAAGAAATCAAAAACCTACTTGTAATCATTGTGGTAAAATAGGACATACTTCAAATAAATGTTGGAACAATGAAAAAGCAGAATTCAATGGAAAATGTTATAGCTGCAATCAACCTGGTCATAAAGCAAATGAATGCAGGGAAAAACCTAGATTCAGAGGTAATTGTCACAAGTGCAACAAACAAGGTCACAAGGCATCCGAGTGCAGATCCAAGATATTTAATCCAGCAGAACAAATTGTGAAAGCAATGTTTGGATGGGACTACAACACCTGGTGTAGATGTCATTACTGTGGAGAATATGGACACATTGGCATGAATTGCATAAAACATCATCTAAGGAAAAGAGATACTACCATAAGATGTTTCAAATGCACTAAACTCGGTCACATAGCCAGAAACTGCATGAATGCCAGTGAAATTGAAGAAGGAAAGAAGAATGATGTGAGGCCCACCTTCGGCCCACATAGTGATCCTGTGTTATGCATATCAGCCTATCATTTTGATTATGTTTCTTTCAGAGATTCTTGGACTCTGTCGACTACTGTTATATTATGTTTGACTTGTTGGACTGTTCTTTTGATGATTCTGCATATGGGATCCATGATGTGTAGATTTGGTTTATGTTTTTATATGATGTTTTGTGAACCTGATGATCTTGATGATATTTAAATTACGTTATGGAATTTCATTTGAAATATGCAATCAAATCTTGAATATTACATGCAATTGAAGTATGAGTTGAATTATGCAATTTAATGATTAAATTTCGCTATATCATATATGTTTATTTTAATGGTTTTCTTCCTTGAATTACTGATGCTGCATTTAGGTATTGCAGGTGGAAGGACCATGGAAACACATTCGGGGAAATCACATTGAACGTAGGGTAACCAGTTAAACCAAGGCCCCGTCTATTAAGAGACCTGAGGCCTCGTTGTTAAGTAATTTATTTCGTAACAGTAATTTGAATGTTTGTGTGTTTTAATGTTATGTGTTGTGATATTGGACGTACCGTGTGTGAAATGTTATTTTGTAAAGTGTCGCTTGACACTATTGTTAATGTTATCAAGGTACGTCGTGTGTTGTGTGAGAGCACTTGCTAGGAGTGTTAGGGAAATCTTAGCACACCTTTTTGCCATAGGAATCTTTATGCAGTCTCATTCCCCATTTCTGATGTTATTTCTCGACATGGGTTTAGAGGGTTTATTATGGCCTTAGGAGATAGTTTTATGCAAAATTTGTTAACCCATTCCATGTACCCATGGGTTAGGGGTATTTTCACCTCTTTAGAAGCCAAAAAGTGACTTTAGGACCCTTTTAAAAATTCATTTTCCTTCTTGAGCGAAATTGCAACTTGCATGTTTGAACCTCATTTATGAGGTTAGGTGTAGAAGCCCTATTTAGAGGAATTTTTGGCTAAGGATGATTCATTCACCCATTCTCTATTTTTAGAGAGTTTCCAGAAAGTTAGAGGAGAAAGCTTGAAGCTTGGATTAGGGCTCAACAAAATTCTTCCATAGCTTTGGACTTGAGGTAGGAAATCATGTGCTCTCTTTGTTTGTATGAGATGTTTGTTAATAGTGATCATGTTCTTGGCTTCCCATGGTTGGTCATGGTGGAAGCTTGTATTGTTTTGTGTTGTGTTTTAGCTCCCCATGGTTGGTCATGGTGAGAGCAAGCATGCAAATGTGTTATTCTTGTAATTGGATTTTGGGTTGTTTACTCTTGGATTCACTCACCCTTGGGAGGGAAGAGGAATCAAGAGGGGGTGTGGGAATGGAGGCAACTCCATGTGTAGAGTCTCCTCCATGTGTGGGGAAAGATGAACTTGGGTGAGTGATTTTCCCCAAGAAACCTTGCATTTAGCCCTTGTGGCAATGGGGGGCATAAGGAGGGAAAATTGGCCATGTGTGCCTTGTATGTAATTGAGAAATATGGGTCCATGTGTGGCCTTGTTTTGTTATGCAATGGTTATCTCCATGGTTTGTCTACCCACACCCTACAAAGGAAATTTCATGGGAATTCCTTAGTTTTCTGCTTGAGGGAATTTGGGATTTTGCCAATGTTTAAAAATTTGTTGGTTGTGTTTTGACCCTACTTTTGGGCATCACAAATGAAGCAACTAAGGTCAGGAAACAGGTCAGACAAAAATGGATTCCTAAAGCTACCAAGCAATCCAGTCCAAGTATTGGAATGGATGGCTCCACCGACTCAGACTAAATTTCCAAGGAAGCACTGGAACTGTACTCTCATAGATCAATCTCAAACAGTTCCAGAACCGAAATTAAAATAAAAAGTCTAAATAAGCATGCAAGATGCAGTGAGATCCCAGCGAGGTCGGTATAATCTTCACCGAGCGAGGTCGGTATAGTCTTTACCGAGCGAGGTCGGAGCATTATGAATTCTCGAGTTCACCGAGTTGCGAAGTCTTTTCCGAGCAATTAATTCTTGGTGGGTGACAGTCTGTCAGAATTCCTACCCTAATTTGAAATGAGCATTAATGACAGAATTGTAAACAAAAGGCAAGTAATCAAACTCATTCTTCACCGCGAATCTTTAAGCACTTTGAGAGCAGAAAACTTCAAGGGCAACCCGGCGATTTAATACTCTTGCGAAAGGAATTTTCTATGAGCTACCATGGCATCATCCAGCACCTCAGCGAAGAAAGGATCAGACATGTTAGTCCAAGGGGAGTGGAAAGCACCAGATTTTAAGATCGTGCCCGCAGTTGCAGCCGCCCTAGATCCGAACGGAGCTCAATCTCAGATTCCTCCTAAGGTACTGCTTATCAATGATATCCGTAATCATTTTAACTGTTCTATTCAAGAAATGGGAAACCTAGAACTAGACATTGTGCGTGAAGAACTATGTGTGGATGGTACTTTGAAACCTGAGCACAAACATTTGGAAGATAAGGGTTTAGTCCACATTGCACATCTTCCTCGAAACTTTCGAGATAAATGGGTTAGGTACATTCTCAGCCGAGTACACGATGGCAAGATTTGGCTTGAGCAACCTATTGAGATCACAAGGAAAATGATTCATCATGTTACCGGTCTTCCCATGTTGAACAAAGCGAAAACTACCAAAACCCTAGGTCGAACGGAACTAGAGAAGAAAACCCTAGCCGAGTGGGATGGTAGAGGCATGAAGGTTAGCAGCATTACCGATGCCGAACTGAAGTTTGGTACACATATCATTGCACACAAGATTTACAGTTCTAGTCGACAGAACAGTGTCTCATGTGAAGCTGTTGACCTAGCATACAAAGTGGTCAAAAACAACTTGACATTTGACCTAGCAGACTTATTGTTGAAACAGTTCAACAAGAACATGGAAAGCATCAAAACTTCCAAAAACAATCCATGTAAGTTTGGATCTTTGATAGTCTGTTTATTCTTCTATGTTCAGAAATTCTTCCCTTCAAAAGGAAAAGTTGTATGGAGAAAAGATGTGCCTGTACTTTATGAAATTAATGAATACATCGCAGAAATGGGTGAAAACTTTGAAAGCATCATGGATAATTATTTTGAGTCTTTCAAAGAGAAAATGAATGACAGATTCCGGATTCCACAGAAATTGGTGGAAGATTACAAAGATGATATCTGTTTTATGGTAGATTGTGATAATGTGTATATTCAAGCAATTAAACCAAGAACTGTGTATGAAAAACCTCTTCCTTATGAGGTAAATATTGATGAAACCAAGAACATTATTGAAGCACTTCTAAATCAGCCTGTCAATCCCAAAGCCGCATATTTTGGAACATATGATGAAGCTAAGATGAGAATTGAACTAAGCATAAAGCTTCCACAGGCGGTAAACAAAGGAAAGAAAAGAATAGCTAAAATGCAAATGATAACCGAAGAAAAAGAAGAAATAGGTGAAAAAGAAGAGGAAAAGGATGAGAAAACAGAGGAACCAGAACCTGCAAAGAAGAAAGGAAAAGTTTTTATCACTAAGGCATCTGTGCCTCCCACTGCTGTGTTCACAAGGAGAAATACAAGAGGAAAGGCAGACAAGGCAGAAAAGGCAGATAAGGACATAGTATTCAAAAGGCCTCCTCTAACCCTTCAAGAAAAGCTCAAACTCTTCAGAGATGGATCAGGATCTGGAGTAAGTAACATAAAATCCTTGAGATATGAAACCAGATCGGAAGCAGAGCAGAAGGAAATAGAAGATGCTGTTATTGAGAAGATGGGACAGTGGAAATACTCTCCTGAAGAAATTACCCCACAGGTTCCTGCAGTTCTATTGAATCCGATAAGAATGAGATGGAGCAATGCAAGGCAAACTGTAATAGACATATTTGATCAAAACCTAAGACAGTTGATGCCGAGCCTGAACAATGATGAAGTGAAGAAGGCACTAAAAGAGAATGAAAACAAAATGACACTGAAGTTCAATACTTGTTTGATTTTGATCAACAATATTGAATCGGTTGTGAAGGCTGCAAAAGCCACATGGAAGAACATTTACCACCTTCACCAACCGAGCATTGAAACTGTAATTATAAAGGATATTGAAGATGACAGCGATGAGCAAGAAGAAGACACCGAGGTAGATGATACTGTAAGGATAGCAGCAGAAGTCATTGCATCCCTTCCTACCTCTCCAGTGAAAGTCTCTACATCCAGCCCAGAGACACCTTCAAGCATGGTTGTGACAACTTCCACATTTGTCCAATCATCCCTAGCAACATCAGAGGCAGCTACCATTTCTTCTACCGAGCTGCAGTCTCCTGTACCAGTAAGTTTTCCAGCTTTTGAATCATCAAGTGTAAATATTGTAAGTTCTCCAGTAGAAAGTATACCAGTGTCAATAGCCAGCCCTATTTTATCTACCATCACTACTACAAGAGCATTAAGTACAGATAAGCCTAAGGCTCTACCGAGTATAAAATTTTTGGGTAAAAATATAGTTGAGGATATAGACCTAGACGAAGAGATAGAGATTCCTACTCTGGATTTTGCAAATCTCTCAGCAGACCAGATGCAGAATATAGGTGAGATCCTCCAAAGGAAAGCAAAACAAAAGAAGCTTAAGGAGGAGAGAGACAAGGAGTATCAAATCATCAAGGATGCTAAGGACATTTTGTCTGATGCATTAGGCATTAAAGTAGACTCCTCCCAGCATGTTTTGTTACAATTGGCAGAAGCAGTTGAGAAATATAATGAGGACTCATCCGGGACAGAGAAGTTAGTTGAAAGAGCCGAGAAGAGATTCAACAATAAAGTGCTTGAGCACATTGCTCAGCACATAGCTATTAACCAAGTGGAATTATCTTCAGTTTTGTCTAACACAGAGTCTATTTATTCGAATGCTACCTCTCTTTTGGCCAGACTATGCAATTTTGCCGAGTTCACAAAGGATGTCAAAAATAAAATGAATAAAATGGATGAGGATATGAAGATTAGCATACAGAAGCTGCAACTTGAACCAAGTTCAAGCTCTGCTCATCATATGAAAATTTCACATCTATCCAATATGCAGTCTGATCTATTGAAAGAAGACTCAAGGATCCGGTCCACACTGCTAGACATCCAACACATGATCCTTCCCATCATGAATACAATGTATAAGCACATTGAACATTCCAGAACATTGATTCATGACAATCAGTTCTCCATAGCAGATCACATGATTGAACTCTCTGCAGAAATCCAAATTGCCATACAAACATGTAAGATTCTGCAAGAAAGTTGGGACAGAACCCTGGCACTAATAATGAAGGTACATTCTGATTTCTTATCAAATTTTGGATTCTCTCTGTAAATAAATTGTATATGCACCTTTGGCATTATCGTCAAAAAGGGGGAGATATGTATAGAAGGAGAGAGATGTATACTGTATAGATTTGTATAAGAAACAGTTAGCACATTGAAAGGGGGAGACAATGTATATAGCCCTATATCAAAGACAAATTTTGAAAAATCAAAATAAAACTCAGCATGATTCGGTGTATATAAATTTTGGCCAATAAGTGTTTTTGTCACTAATGCCAAAGGGGGAGATTGTTGGCATTAAGCAGTATTGCCACTAGTGACAACACTTATTAGCATTCTGAGTGCAAACCGAGCAGACAGTGCAAACCGAGCAGACAATGAAAACCGAGTAACATCTTGTCTACTGAGTCACCAATGCTTACCGAGTTCAATACCTACCGAGTGATCAGTATGAACCGTGCCTTCACTTCTACCGAGTGCATGACGATGCCGAGTAATGCAGTGGACACCGAGTATCAGAAAGTCATCGAGTCAGTGTGAAGGAACCGAGTAACCATATTTGGGCCGACTTAGTAGCACTTATGTTTATTTGTCAAGCCGACTGTGCAATTGTAATTGTAATTAATTGTTTGAAACCTGTATATAAACAATGATGTAGAAATAAAAGATAGATGTACAAGTAATGAAATATATGATACAGAATATATAAAAGAATAACAAAGGCAGAAATAAGCGAATTGCAGAAGGCTTCAGAAGTATAAGATACAGAAAAGACAAATTCATCACAGAAGGTGATCAGTACATCAGCGAATCTCATTCAGCAATCCAGTTGCAAAGCAGAGATCTACTGTTTCATTCTAACAGGTGAATCAGTACTAAATCCTTTAACCGGGTAGACTTAACAGTCTTTGTATAAATCTCTTTACCGAGTGCATACTTCACTGTATGTTTGTAAATCCTCTAACAGGGTGGATTTAGCAATCCTTATTGCTCCTAACAGGGCAGATCATCGGAAGTGATCAAATTGTAAGCCTTAACCGGCCAACTTTATTCTGCAGTATTAAAGCTTTGTGGGTTTCATCCCCACCCCAGTTTTACTTTCTTTTGGAAGGTTTCTGGGTAACCAAATCCATGTGTCATTATTGTGAATGCTTTTTAAGTTTCATGCTTTCTGTATGCAAAGGTTAAAAGTAAAATACATGTTAAAATTAGAAAAGAATTCGGAGTTACTGATTCACCCCTCCCCTCTCAGTAACTTGGTTAATTCCTGAATATTTCCAACAGTTTCATAGCATTGTGTTTTACTTTTTTTATTAGATCAAGACCAAAGGGAAAAAGGATAGCGAAAGGCTAGAATGAATGGAGGAAAATAAATATGAAGGCTAAACATGAATGGAATGAAAACAAGATCATCATAAGATAGCACACAAGATAGCCAAATGTTCATGTATAGGTCAACATCATCAAGATCAAAGAGAGAAGATGAAATGGATGAAATATATAGAATAACTACACATCATGCCTGATTACCAGGTTTTTATCAGGGTACTTATCCAAGGCGCCACAAGGGAGTGGTTTTCACCATAGGATGAATTTATTTCTCTTTAATTTTGCTACCAAGGTGCCTATTTCCAAGTTTTCACCATGGCACATTTTTTATTTTTTAATTTTAATTTTTATTTTAATTTTAATTTTTTTTTAAATTTTAATTTTTTTTGAAATTTTTTGAAGAAGGCAAGTTTTTCAGATAATGCTCCTTGAAAGGATAAACCATGATATGTCAATGATTCAAAATGATATGCTCAAAGATGCTGATAGGGAAAGGAAGATGGAACAGAAAAATGGAGGATAAGGTTTTATGTAAAGCGAGTGAGGTTGGAAGATAAGAAGAATAGGAAAATGAGGAAAAAAGATAGAAGGTAGAAGGATAATAAATGGAAGGATTGTGAAAGGGTAGATGGAAAGGAAGGCAAGATCAACATCAACACACATACCTTGAAGGGTGGCGAGAGGATGGAGGAAACATGAATGAACGAATACGTGAATGAATATGGTGAACAGATAGCAAAAGTTGCGGCTTAGGTGCATGAAATTGAAGAATATCTGTCGAAGAAGATGAGGTGGAAGCTTTTTGAAGCTTGAATGTCAACTTTACTTGTTGTTCAATAGGAGACTCTCTCAAGAGAGACTTTGGAATCCATATAGTTGTAAGATTTTTTTTTCTTTTTATGATTTAGAGATAATATCTTGAATGATGGATTTTCGAACCCATACTTGTCTTGTAGTTTTCTTCTTAGATATCTCTTTTAACTTTATGCCCCCATGTCGATTAGAGAAGACATGGTAATCTTCATTTTTTTATGGATTCTTGCATTTCTTCTTTTTCTTGTATTGAACATTCAAGTTACTTCCAAAAGACTTGGGACTTACAAAGGAAGAAGGATAATATGACTGGTTTAGATGGGTGGGTGAATGAAAAGGATTCAAGGGTATGTATCTATGTTGATCTTGAGGAAAGATAGGAGATGGAGGAACATAAGGACCCAATATGGATGACAAATTAGGAGAGTTAGGAGGGGAAAGTGAAGGGACATAACGACCCAAGATGGAAGGAAGACATGAAGCCCTTAGCAGTGGTGGAAGAGGTCCAAGGATGGAAGTGGAAGATGAAAAAGGATAATCAATAAGTTCATCAGCATCTATATGACAATCGAGGATATCAGCATCTTTAGAATGAGCATTAGGATTTGCAATAGGATCATGAACATCTTGAATAGGAGCAACTTCTTTGATAGGATTGTTCAAAGCTTGCAAAGACTTAGAAAGAGTAGAAAGTGGAAGAAAACATGGAGTGGTAGAACAAGAAGATGAAAGACTTTGATCTTGACAAGGAGCTTCAGATAGCATAAGCATATCATTTTTCTCTTGATTTTCAATAGGCTTAACATCGGAAGTAACAACACCATTTTTAATAACCTTAATGGAAGTATCATCTTTGGAAAGCACAAGCGTAGTAAGGTTATTTTGATTATCAATAAGCTCAATGGTGTGAGGAGTAGCTTGATCCTTCTTAGGAGAAGATTTAAGATAGGGTGGAATGAATGAGAAAGGGCTTAAAGGATCAAAAGAACCATGGAATGAAGGAGGGACATCATGAAAAGAATTGGATGACATGGAGGGTCCTTGATCTTGATATTTCTTTATGTTCTTTTCTTTATCATCTTTAAAATCCTCTTGACATGGAGCCACTTCTAAGGACAAGGAAGCATGTTGGAGTTGTATGGAAGACTTTGGAAGAGATGATGAAGGACCAGCTGAAGTAGGCATTATAGGGCATAAAGGCTTAGGCTCTTTAGGTTTAGCATTATTGAAAGTATTTGTAGCCAGGTGAAGGTTAGCTTGAGTATCTTTAAGAGGTTGCCCTTGAGAATAACTATAGGGAACCACATGAAAAGCATTAGAATTTGCATTAGATGAAAGATTTGTGCTCTTAGGGCTCCTTGAAGGCTTTGTGAAAGATTTGGAAGACTTAGCAGCTTTAGGAGATGTGTGGATATTGGAGGAAGTAGAGGATGGAAGGGAACCATCACAAGACAAAGGTTTAGCATTAACATGATCTTGCTTGAGAGTGTAATCTTTATTTTCAGCATGATAGTTTTTAGATGAGACATGCTCATAGTATCTACATTTATAATCAGCACAAAAAAATTTTTCTTCCTCAATAGAAGTAGATGTATCATATTGTTCACAAAAAATATCATAATTTCTTTCAAAGTCAGAGTCATATGGATCACCATCATGATCTACCCAATGGGATGACCCATTTCCAGTAAGCACAAGCACACAACGAGGAGGACTCTTAGGAATAGAAGCATCATAGGTATGGCTATATTGTCCATCATCATAGTCATCATAGTCATCAAAGGTGGGTGTGTCACTCTTCATAGAAGAGGTATCCCAAGGACTATCATGTTGCTCTTTATGGTATGTCTTCTGAAGAGAAGGAAGATTCTTGGGAGAAGTAGAAGAGGAACGAGATTGTGAAGAAGAGGATATTGAAGACTTATTGTAGGAATAGGACTTGGATAATGAGGAATTCAAATAATATTTAGAAGAGTCATGATAATATTTGGATGATGAAGAATGTGAATAGTGTTTAGAAGAATCGTGATAAGATTTAGAAGATGAAGAATATTTGGATGAGATCATGAGTATGATTCTAGCAAAGGCATTTGATTTAATCAATTTTTCTTTTATTTGTGTCATAAATTCATCACTCATGAGAATTTTGGATGAACAATACTTTTCGAATACATCAATGAGCTCAAGATCATCTATTCTTAATAAAGGTTCCAAAACTAGATATTTGAGATTCATGGTTCTAGAAGAAGAAGAATCGAGCATAGGAATGATAGAAGAGAGAAATAGAAAAATATAGACTAGATAATAAGAGGAAAAGGATCAAGAAGAAAAAGAAGAAATTTCCATGGGAATAGAATACTTCAGAAGAACATGGAAAATGGAGAAGAAAGAAGAGGACTAAGATTCATCTTATGCAATTGATACCATAACGTTCATTGAGATGTTGAGCAACATGACAGCACCTAGGATCTGAGATCTAGACTGACCAAGGAAGACTGAGAATTGAAGACCCTTGGTGATAAGATGACCTCACAAAATGTCAATAGGAAACTAGGATAATCAAAGTTCTCTATTGTCCAAAGAGAAATGAAAAGATAGAAATAAAAGGGGCTTTACCAACATTGTCAAAGAGGTGTTTCAAATCAAAGGATGAATATCCTTGCACTTTTGAATCAGGAGGTTGGACTAGGCCAAAATATAATTGAAACTGAGATAAATGAAAGTGATTTGGACAATAAGAGTACTAAAATTCTCCAAGAATGTGGCTAACAATTATAGAGATAAACTTTCTCACCAAGAATGGTCTTTTAACTTGACAATTAATTTCAAGGTAACCTTGTAAACCAATTGATGCTATTCCTAGAGGGTAGAAACTAGAGATCTAGAGTCAAGACAAGTCTCTAATGATAGGGTAGAAAATTGAGCAAGCTGTAAAAAGTTGGTGTTTCAACTCAGGAATTCAATTTTTTCATTCATTTTAAAAGATCAAGTAAGTACATCAACAAATTTTTATCATTGAGCAAGCACATAAGATAGCAATCAAGGAGTTTAAGCAAGCAATTGTGTTCAAACAATGAGCAAGGGGCAAAGCAACCTTGTACATGAACAAGAATAGTGACTTAGTATGCTACTCCTTAAAGATTCTACTTGTGTATGTTCTTGAAAATGTTTTAGTAGGCACTTAGAACACAACAACATCCTATCAAGCTGTCTAAAGGGATATACATAACTTTTCTAAAGGGAGTCCTCGATATATGCAAGGTACGTGAGACCCAAATCTGTAGATGAGAAGAATCTGAAATCACACAGCTGGGGGGAGACGGTAACCCAAATCTCCTCCTTCACTTCTCAAAGGTATAAAGTTCTTTGAGGCTTAGCAAAGAATGATATCAAACCCAATTCTCAAGAGAGGTGTCTTTTGATTCACCACCTGCTATTTATACTCTGTTGGAACATAGGAGTTAAGGTCATCCCTTGAGGTGGTGTGTCCCCAAGCAGGCCTTCTAAAAAATAAAAAGTCAATAATTCACTATCAAAAGTATTTAAAGCACTAAAGGTGGAACACTTAACTCTTCAAGTAAATGTGAAGTGAGTCCAAAAGTGGAACATTTTTAACTCTTCAAGTGAATGTGAACTGAGTCTAAAAGTGGAACATTTAACTCTTCAAGTGAATGTGAAGTGAGTCCACAAGGTGGAACATTTAACTCCTCACAAAAACTCAAAGTGAGTCCAAAAGTAGAACATTTAACTCCTCACACAAACTCAAAGTGAGTCCAAAAGTGGAACATTTAACTCCTCACACAAACTCAAAGTGAGTCCACACTTTAGAAAATAAATGAGATCAAAAAAGAATAAAAAAAGGGGAAACTTTATGGAACACTTAATGCTCTTTTCAAGTAGACCCCTCCCCTATATATGAATGTTGGGATTGCATCCAAAGGGAAGAAATGAGGGGTGATTAGAATAAGCGAGTCCAACAACCCAATTTAGCTAAAAAGATCAATCAAAAGTACTCTAAAGTTGCTTATCAATACTACTCACAAATGAAAAAGGGTTGAACAATGAAATATTTAACTTTCCAAGTAAACATAGAGTGAGTCCACAAAGTGGTGCATTTAACTCCCTATGTAAACAAGGAATGAATCCATGCTGTCAATTACTCAATGAGATATTTGATATTGGAACTAAGAATTACTTAACATTTAAACACAAGCATTCACTTACACAAATTTGTATGAAAGAAAATCTATGTCCATTCATTTCCCATTAAGAGCATCAATTGAAATGTGTTCTACGAAAGCATGTAAACACTCAAGCCAAACACATGAGAAGTTTATTTTTAATCCTAAAATCCAAATGTTGTAGAGATGTAACAAAATACCTCAAGTCCAACGTAATGTGCTTAGTAGATTTTACCTTTTTTTAATTTGTTTTAAGTATTTTCCATGCAAGCAAGCCATGAACCTTCAAATGAACAAGACAAGCAAACAAGCAAACAAGATATGCAATGCATATTCAACTTATGCAAACCCTAAGATGGTTAGATATGAAAATAAATTTTTAGGAGCAATGATAACTAGAAAATAATCCAAATGACAACTTACATCATGCATTGAACCATGTGAAAAATAAGTGTACGCTAATCATCAAATACCCTTTTTTTTTTAATTTTGATTTTTGACCTTGTCAACAACATGGGACTTATACCACATGAATTTGGACCCTAAACCCAAAATGTAGAAAAGAGACCTCTATCAAAAAATAGAGATTTTTCTAAAAATATCAAAATTTTAATAAGATCTTTTCATTTGTGCCCTAGAGAGCCACTTTCCCAAAATAGACTAGTTTTTATAAATCAACCAAATGAGCTATGATATGACCTTTAAATTGAAAACACAATGAATGGACCCCCTGTAGAATTTCAAAGCCTTTCCATAAATGTAAAAATTTATGAAAAAGATGTTGATATGCTCCAGAAATTGATTTTTTATGAAAAATAAAGAAAAAATCATAAAAAATACAAATTACCTCTGAAAAATCTAAAGTTTTTACCGAAGCTTCTCTGATATGTCACCAACCTAAAAAATAAATTTCAGACCAAAACACCAAGTGGTTTGAGAGATACAATCAAATCTTTCAAATCTAGGGTTTTCCGTCTCCAAACAAATCTGCACAAGGGTTAGCTCCAAAAATAATCAAAACCAACATGTAAGAGGTGGGTTGCACCATGGTGGGTGCCAAAACATGTATGCCAAAAATGTGACACACTTCTATGAATCCTTACAGGAAAGGAAACTCAAGAATGAGCCCTGACAAATCGATCCATAGCTCTCTATGCATGGAGTTGCAAGATTTTAAATTTTGCTCTCAGCTAGAGCTATAAACTCATGACCTTGCTAGTCAACCACACATTGAGAGATTCCAAATCAAAGACAAGGGAAAGAGTGCCAATATCTCCAATGAAATCAATATGAATGCAATGCAATGCAAGTAAGCTAAGAATGAGAATGCAATCTAGTCTATGGAAATGAAAGTACAATGCAACTAATCTATGAAAGGAAAGAACAAGTGTTACCAATCCTTCCTATTTAGGCTATGTGAGATTAAACTATTGAATAAAGGAAATCTATACTAAGAATATCATTATCATGCAACTATGAACTAGATGAAATGCAACAAAGATCTTCAAAGCTTGGATGCAAAAGTGTCTTCAAAGAAAGCTCCAATATTGACCTAGAGAACCTGCAGCATAACATTAGTATAAAAACATAAGATATGAAAATGAAGGAGAGAGCTCTCCTTTTATAAGAAATGAGAGGAAAAAAACCATGGAGATTAAGAGGCAAAAGTCTTCAAGGGTGGAGAAAAAAAAAGCTTGATCCTTGTGCACAAATATCCTCCAATGAGAAAATAGGAGTTGACTTTTGTGTCCATATAAGACAAAGTGCTTTTTCCCTTTTTTATAAAATAAGAATAATGTTTTATTTGTGCAACTTAGGGTAAGAGGAAAAGTGGGGGCTTTTATTTAATAAAAGGGGAGGAAATATTCCTTTTAATTAAATAAAGACTTAGGATAAAATGGTTAGCCCAAGTAAAATAATAAAAAATGATAAAATAGGATTTGATCAAGGAAATTATTATAATATTGAAAAATGTTGATTTTTGAAAATATTGATTCAAGGATTTGATAAATTGAGAAATGGGGGCCCAAAGTCTAGGCAACCATTTTAGGGTGTATACACTTGGATCATCAGAATATCCAGCTTGTGAGAAAAAATGTATTGTTTAACAACACTTTGTTTGAGGGGGCTGTTGAGACCTCTAAGATTCCAAGAAAGATAGATCATTTCTTATTTTTAAAACTTATTTCTAAGGTTTGTTGCTTACCTGCCGCAACTTCCCTTGTAGCCTCTCTTGATCTCTTGGCACATTCTGTAGGCCTACCTCTGGGTGTTTCTGAACCCACATTAGCTTTCTTGGATTTGGGTTTCTTCTTTTGGGTTTACCATTCACCATCATCCTCCCCACCGCTCTCTTCACCTAGGGAGCTAGGTAAAGAGGGGTAGTTCTGCTCCTCTATTTGAGGGGGGATCTTTTTAGTAGCCTCAGGGGACTTTACTGAGAGGGAGACCATAATGGAAAGCTTCTCCAACTCACTAGGACCAACCACTTTTGACATCAGGGTGATCACTAGGGGAGTCATAGGTTCTTTCGCCATAGCCAAGGGGGGGCATTTTGTATCCTTAGGCTTGGAGAGAAATTTATTTTTCCCCAGATGGGTAACAATCTCCCCTTCTTCCACGTCTAGGTTTACCATCACTTCAGCCGTCAAGGGGGGGACTTGCCTTTTCTACCTCTTCACCTGCATGAGACATGGGGGGGTCCTTGGACGTGCCCTTTTCCTTTTTTTTGAGACTTGCTCCATGGGGAGAGGATTTGCACGCTTTGCTAGTGTAGCCCCTAGATTCACATTTTTGGTAGAAGAGAGTGACATTCTCATAAACCAAAGCTTGGGTCCATCTTCCCAGCTTAGATTTCAAGATTAAAAATTTGGGAGGGGTTTTGTTAAGAGTAACATTAATAAAGAATCTTGTAAACACCAACCTAGACTTAGAGCGGGTCACCTGATCTGCCATAATAAAGGTGCCAAAGGAGTCACCAATCCATCTGAACACCTATTCATCCCAGTATTCAAGCAGTAGTCTTAGGAGGTGCACCCAAGCTGGTGCCATCCTACTTAACTCAATCGCAGGGTTGAACCCAGGTTTCCACTTTGCCAAAGCAAGGAAGTGCTTTCTGTAGACCTAAGAGCTTGACAGAACAGAGGCCAAATCCTCTAGAATATTGAAATTAAAGAGGAAGAGCCCGCCAGGCATAGCTAAAACCAAGACAGACCCCTTGATCTTCCATTGGTTAGCAACCCATTTCCTGACCATCTCAATAGTGGGTTTGAAGTTGAAGAACCGACCCACCGGTGCTAGCTAAAAGTCAACCATAGTTGTGTTTACCATAGAATCGGGAAGGGAGAGTTTAGAGCCTTCCTTAGTTTGAATGAATTTGACCAGGAGTGATTCCAGAGTGTTCTAAGCCTCACCAACAAGAGTGCCTTTCCAATTAGTTTTTGGCGGGGATGGAGGGGTAGCAACAGAAGAGGACACCCATTGGTTTTCATTCATTGACTCTTTCGGAGACTACACTATGCCAGAGGTAGTAGTCTCAGGATGAACATGGGGTCTAGCTTGGGGCCCTACAAGAGAAGAAGATTCCCCTCAAGAGAGGCGGGCATGGAATTTGAAGGTTTGAGTGGGAAGTTGCAGAGCGGGAAGTTGCAGAAAGTCACCAAATATTTTTTGTAGTATTTCTTATATTTTTAATTTTTTGTGAAGAGGCATAAATACTTTGACTCAAAGCTATGGACCAATGAGGTAAAAAAAGAGGGACCCTATACCCATTTAAATAGTAAAAAATAACACTGTATCAAGATTTGAACATTGATGGAAAGAATAACAATAGTACAAATTAACCGTCACAATATGTTAGTGCTAATTACATGTTCTTTAATTTATATATTATTAATTGAATAATCTCTATGGATATTGGAGGGAATAATTATTTGATTCATTTATGATGACCATGTGAAAGAGAATGACATAAACAATATAAGGTAGCTACAAGGAACTCCACATAATTTACTCACAAGAAGGCTTCCCCTAACTAGCTCGTGCATGATCTCATCTCAGATTCCCAATGCAATCTTGGTAATATCAATTAACATATAGTATCTCATACCTTTGGTGAGTGGAAATGATAGAGTATATGGGCTTATTCATTCAAAATTTGAATTTATGGACCTTCACAGAAAAATTTGTTGATGGCATGCGTGTCATGATACTTAAAGATCAAAGATTTAATATGGCTAATTAGTATGTGGATTTCCATTTTAATGGGTCTTTTCATCTACCACTATCATAATTAATCTAAGTGGTGAATTTCCTCTACCTTTTTAGATGGGACAAGCTTTCTAAATTTGACTATAGTATAGTTTTTTCTTATTATCATATATAAAAATGATCATTTTTCTATTTTCAGAAAATAAAATTTCATTGCTTAGTATTTCCTACTATTGGAGGTAGTTTGATTTATGTGGACCCAAACAAATGTGATACGTTTTAAATAAAGACATAAATTTACAATCAATCTATTTTACTAACGCTTCTCTTATTTTGGAATTGAACCAATTCTTTACATGTGATCTCATAGGGACCTCTTACTTTACCATGGTTTATACTTCCTCCAAAGATATTCCCTCCCATGTAAACCCTTAGTATAGTGATAAAAATAAAAAGTCAACATCTTGGCTAAGGCTCAAAAAGAGAAAAATATTAATATAACTAAATCGCTCAAATTGTTTTTGGATGATTTCACTTTGTCAAGTGATCATATCATTTGAATAGTCTCATGATGAATCTTAAATCCATATTTTTAGGTCTATCCATAAGAATTTACAAAATAATCAGGTACCTTATCTCAATCTCTTATTTCCCCTTGTTATCTTGCTCATGCAAAGGTTAGTACAAAAATTAATGAGTTGTGCAAGGCTTACAATTTGTAGAATGATTTTTTAAATAGTTTCTTGTCCAAATAAATCATCTGAAGGTTAAATTAAATAAGCTTTAAGCCTTGGTTGAATATGAAGCCAAGAATGAGTTAGAAAGTAAAGTCCACCAAGATAATTGAGAGAAGGGCGGGGGGGTGAATCAATTATCTGATAATTATAACCTTTTATCAACTTCAATAGATTTTAACCATATAAGCAATGTAATTAAAAACCATAGAAAGATACTCATACACAATGACACAAGATATGTTGACTAGGGAACCTCTTGATCAAAGAGTAAACCCTAGTGGGAATGATGCCCACAAAAGATACAATAATATGAATATTCCTTGTGAAAGGATGGAATCTATTAGGAGTCTTATGAAATACATTCAGTACATATGAGTCCTTGTTAGGAGACTTTGAATCCCTGCTAAAATATTCTAATCCTGCTAGGAGTTATAGAAGATAGAAGGACCCGCTGCCCAAATAGCTTCAATGGCAAGATCACTGAACACACTATCCAACTGATCTCTAGATTATTCAACAAAATAATATCAAACTATTACTGATCTCAATAATATGTTACCTCTTCTCTGACTATACCAAACCGCACTCACTACTACACCGGATCTCAATTTCAGATCTCTATACCTTGCATATCCTCTTTCCACAAATTCACTTTCACAATTTCATTCACTCTTACATTGCTACATTACAATAAGGAAAACATTCCTTCCTTTATAAAACACTCAAGTAATTACAAATGAGTCTGCATCCAAATTACAAAATAAAAGTTTCCACATGTTACATCAAAATTACACAAAACTATTGGCTTCCAATTAGAATAACTCTTCACTCATGCAACCTCAAAGTTTGTGTTGTCATCCATGTCACTATCAAAATGTCTTCAAATTCTCTCTAATTTCTCATAACCAGATACCATCCCGATTAGGAGATATCATCTGATTTCCACAAACCACTACTTAGGAACACTACCCAAATATTACTTCCACTAAAATGCTCATAACTTCCATGAATAAATCAATTACTATCTGCTCTCTTAACCATTTACATATAATACATCATAGAGTAAATCCTCAACATCACATAGCTTGATCTTCAATATCCCACATGCGCTAATCCAAACACTGTCTGCTCCTCTGCTAATCTTTAGTAGATCACTGTATTGACATCAATGACAATCACAGTCATGAATGCAACAACAACTGCTACAAAATAGCTGTTAATACTCCCATAGAATATATTCAGTATTCATTCATAACAATCTCCCCCATTGGCATTGATGGCAACATAGATGAAAAACATCCAATGTTCCATAAATCCAACACTGCAACATTGCTACTTTGAAAAATACTTCAAGTCCTCTTCATCAATCAAATCTTGCTTCATTTTCCTATTCAGTTCTCTCCAACATATGGTACAAATGGTTTTTCATGTACACTTCTCCCCCATTGACATCAATGACAAAAATTTCATCATTATGTCAACAACAACTCCAATGTCAAAAGACATTGTTTAGAAAATACATTCACTAGAGTCCTCATGAATCAGCTCAGATACACATACTTCCCCATAGAAGAAGTACCAACATTTAGTCCAGAAGAAAGATAAGGCTCATATACCAATGGAAGGATGAAACAATCTGCATCAATTCTCAAAAGTAGGCTGGGGCATAACCCTAAGCATACCTCTCAGATACTCAAATGTATCCTTAGGAAAAGGTTTTGTAAATATGTCTGCAATCTTCTCCTTTGTTCTTATGTATTCAAGACTGATTTCTTTATCAACAACTTTTTCTCTTACTACATGATACTTAATCTCTAAATGCTTTGTCTTAGAATGTAATACAAGGTTCTTAGACATACTAACTATGCTGGTGTTATCACAATGTATAACAATAGGCTCAACAAATTTTATTCCAATATCCTTTAGCATCTTCTTCATCCAAATTATCTGGTTACAATTGTTTGCTATTGCTACATATTCTACTTCTACTGTGCTTTATGAAATACAATTCTACTTCTTGCTGAGCCAAGAAACCATTCTTCCTCCAAGGAAAAATGCTCCACCTCTGGTGCTCTTTTTATCATCAACATTGCCTCCCCAATCAGCATCTGTATATGCACGTCTACTAAAATCATCATATTTTTCGTACCACAATCCATATTCCATTATGCCTTTCAAATATCTCAGTATCCTCTTCACTGTTGCATAATGTGATTCTCTAGGTTTAGCTTGAAATCTTACTACTATTCCAACTGAATGTGCTATATTAGGTCTTGTATGTGTCAAGTACTGCAATCCTCCAATCATAGATCTGTACTTCTTCTATTCCATTGCAGGAGTCTCATCTATGCTAGATAATTTATGTCTAGTTAGCATAGGTGTTCCAACTGGTTTATAGCTCTCCATTCCAAATCTCTTTAAAAAATCATTCAAGTACTTTATCTAACTTACAAATATACCATCACTCTTGTGTATTATCTGCAATCCCAAAAAATATTTCATTTCACCAATCATACTCATTTCAAATCTAGTCTTCATTTCATTTACAAATTTATCACTAGCTTCATCTTCTCCTCCAAAAATAATATCATCAAAAAAAATAACTACAACCAACAAACCATTTTCAATTTCTTTTGTGTACAGGTTGCTATCAACTGTTCCTTTTATAAATCCTAATTTTATCAAATACTTGTCCAATCTTGCATACCAAGTTCTAAGTGCTTGCTTTAGTCCATATAAAGCTTTCTTTAGTTTACATACCATGTCTCCTTCTTGAGTGAAAGGAAAACTTTCATGCTACTCAATGTAGACTTCTTCCAACTCTCCATTCAAAAATGTTGACTTTACATCCATGTGATATACTTTGAACTTCTTGTAGGATGGATAGGCCAAAAATTTTCTTACTGCTTCAATTCTTGCTACTGGTGCAAAAGTTTCTTCATAGTTAATTCCTTCTTGCTGTGAGTATCTTTTACATACCAATCTTGCTTTGTTCCTTACTATTTCTCCTTGTTCATTCATCTTGTTTCTAAATACCCATTTTTTTCCTATAACATTCTTATCTTTAGGTCTAGGGACCAATTCCCATGTTTTATTCTTTTCAATCTGAACTAGTTCTTTTTTCATAGCTTTAATCCAATGTTCATCTTCATAGGCTTCACTAGTAGATTGAGGTTCAATTTGAGAAATCAAACATAACTGTTCTTGTACCTTATTTCAAGTTAATGCTTCCAATAATCTGCTCAAGAGGATGATTCCTTGATAAATTATTGTTAGGTGTCACTATCTTAGATGTCACTTCAAGTGTCGGTTCTTCAATGATCTCACTATGGCTTTCATTCAACAAATCACTGTCAGTTTCATAGAATAATTCAATAGTCTCAATGTTAGATCTAGGATGAGTTCTTTCATCTGATTCATAATCAAGCATTCTTTCCTAAATTTTGAATTTTTCATCAACTTTAACATTTGCACTCTTGACAATAGTATTAGTTCTCTTATTATAGCATCTATAAGCTTTTCTCTTCAAAGAATATCCAAGAAATATACCTTCATCACTTCTAGGGTCAAACTTTCCAATGTCATTATCTCTCTTTGTAGAACATTTTCTTCCAAAAATTCTGAAATACTTAACTGAGGGTGCATGTCCAAACCATAGTTCATAGGGTGTCTTGTCTGTGTCTGCTCTGATTTGTACTATGTTCATTGTATACACTGTTGTGTTCGTTTCTTCTCTCTAAAATATCTTCGCTAAGTCATTCTCAAATAACATAGCTCTTGCTACTTCAATCACTGATCTATTTCTTCTTTCTACAATGCCATTTTGTTCAAGTGTCCTAGGGGCTGAAAATTGTCTCTTAATACCATTCACTTCACAAAAGGTGTTAAATTCTCTAGAAGTAAATTCTCCATCTCTATCCAATCTCAAACATTTAATCTTCATTCCAGATTCATTCTCAACTTTATTCTTAATTATCTTAAACTTATCAAATGCTTTAGATTTTACTTTAAGAAATGCAATCTACATCATTCTTGTAAAATCATCAACAAGAATCATAAAATACCTTTCTCCATAGAATCCTCTAGTCATTGTAGGATCGCTCAAGTATGTATGAACAATCTCCAACTTCTCTACTCACTTAAACTACTTACTGGGAAATCAGCTTCTTTTCTATTTAGCCATCACACATTCCTTGCAAATCATGTTAGTAGGCTTCATAATTCTAGGAAAATCTCTTACTGCAAGTGTAGTACCCACTTTTACAATGTTATCAAATTTATATGACAAAATCTTCTATGCCATAACCAACTGTCATCAATCTTAGTAATCAAACATGTCATCTCAATAGGATTCAACTGAAATACATTACCTCTAGTACTAGATCCAATACCAATCAAATTTCCATCTTTGTCTTTTATCACACAAGTTTTCTCAGTAAACCAAACTTGATATCCCTTATCAACTAACTGTCCAACACTTAAAAGATTATGTTTCAAACCATCCACAAAGTAAACATCATCAATATTAGTCTTTCCATCAAGAGTAATAGATTCTATACCTTTAATCAAACAAAGTGCATTGTTTCCAACTCTAACAACTCCTCCATCATAATTGTTAAACTTTATGAACTTTTTCATGTCTCCAGTCATATGATGTGAACAACCACTATCTATAATCCAATCAGCTTTCTTTTCAACTTGAGAAACTAGGGCTTTTTATTCCTTAACCTCTATTTTAGGATTTTGTTCTTTAATTGCTACAAATCCTATATCATCATTATTCTCAGTATCACTTTCACTTAAGGTTCTCCCTTTACTAGCTTCAAGTTCTTGATCATTAGCATAATAACATTCCTTAGGTCTTCTAGGATTAAAATTGTTTCTGTACTTTTTAACTCTCTTAGGACATTTAGATGCAAAATGACCATATTCTTGACATGTCCAACATTTAAAATTTTTCTAACCATCTGGTTCACTCTTCACAAGCAAGGCAATACCTTCTTCAATCTTCCTGTCTTCATCATTTCTAGATCTACTGCTGCCAGCATAATCTCTGCTCACACTGATGCTTCTTGACAAAGTAGGGCGAACACTAAGAGCACTGAATGTTGTCTCCATTCTAGGCAAGTGTCTTGATAACCTCAGGTTCATCTCTGTTGCTTCCAATCTTCCAAGAAGAGTCTCTCTTATAAAGTTTGAAGTATAAGGTATAACTTGTTCAATCATCTGTGTTGTTTTCTTAAATGCAGGAGTCAATGTCCTCAAAATTTTCCATATCACTTCATTCTCTGTCTTTGTTCCTCCACAAGATTTTTTACCTACAATAATCTCTAACATTCTACCAATATAGCTTCTAACAGATTCATCTTCCATCATTCCTATATCTTCAAATGCACATATCCAATTATGTAATCTGATTTTCTTTGCATGTTCATCACCTTCAAAAGTAGAGTGTAAAGCTATCCAAATTTCATGAGATGTTTTCAAATATTTTACCTAACTGTACCCATTCTCTAGAAGGGCTAACAAAAGTGCATCTCTACCAAGTATGTTACACATGAATAGATCTCTTTCATCATTAGTACATGTTTCAATATTATCCTCACCAATGATACTCTTCTCATTCTTAGTAATCAATCAATAACCTGGTCCTAAACACAATAGATGTGTCTTCATATTTTCTTTCCAGCTGTCAAAATTCACTCCATCAAACTTAGGGCTTTCTTTCCTGAAATTCACCATGGATCTCCTTAAGTTGTTAAAATTTTCTTTCAATGACCTGCTGCTCTGATTCTAATTGTTAGAAAGTAAATTCCACCAAGATAATAGAGAGGGTGGGGGGAAGGGGGGGGTGAATTAGTTCTTTGATAATTATAACCTTTATCAACTTCAATAGATTTTAACCATATAAGAAATGTAATTAACAACCATAGAAAGATACTCATACACAATAACAGAATGACACAAGATATGTTGACTAGGGAACCTCTTGATCAAAGAGTAAACCCCAGTGGGAATGATGCCCACAAAAGATGCACTAATATGAATATTCCTTGTGAAAGGATGGACTCTATTAAGAGTCTTATGAAATACATTTAGTACATATGAGTCCCTGTTAGGAGACTTTGAGACCCTGCTAAAAGATTCTAACCCTGTTAAGAGTTATAGAAGATGGAAGGACCCTCTGCCCAAACAACTTCAATGGAAAGATCACTGAACACACTGTCCAACTGATGTCTAGATTATTCAACAAAATAATATCAAACTATTACTGATCTCAACAATATGTTACCTCTTCTCTGACTGTGCTAAACTGCACTCACTGCTACACCAGATCTCAATTTCAGATCTCTGTACCTCGCATATCCTCTTTCCACAAATTCTCTTTCACAATTTCATTCAATCTTACATTGCTACATTACGATAAGGAAAATATTCCTTCCTTTATACCACACTCAAGTAATGACAAATGAGTCAGCATCCAAATTACAAAATAAAAGTTTCCACACGTTACATCAAAATTACACAAAACTGTCAGCTTCCAATTAGAATAAATCTTCACTCGTGTGACCTTGAAGTTTGTACTATCATCCACATCACTATCAACATGTCTTCAACTTCTCTCTAACTGGGCATAACCAGATTCCATTCCGATTAGGAGATATCATCCGATTTCCACAAACCGCTATTCAGGAACACTGTCTGAATACTACTTGCACTGAAATGCTCATAACTTCCATGAATAAATGAATTACTGTTTGTGCTCTTAACCATGAACATATAATACATCATAGAGTAAATCCTCAACATCACATAGCTTGATCTGCAATATCCCACGTGTTGATCTTCAATAGAGATTGGAAAAGTGGGATTTCCTCGAAGTTGAAGTAAATGATTTAAAAGTTAAAGTAGTCTCAAAGGAGAAAATGAATACCATGGTGATGAATATCCCAGGAATCCAAGACAAACAAAATAAAATGACTAAAAATTTAGATGAAGCTATTTATTTATGCAAGGAGATGATGAGAAAGATGGTTGTCTTGTTGAAAGTTCTATAGAAGGATTTGGAAAGGAAACACGCTAAGCATAAGCACTCTATGCTAGATGAGGCTTCTACTAGTCCTTGAGGCTATTTTTCTAAAAGAGACATGCCATTTTCTCTGTAGACACAACCCACTCTAAGGAGATTTCTCCCTTTAAGGGGCTATCTTTTTTAGAGTTAAACATTCTTAGTTGGGAGTGGCAATTTGTGAAGGGCCCTAGTCTTTGAGGATATCATCGATTCGTTTAAGTGGTTCTTTTTGGTCATTTAATACACTCCATTTTTTCGTGTCTAGTTTTTGGTCACCTTTATTGTGTTTGGTCCTTTTTATTTGTTTTTGTCACTACTCATGAGACCTGAAATTTCTTCTACTTGATGGCAATTGTGTAAATGGTTTAATCCCTATATCATGATTTATTTAATAAAAACATAATTATATTTATGAAAAAACTATTCTTTACAATATAAATAAATTTTTTATTTTAATTATAAATACAATTATGATTATTTAAATAAACACATCAAACAATGTTCTATTCTCCATAAAAAATGAATGATAGATTTTGCAACCTTTTTTTTAACTATTGGAAAAGAAACATAGAAAATTTTAAGTGTATAAATTACATGTTCATGTATTTTTAATTTTTTTTAAAAGAGGGGTAAATCCTTTGACTCAAAAATATGTATCAAGGGGGTCACAAATGAGGGACCTTATCCACATTCAAACATTCAACAATAACACTCTAGCAAGATTTGAACCTTGATGACGAGAATGATAACAACACAACTTAACTATCACAATATGTCAATGTCAGCTACATGTTCGTGTATTCTACTTATAAATCAAAATACAATAAGTTCTATAAACACTGTAGTAAAGAATTAGCTGTCATTTATGATAGCCATGTAAAAAAAATACAATATACAATATAAGATAGCTACAAGAAACCCCACATTTAAGTTTAATAATATATTGATACAAACAATCAAATTCACATGTTGAAAATCAATGTTAAACTTAATTACCATAAGTATTATCTTTACCCATATTACAAAATAGGATACATAATATCTTTAAAAATATTTCTAAAAAATAAATACACCCAAGGCACAAACTGAAACTAATCAGAAATACATAGTTTTAAATCCCAAACGGCGATAGCAAATTCTACTCTTCATATGTTGCCCTCTCTTTAACTTCAGCATTGCCATATTTGTCCTTCAGTTTTTTAACTGAACACACATAAAAACACAGGACCACATGTTAGAAAGTAAAAGTATGAAGATTGGACAATACGCATGCCAAAATAGTGCAAGTATAAGTAGCAATATATCATGCCTATCTGTTTCTCGGAATTTGGATCATGATCCACCGTAATTGTCTTCCCCGCAATCGTAACTCGTCTTACATTGCCCAGCAATTTCGTCATCTCTTGATGGGAAAGAGAAGCACAAACTCCCTCAAGATCAATTGTTGAGCGCTGCCACTTCCCCATGATCTCTGCTACAAACAGTTCTACTATCTTTTTGTTCCTCTTCTCCTAGAAATGATTCTACTTCACAGGGCGACACCTATTTATAATGGAATACAACGATTCTACTTAATGAGAATAGTAAAGTAAATTCGATTGTTTATGGAGACAAGCAGATGCTAGTCACAAACAGATGCTAGTCACAAACAGGCTAGCTAAAAGTCGAAATATGTGTGATGGCGATGACTAGGTCAGTCGTCGAGCTCGACAAGTGAGAGAAAATTGCAGCTTCTGAAATAGACGAGTAATAGAAAAATGCAGCATGCAGAAAGGACTTTGCGATTACAAGCAAGTGGGACGTCAATAATGGAATATTTAATGCAGCACAAGAAATTATAACAAGAAACTATGACCGCCAAGCACAAATTTTACGTTAAAAAATAGCAATGATAAGGCGAGACTAAGATTTTTTGCGTCATCTCTTGTTTTACTAAATATCAAAAAGTAATCCAAATATACCATCACAAACTTACCAAGACTTGCTTCAAAACTTCACTCATGTCAACCTCATGAATATGCTTGGAGCATTCACCAATCCAAACAACGTCACCAACCATTCATACAATCCATCGTTGGTCTTGAATGTGATCTTTCATTCATTCCCCTCTCATCAAGTATCCACTTTTCTAATCAATTTTGGTGAAGTATTTGGCTCCATCATATCATCGATTTACAGAAAAGGAAACCAAAAATTGACGGTTATCCTGTTTATTACTCTTAAATCCATTCACAATGACCAATATCCAATCTTCTTTGGCGCCAACACTATTGAAAGAACACGTCTCAAAATCTCTCTAATAAGACCCCTATCAAGAAAATCTCGCACTTGGCTATTTTTCTCTTCATCCTTCTTTAATGAAATGCTATAAGGTTCCTTATTTGGAAAACTCATATTTGATATCAAATCCATACAATGGCTAGTGCTCCTCATGGGTGCAAATCCATTAAGCATCTCGTACATCAATGGGTGATTCCACAAAATTGTGTCCCACATTTTCCCACAAAAAAATTGAGTGATTAAAAACTTTCCATACCAACCCGTCATGCAAATAAGGGTGTTTTCTCGAAGTTGAAAAACCCCTTCATGTGAATGGGATGATGTGGGGTAGTTTGGGAAAAGGGGGCTCTTTGCGCGAACACCATGATCCAAGGGTCTTCGCATGAAGCGGTACTTCATGTGAAGGCGTGATCAACCGGATTTTATATAAATTTCCAGTATGAATCTTTAACTGTCACTTTTCACTTTCACTATTATCGGAGACCACATTAAGCATTGGCCAAAACACCCTTATTACCAAAACCTATCAAAAGTAACATGTGCACATATTTGACCTCTTGTCAACCTTCGTTCATACCAAGTGCACTAATTTCATCCTTTTTTGCTTATCTATGATTGTAAATTTTATGTTTTTAAATTATTTTTAGTTAGTTGCCAGTAATTTTCATGTTTAATAATTTTTAATTAATTTTTAATTTAAAAATTAGAAATTTATTAGAAAATCTTAGAAACCTATTAAAAAACCTTAGGAAATTTATAAACCATTAGAAAAATTTAGAAAACTATAAAAAAATATTTTAAAAACTATTAGAAAAACATAAAAATTATTTCATTCGGTACATGTATGTTTCATTTTTTTAGTTTTTAATCATTGTAATATATGTTTTTTAGGAAAACTTGAAAAATTAAGAAAAATTTTAGAAAATGTTTTTAAAAGGTTAGGTATATTTTTAATTTCTTTAACACATGTACTCACTTTCTCAATGCCCTCCCCCCTCTGTCTCTCTCCTAGATACACACAATCCTCTGTGTGTGTGTGTGTGTGTGTGTGTCTATATATATATATATATATATATATATATATATATATATATATATATATATATATATATATATATATATATATATATATATATATATATATATATATATATATATATATATATATATATATATATATATATATATACATGAAATAAATACTTTACATGGATGTATACATAACTTATGTTATGATTTATCACATTTACAATCCAATATAGGTGATGCATATGTTAATATTAAATAACTAAATGTAATTTTCATCATTGAGAATTGTACATGTATTTTAGATTTTAATATTAGTTCAGAGTTAATAGCATGGTGTTATAAAAAAAAATTTTCCATGTTACATGCACATAATGTACTTACTTAATTTATAACATTTAACATGTTAGGTCCTAGATGGTACATCATCATGATGATGCAACTCAGGGTGGCACACCTGATGGTTGTGCATGTCTCGATGAGGCTATTGTTCATGATATTGCTAGTATATTCTATTTTTTGATGGTGAGATTGCTATATTAAGAGTTGTGATTAGTAAATTTGATGGGGGTGTATAGAGATATATGCACCACTATTATAATGAGTCTTGAATAGCTAAGTGAGTGCTTGAGATCCCGCATTGCATACACCCCATAGATTGTCTCTGAGATATTTTGGGAGTTGAGAGTATAGATCATGGGTGTTGTGTCCTGGGAGATGGTCTAGAGTCATGTCCCAAAGGAAATCATCAAATGAGAGGTTTTTTCACATTATGGGGGGAAAGCCAAGGTCGGGGCTTAGAAGATGAAACGTTGCATAGATCCTAAGATAGCATCTAGGATTTAACCATGATTCCTTATAGCTCATGGTTTTGGTCCTAATAATGATCAAATTTCCTTGTATTTTGCACAATAGTTGTACGCTGAGATCTTTTTGGGCCTCGGTGTCAATTACCTAGATATTCTAAGATATTTTGGTCAAGGGTGCGATAATTTTTTTAATTGTGATTAGTACCATAGGGATAACTGACCTATACTAGCTCACAGATAGTTGGTTGATGAGGGGTTTCTAGCTGTAGAGCCACTGACAAATCCTACTATAAAAAATGTTCTCATTTCTTCCCAGAGGGTGGAAACTAATCTAGGATTGGTCAAATTGCATCTACAACCACCAACATTATAACTGATACACTAGGAAGATATATTTTGACAAGACCCCAACCTATATAATCTTTTGAGGCATCATCCAATGTTGGCTCAAATAATTTTGATGTATTTAGAATTATTGTCCTTTTCACCCTAATCAAGTTATCATCTCTTGTAGGAGTGTAGAGTTAGATTGAGGACCTACTATAGTCATATTCATTTATTGTGGAGAGAGAGAGAGAGAGAGAGAGAGAGAGAGAGAGAGAGAGAGAGAGAGAGAGAGAGAGAGAGAGAGAGAGAGAGAGAGAGAGAGAGAGAGAGATGATACTAATAAAAGATGTTCTAGAGATGTTATTAGAGTCTCACAGGGCCTTGTAGTTTCATCATTGCTGATAATGCCCTTAAGTCGTATGGTAAACTTACATTACTCCATGTAGCATGACCTACCCACAAATCACTCCATAGCTACTTAGGAAGAGATACGAATTAGTTATGTATGTATTATAACTGAGGATTTGGAGGGATTTGAAGATAAGCTATAGGGGAGGAGGGTGAGCACTAAGATGGGATCATTTATGGATATGTTACTGTTATACACTAAGTTTTCACCCTTGTTTCAAGCTCTCTTGGTCTTGATAACTTAGTATAACATGGGAATCATCTCCAGGTTGTGGGACCTATGCTAACTAAGATGAGACCTTTAGGTTCTAGGCTGGTTCCTCTTGGATAATCACCTTAATTTGCTTCTTGATAGGAAAAGTAAATCTTGAGGGAAAAAGGGATAGAAGGAGTGCATGAAAGGGAAATAACTTGAAATAAAACTACCTACTAGGTGATACACCGAAATGAAGGGTTTGAATCTCAGTATAGAGGATGAAAATAATGAACAACTCAGGTCTAGGAGATCACAACTCACTAAATAGGCCTACATAAATATTTCATAGAAGGGTCTAAAATAGAAAGAGGCTATTCCAGGAAAGAGAGAAAACTTTCACAAACAATAGCATTCTTAAGTATTTAAACACAATCTACAACCTCCAGACAAACATTCACCTCTGCAACTCGGTATAGGAATGAGACAAGATTGTTAGGGGGTTGTAGTATACCCACAAAAGAATTCACATCAAATCATCCACAACTATACACAATAATTGCAGAAAGAGAGAGGGATCAAGAACCCTAAGATATCATTCAAAACATGCATATACTTCAATTCAATAAGAGATAATTCAGACAAGGAAGCATAGGCACATGAAGGATTGTCACAAAATACCTCTGCAATATTTGAATTATCAATGAAAGATTTACAACTATATAAGCCAGAGGGTAGAAATGATACCACAGATGACCCTTAAGAAAAGTAAAAAATTCTTCTACAATTGTCCAACTCTAAGCTTTAAAGCTCTCAAAAAATAATATATATATCTCCTCTTTTTGCACGCAAGAGCAAAACCTAACTAGGGTTACATGGATTTTACTAGAAAAATAACCAACCCTATATAAACCAATCTGATCATAAATACATCTCTGCAACATTATGGCTGATCAGATATTTTGTTTGCCCATCCCTATACTACATCCACCCGCGGACAAGCAACCTTGATCCATCAACTTCTCTGCACAAAGTTTCACCATGAATGCTGAAAATGGTACTTCTCAAGGACAAGAAATGACCCACGACGGCTTGCCCAGACTTCTTCATCATCTTCTTCATCTGGAAATGTCCCAAAGTCATAAATTCTTTAGCTACCTCTATAGCCGCAGCTTGTTGGATCAACTATTGGCAAAAAACCATCTACAGAGATATTTGAATTCAAATTATAATGGGTAGCCAGTCATTTTAAAATGTGACCATAGATATATTTTATCTCCCAGCAGTCGAATGACTCAAATCATCCTGACAATAGTCACAAAACCTTCTTGAAAAGTTGAAATCCACCTCGGCAAGCTTGGACCAATGAAATTAGAGCATGTCAGCAACACGCGGCACTGGCCCCACTGACAAAGCTCTAAAAAAAAGTGAGATCGACGGTCGGCACATAATCTCATCGCTTTGACACAATGCATGAGATCATGCGCCAACCATTGGATTAAAAGTTATGCAGTTCTCTGGGCCCGCTCTAACGAACTGAACAAGTCATCACCGACCAACCAATAGGAAGCCTCCACATAGGATAATGTGGCAGTGGACCCACTAAAGCTTTGAAGTACTGCATCATAAGGAAAGATCAATGGTTGTTTCAAGATCACAAGCCTCTGATAGACCCTTTGTGAAATCACAACGACCGTCGGATCTTGAAGAACTGGGACCCCACTGAAAATGACTGCCAACATTTAGAGACTACACGACCAAAGGAAATTCCCCTAGTTGCTTAATGAAATTCTTAACCTTGGTTAAGTTTGGAGAATATTTGAATACGTCATTTGCAAAATCGCTAAACAGAGGATCTAACCTGGGGTTTCATTGAGATGTTACATGACTAAAGCCTTAGTTTCTGAATCACAGAATAGGAAAAACAACTGCCGGAAGACTTAGAGAACTGGTGACCGAGGGAAGATAAAGTACACATGGATATTTGAGAGCCTTAAGTGGCTGATAAAGTAACATGAAAATAGAATAAAGGCCTAGGGTTTGCAGGGTTTTGCTCAAACGGCTACTTTTTCAAATATTAGCTGCAAACAAGGGAACAAAACAATTTGCAGAGGCTAGGAAATAAAACATAAAGCCATGAAATTTTTAGGGATGCTTGGCAAGGTAAAAATAGGGAACTCTGAATAGATATTAGCCAAATTTGCATAGAATAGGAAAATTAGGGTAACATTTTGGTGATTTCTGCTAGATGTTAGCCTGCTAGACATTGATCGGTGGCCTTGACATATTCATTAGGCATGGGGTCATCTCAGGAACACAAAAATTTGACAAAGGGGAAAAAATTGAACCAGAAAGACAAACTTGTGCACGGGCACTTCTTGAAAAGTAGGAACTAACCTAGAGAACAAGGAAAGAAAATAGGAAACACAAATTGACAAGAATTTATAGAGAAGGATTAACCTCAAAGCAGGGCTTCAAATGGAAGCCATCCATTGATATTGGAGAGGCAGGTCCTTCAAGAGTTGATAGCCGAAAAGCATTAGGTCCCTTGCATTCTGTTATAATAAATGGTCCACCCCATAATGAATCAAACTTTGTGTGCCTGCCAGGTCTAGATCTGAATTCATCCCACTTGAGAACTACATCTCCAACCTTGAAATTTCTGACCCTGGCTCTTCTATCAAAGTTCTTCTTTGTCTGAATCTGATGGAACTCCATATCTTTCATGGATTTATCTCTGAGTTCTTCTAACTCCATGAGCCAAGCATACCTGATCTGTAAAGGATCTCCTTCTTCAAACAGGGCAAATTGAGTAGCTAAGTTCAAAGCTCGCAATTTAGTTGAAATGGACAACTTATCCTCTCTACCATACACTAACACATAAGGAGAATTCCCAATGATTTTCTTTGGGGTAATCTTGTCTAACCATAAGGGAGACTTCAGTTTAGTATGCCAACTGCTCTGATTATCCTGCAGAGTCTTCTTGATTATCCTAATTAAGTTCTTATTTGTTGATTCTGCTAAGCCATTTCCCTAAGGGTAATAATTTGAGCTTGTATTTAGATAAATGCCATTCCTGATTGCCCATTCTAAGACTTTGAGGCCTATGAATGGAAATGCATTATCTGATATTATGGAGTCTGGAGTGCCAAATCTATGAATTATATCATCATAAAAGCTTAATACAACACTCTCATTTGATTCTTTTAAGGCAATTGCCTCTGTCCATCTAGTGAAATAATCAGTTCTAGTGATTATCCACTTGTGTCCTACACTGGATGGAGGATTGATCACACCAATGAAGTCTATACCCCACTTCATGAAAGGTTGCTCTATTCTAACTGGTTGTAGGGGCAAGGCTGCAAGTCTTTCTTTTCTTGCAAGCATACCACATTTGATGCATTTTCTCACATAATCATGACTATCCTTAAAGATAGATGACCAATAGTATCCAACCCTCATGATTTTAAAAGCAGTAGTCCTAGGACAAAAGTGACCTCCAGAAGGTCCATCATAAAACTCAAATAGGACATCAGCTATCTTTTCTAAATCAACACATCTTAAAAGGACACCATTGTAATCCCTTCTAAAAAGAACATCATCTATTAGCACAAAAGGAACATATTGCAATCTATAATACCTTCTTTTTGCCGAATCCAAACTTGCAGGACATTATCCTATCTTTAGAAAATGAATCATTTTAGGAAACCAACCTGATGCCTCAACATGTTCTTCTGTAGAATGCACAACCAAAGATGCATCCATTTGTTCTGATTTCTTTGAACTTTCATCCCCTGCCAAATGCTCACAAAGACCTCTTCCTCTAACCAGCTTGGTAGTCTAAACATCATTGTCATATTCCATCACCTTAGTGATCCAACCAGCTCTTTTATCATTTAGGCCCTTGGAAAGTAGAAATTCTTTGACACTTGGATGAGTAAGTTTTAAGTGTACCTTGCTATGGGTCAACAAATATCTAAACTTTTTAAGGATTTTCACCACAACAAGCACATGTTTTTCTACAAAAGAGTATCTCTGTTCATACTCTTCTAAACCTTTGCTAAAGAAAGCAATAGGTTGCTCCAATCCATCTGAAGTTTCTTGAGTCAACATAGCAGATAGAGCATCATGTCCTCCATAAGCATAAAGGATAAAATCCTTACTGAAATTTAGATTGAGGAGAGTAGGAACTTCTGTCAAGGCCTCTTTGATAGCTTGGAAATTGGCTTTTCCTTCTTTAGTCTAGCTGAAAGTTGAACTCTTCTTTAACATGGCTGTCAAAGGCTTCAATAAATCTGCAATATTAGGCAAGAAATGCCTAACAAAATTAATCTTTCCTATGAAAGATTGGAGACTTTTCTTATTATGTGGCAATGATAGCTCTAGGATGGCTGTAATTCTCTCAGGATCCACTGTAATTCCTTCTTTGGATACTACATATCCCAACAATTTTCCTTCATGAACTGCAAACACACATTTCTTGGGATTAAGAGATATCCCAAACTCTCTACATCTTTCAAAGATCTACCTCAAATGTTTGATGTGATCTGCTGGATGTTTGGAATAGATAGTTATGTCATCTAAGTAGACTAGTACAAACTTATACATGAGGCTCTTAAAGTCCATATCCATTGCCTTTTGAAATGTAGCACTTGCATTTGACAAACCAAAGGGCATCTTTTGATAAGTCATGGTTCCCCACTTGGTTGTAAATATAGTCTTATATTGATCTTCTTCATTAACTAGGATCTGATTGTATCTTGAATAGCCATCCAATAATGAAAATCTTTTGGATCCAGAGACACATTGTAAAATTTGTTCCATTGAGGGTAGTGGATGACGGTCTTTTAAGGAGGCTCTGTTAAGATCCCTGAAGTCAACACATAACCTCAACTCCCCATTCTTCTTCTTGATGGGAACTAGGTTGGAAACCCAACTAGTATGCTTAATGGGGTAGATGATACCACTTTCTATCAATTTGAGCACTTCTTTATGCATAAGTGGCTCAAGCTTGGGATTAACATGCCTTTTCTTTTGTCTCACTGGTTTGGCATTAGGCTCTAATTCAATAGTGTGCTGAGTAAGGGCTAGATCAAAACCTTTGAGGTCTTCATATTTCCATGCAAATACATCACTGAATTCCTTAAATAATTGGATATAAGCTTGCTTTTCCAATTCAATGTTTACTTTTCCAAATTGCAAGCTCTTACCTGGTTCCAACTCTAACTCAACACAATGTTCTTGTTGAGCTACTAGGCCAACTTTTTTTTTCTTAACTTCATCATCCTTGTTAAAGATAGTCTCTAAGGTGACAAGACCTCTAGGCATCTTATTAGACTTAAGTTGTATCACTTGCTCACCATAGTTTTGTGATAGCCTATCTTGATTATGTTATGAGAAAACATCTTCCTCAAACAAGAACTGCAAAATTTGTTCATCATTGTCAAACACCTGCCAATTGACATCATTATCAGGAATAGAGGGTCTGACAATCACTTTGATATGTTGTTGAGTCTCCTCCTTTGAAACAATATTTGGAATGTCATACTGAGATCCAACAACAGCTAATCTATCTGCATTTTGATTTAGCTTCCTAGGGATAGCAACAATATTGAAAGCACAAAATTCTTCAATTGCATCCCAAACTCTATGTTTGTATACTTTCAAAGTGTCATTTTTGGTTGCACTTATCCCTTTGACTTGGCTGACAACTAACTCACTATCACCATAAACTTTTAAGGCCTTAAGCCCTCTTTTTCTAGCCCACTCCAGTCCATTCACAAGGCTTTCATACTCTGCAGTGTTGCTAGTGTAGGAGAAACTGAATCTAAAGGAGGTATAATACCTTTCTCCCTTTGGGGACATTAACATAGCACCACCACCAGAACCATGTTTACTTCTAGCCCCATCAAAAAATAGTTCCCAAACCTGACTATTCTGATCCTCTGAATCGGTGTCTTCTTTGAGAAGGCTTGGCTCTATAGATCCACTTTCTTGTATCAAATAATTTCCCAAACCAAAATCCCAAATAAGATTATCTAGGGCCTCTAAAGCTCTTTCATCTAGAAGAATATCAGGGATATTCTCTATCTTAGTGTATGCTTCTCCAATGGTTTGGAAGTCATTGTCATCAAATATGGGGCAGTTTACATTGATGGTATTGGATACATATGGCTCTATATGGTGTGTTGCCAATGGTTCTAATTTAATGGTGACCTTGGTCCCATACCTTGTGTGAAATAGCATGTGAGACTAGTCAGAAGATAGATAGCCTCCTATCTTAGCTATGAACTCCCTTGACAAACATATGGCAAATAAAGCAGGGAGATCTATAATATATATATCAAGGAGGATGGAAAAATTAGGACTAGCATGAAGGATTAAACTAGTATCCTTAGCCACACCTATAGTATTGAATGAGGATCCATCAAGTTGTGTAACCTTCTTTTGAAAGGGTTCATATTTTAGTCCTAGTTGGTCAGCTACCTTCTTGGGCATTACAGTGCTAGTAGCTCCACTATCTACCATAGAATTATGCACTAAAGATTTTCCAATGATTAAAGATGCATAAAAGGAAGGTGGTTTTGAATTCCTACCTTGCATGGCATTGGACTTGGAGTTTAGCCAAATTGGAGTCTCCTTTTCTTGATCATTGTTAACCAACACTGGCTTTGCAACTTCTTTTGCAGGCTGAGGATTTGTTACTTCAGTCATGGCTTTCTTCAAAATCTCAGACTGCCCCAGAATAGACAAAGAGTCCCACATAGACATGGTGACATTCACCTTCTTCATGTTGTCCACAATATTGAAAGGTGTCACAGTGTATACCCTTGGTTGTGCCTTCACCATGATGGGCTCCACTTCTTTGAGAGTCTGGCTATCTTTGATTGTAATAGCAGTAGTCTTCTTGAATGTGGTAGGAATAGCTTGTTGCACTGGCTCTGCAGATGTAGTGGCTTTTGTACCAAAATTTGCCCACTCCATCTCTTGAGCGCTTTTCTTTGCTCTTGTATTTGCAGAAATAGAAAATTTATCATTGAGTCCATTGAAGTCTGGTTGCTCCTAGTTGAAAAGAGAAGTCACATTCTCTTGTGGTTCTTGCTGAGGAACTGATCCACTGGATGAAGCCTCTGATTGAGCTTGTGAGGCATTTTGAACCATTAGAGCTTGGTTCATCCATCCATTTGAACATGTAGCCTGATTACAAGGAAAACACCATTCATTATCCATAGCCATATTATTTTGACTAGGAACCATATCCCTGACTAGATTTGCAGAATTGAGGGGTGCAGGGTTATATGGTTGGAATGGTCTCTGATTAAAACTCTACCTTTGTCCTTGATAACCTGCTTGGAATGGTGGCCTATTTTGTTGATAAGGTTGTCCCTGATTTTGATATTGTTGATTAGGACCTTGGCCTTGTGGCTGAAAGGGTGGTCTGATTCATTGACCCTACCTCTTTAGATTTGTCAATTCTTTGGTCAAATTTTGCAACAAGTTTGTCATTTCTTGTTGACTACTTTGTTGGCTATTCTTCATTTCTTGCAGCTCTTGAGAAAAACTTGCTTTTAGCTCTTGACCACTAATACTAGCCTGATGTGCTAATATGGTGGGAATAGGGGTAAATGGGGGTACTTGTGCAGGTGCAATGAGTTGAAGGCTAGGAAAGATGGGCATAGGTGGCCTTCTAGCTATCATGCATGCTTGAATTAGACAATTTTCAGCCTTGACAGCGGTGTCAAAAGCTTGGGGTAAAGTAGTGCCACTCATAGATTGGATCATGACAAAAATTTGACCATTCAAACTTTGCAAGTAGTATAGGAAAGCATGGTTGGCTGATGGCCTTACTGAGGCTGAAATTCTATTCCATGTTTTAAGGAATCTACTATTGTAATCTGTCATTTGTTCTTGAGGGTCTTTTTTAATGGTTGTCAATTGTTCAAGTAGAGACAAGTTAGCTAATTTGTCCTCAAAATGTTTACTTAATGCATCTCCTAATCCATCCCATGAATTAATAGAACCAACAGTTAGAGTTCTAAACCATTCAAGAGCTTTACCTTTTAAAGAGGTTGCTAACAACTTTGTGGCCACATCTTCTTTGGTTATGTTGTGTATGTTGCAGATGGTGGTCACATCTCTTATGTGCTCAAAAGGAGTTGTTTGTCCTTCACCTGTGAAATTAGGTAAACTCTTTAATTCCACCAAGGGCACATCATGATGTACAACAAAAGTCAATGGACTTCCCTGATTGAAAGGTGCAAAAGCAAACTGTCTAGCCATTGTAGGAGCTGTTATTTGAAGATTAACAACTATGTGGACTATATTTGCTACTAGATTTGAATCTTCTTCTAGATCTCTGGTTAGAGATCTTCCTCTTCTTTTGGAATAAAAGGGAAAATGTCTCCTTTCTATAGTATCAGGTGGTGTAGATTGAACTCTCCTTGCAGGGGATGTTTTTTGAGTTGACCTACCCTTGTAAATTCTTTTTGAGGGCAACTCTAAAAATTTAGTAGGATTTGAGCTCCTAGTCTCAATCTTTCTCATAAACCTTGAACAAGGTGTTAGGCCAATTTTCTGTCATAGCAAAAATCTTATGAAATTGGCCTCTCCCTTGCATATTTTTGTTAAGTGTCCTGCCTCATGCTCTTTATTGTTGTCACCTTGCTTTAGTCCAAACTGCATCTCCTAAATTGCCAAACCCAGAAAGATATCTAAGTTTTAGAGCCTGCTGGAAATATTTCAAAATCTGCCATAGTGTTGAAAACCCATAGTGTTTTCAAAAATCCATGATGTTTTTAGTCTGTGTGTTTTTGGCCTTCATTGTTTTTGACCCTATGCTTCCTACTTTTGTGCGCTTATCCTTTGGTGTCGAAAACTCTGTGTGTTTTCGGTCTTTCTCTGTGTCAAAAATCTTGTGTGTTTTTGACCTTGGTCTTAACTACGCAGGTGGGATGGGTGCTCGAGCCCAGTCCTTCAAAGTTTCTTATCACTGATACTCCAAGCCTCTGAGTGGTTACATCTTCTATCCAGCAACTTGGTGATGATTAGTCACATAGTCACTGAATGCTTGGCAGTTTGTCTCTTCTCATGCTTCTAGCATGGTTAAAGTTTGGACAGGATCGATGGTTGCCGCAAGTTCGCATGGTAAAGATGCACGGGGTTTATTTTTCATGCTTTTGCAAGAACCGTCCGATCTTTTAAAAGGTAAGGCTCATGTCTGATTGGTCCATGTGGCGGTGACTTGTCAGACTTGTCGGTGGGGCTTGGTGTCAGAAATAAAAAGATCTACGATCGGCGTGTGATCGCATAAAATATTCTCATCCCATGTGATCATGCGCCCACCATTTGATTGGGTGCCAATGGGTGTGTTCATTGTGGGCCCGCTATCAGAGGTGGTCATGTGGTGGCTTTCGGTTGGTTGTCGCATGATCGTATAGCCCATTTTTTGGCTATGCGATCATGCGACCGGGTGACATGTGTTCGCAGTGCTGAGGTGGATTTGCTTGGTGGGACCGAATTTTCAAAGCTTTTTGTAGGTGGGGTCTTTCCAGTGGTGACTGGACTAGTGGTTATGTGGTGGCTTATGATTAGCTATCGCATGATCACATAGCCTAGTTTTTGGCTATGCAATCATGAAACCGCTTGCCACGTGTCCCTAGGGCACGATAGTAGGAGATGGGGCATCTTCCGGATGATAAGTGGGAGTGTTCTATTGGCTGGTGGGCAGAGATGTGGTAGTCTAATGGTCTTGTCGCATGATCACAAGGGCCATTTCCATAGCTTGTGATCATGTGACAATGGTTTGGTGACGCGGTTGCGGAGTTGTGGGGTGGCAGTTGCAGCAAGGTTAAAGTCTACGGGTTGTTGCATGTTCACATAGCCTGTCCCCAGGCTATGCGATCATGCGACTGACCATCTGTGGTCACGGTTGTAGAGTCATGGTGGTAACATTGCTAGGGACTTTTCCTGCAGGGTTTCTGACTGGTTTTCTATGCCGGTGAGGTATGTGACCGCACAGTTGCATGACTAAAGATTGTTGTAAGGTTTCCGAGCCCAAGAATGTGAAGATCTAATGGTGGGGATATAATGTTGATCAATTTTTAAATGTGGGCCACTAATCTGAGGGTAAAGCCATAAGGTAACCATTGGATCTCAAATTCAAATTTGCCGAAGGGTTTGCAGCGATAGGAAGTACTTGAATTTATGATTTCTTCGGTGGATTTTGATTGGTTTGGTGGTGCCAGTTGTTGCCAGGTTGTTTAGAGGCCTGTTACTTGATTGTAGAGACTTTTGTGCCATATGAAGGACTCTTTTTTATGCTCAAGGTGTGTTTGTAGGTGGCCGATTTGACTAATTTTTTAGGGCATTCCTGGTGTACTATGCTGAGCACACAAATTTTCATGATTGTAAATTTTGTCACTATTTGAGTTGGTTGGGTAGTTGAAGCCCTAACCCTAGCAATCCCAAGCTTGTTGCATTCTCTTAGAGAATTCCAAGATAGTTGGGGTATAAGTTGGATGTTTTTGACTGGTAAAGGGTTCTGAATTTTGTCAGTTCTAGTGAAAGTTTTTGCTCTACAGATTTCCCCTTCTCTCTGTATATAGGGTGTTCTGTTTCTATTGCTGGTTCAGAGAACATAATACATATTGTAATAGATTTATTTTATGAATGAGAACTCTATTTGTTCTTACTGTTACTAAGCTATCTCCATTTGAATTCTAGATTCATTAATCATACATCAAGGGTGTTTGGTTTTTCTTCTTATATTGCCTAAGTGTTTGCAAGTGGAGTTGTCTTCATAGAGATAACTAGTTTAGGGTTAGTATTCATGTATGTATGAGCTAAAATATCAAAGATAGGTCATGCTTGTCTTCTAGTGGATGCTGGTTAATGTATTGTCTGATTCATAGGTCTCTTCTAAGGGGAGGGTTAAAATCCTTTGAATGGATAATAGCATGCTTGAATGCAAAAGTGGGTGTTAAGTTGAGGTTTGGTCATGGTGTGTGATTGATGTCAGGCATCAACACATTGAGCATATTGTGTTCTTATTTCATAACTGTCTCTTGCAGTAGGGTATTTGACTCTGTGGCCCATTGGATAAGGCACTGGTCTATCAAAGACTTAGGGCATCTCAAGGGACCTCTCAATCATTTTTAAAATCACTTCCTTTCTGTCCCACCCTTTCCCTTTCTTGTTGTTAGGATATGTCTCTAGCTTTCAGTCTCATTCCATGCAAGTAGGGCTATTGCATGAGATTTTCTATCATTGGGGTACAGGATACCTATAGGAGATTGATTTCTATTCCACATTAATCTATTTGTAGGCCTTTGGTTTGTCATGAGGTGTCTTGAATGTGCATATAAGACAATACCCACCTGAGTGAATGTGGAGCTGAAAGAATAAGGAGGATTTCTCTTTATCGTCATCAATTGGTTTGTTTTCCTTGTCAAACTTGAGTGTCTAACTGAGATCTAAGCTCAACTATTTGATTCAAGTTTGGTCCTGCAAGGAAAAGAGCCAACAAAATGGTGACTCTGCTAGGGAGAACATAAAGAAAACCTATTGAGGAGCTCTGGTTATGGTAACAAATTTTATAATATCATATCTTTTGACCAGATTGGTTTGGCCCATCCGAGTCACCAACAAAATGATGACTCTGCTGGGGAAGAAGTAAATGACAACAAGCTTCCTTGCTTGGCTGGATCATCCCAGAGTCTTGTTGTTTTTAGTTTGGGGAAGAGTCTCATATGCTTTCCAACCTGAGAATTGCTTTTTAGATTTGCAATGTGTTACCTGGATTTGCTGATTGATTTACATGTGGCTTTGCTGTGGGAGTGCTCAGAGTCTATTGAAGTTTCAAGACAGATCAATAAGTTTGTCTCCTCTGAAGAGAGGTGGCGACTCTATGCTAAAGAACCTGAGTTGTGTAGTTTTGTTGGGACTACACTTAGTTGAGAAGAAGGCAGCAGCATTCAGGAGGTGTTCCAGGTATTTCTCCTTTTTCTAAGTGTGTAGTGGTTTCAAAGGAGTTTTCAAATTAAGTTTCAAGAATTTGAATGGTAAATGGTTTTACTGCTTTGAAAAGATTTGTTAAGTCATGGGTATTATAGGAAATTTTTGCTTAAGAGGTTACCCGACTATGAATTTTGTTGGTATACCTGGTTACCCAAACTCCACTCCCCTAAATGTTATAAAAGTTTTACCGAAGTTCAGTGGGGAAAGCTTTGAGTCTGCCTATCAACATGCTAGAAATTTTTTAGATCTGGTGTGTGACTATGATGTTGAGCATGAAATGTGATAATGAGATTATTCACTCGGTCATTGATAGGAGATGCAAGAGAGTGGCTCTCATGTTTTTCGGATAATGGCATCTCTTCATGGGATGATTTAGTTGCAATTTTCTTAGTCCAATTTTATGAAAAGGTAAATGACTTTGACATGCTTAAGGCCCTTGTGGATATACAAATGGAGGAAGATGAGTTGGTTCCTAGTTTCAATGCCAGATTTATCAAGACATGGGAAAATATCTTTGGGAAGTGCAGGCCAAGTGATGATATCTGTTTGATCATCTACTTGAATGCTTTTGATAAGAATTTGAATTTTGACTTAAGGGATAAGGAACCACTAACTTTGTATCAGGCTTTTCAGTTTACAATGGATATTGAATCTAATTGGAGATATCATGTTGTTAGAAGACCACATGTTGCTGCTGATTTTCATTCTCAGAATGTGGTAGATAATAGGAAAAGGGATGCACTAAAAGGTTTAGAGCCATATCGGCATATTCTTGTCCCTGTTAGTGATGTGCCTCAATTTTCTAGATAGGATGTGATCCATGATCATGTAAAGGAAAGTAGCTTACAGCCACATCGTGCATCACTTGAAGAAGAAGATTGCTTTGTAACTAAAGCTTGTGTGGATGATGAACTTATTACTGATGTATATCCAGTTGAAACTTAATATGATGAATGATTGTATGCATGGTGCTTGCAGCAAATTGAGGAACTGGAGTTAGCTCTTGCCATTAATGGTAAGAAACTTGAAGAACTAGAGGTGTGTAGAGCCATGGACAGAGAACTTGCTCAGTCCAATATGTGTGTATCTTTAGATTATGACAATGAACTGGATAGTTGTCTATCAGAAGAGGGTTATACTGAAAGTGTATCAGATGAAGGTATGATTAGTAATGTTTGTAATCAGTCTTTTGTTGATGATGAATGTTCATCTAATGAAGTGGGTAGTTCTGGTTCGAATGATGATAGTTGGGTAGCATTTTTGCATGAATTGAATGAAGATAGGTGGTATCAATGTGAGTATGATTCTTTTGATACCAATCATGAGTCTACAAGTGTGATGAATTTGAACCAGCAAGGTTTTGTTAATAAACATCACTCAAGTTGTGAATCTGAAGGTAAGTTTCTTTTTGAAGATAAGAACATGTATGGAGATGTTAGTATGATCCCAGTTTTAGATTTATATGTGCCAGTGATTGAAGGTTTTTCAGTGGAGACCTATGGAGATATGGAAGAAGAAATCAATATTTTGATTTAGCTGGATAAGGAAGAACTAGATTGTAAAGTGAATGTAAATATTTCTTATCCGGTTGATTCAAATTCCAGGTCTGCATTGGAAAGTGAAGAGGAAAGGGGAAGTGATTTTCCTCTTGAAATGTGTTTTTCAGTTTTGGAAATAGTGAGGAGTTATGATGTTTTGAAAATGCACTGCACTGTGTTTCCAAAGCTATTTCAGCCGGAATATCTCTATTTCCAACAGTCTATTTCCAACAGGATTTGGTTAGTGATGAGATGGATGTTTGTGATAGTTTGCCAGTTTCTGATGTTTTGTTTTGGAATGAGCTTGGATACATGCCTTACTATGAAAGTTTTTCTTTTCATAGTTGCTGCAGTAAGTATTTGTAGGGTGTTGATTATGTTTCTGAGTTGGATGAATGTGAGTATGAGGATTTTAGTTTTAAATTGAGTTCAAGTGCTGAACATGGTGATAAAGATGATGTTAATTCTCAGCTGGTAAGTGTACTCACATTTCATGATGATCAACCTTACATTAGCTTGCAAGATGTAATGGGAAGAGGTTACAAAGTTTTGTTGCAAGCTAATTTTACTCTTGATTTTGAGGAGTGTATGTGTGGGGCAGTTTGGTATGATAAGATAGATTTTGATCCTCATACACTGGGAAAAGATGAATACACTTATTACATTCTTGTGGATTTGCCTGTCAAGAGTTTTCATGAGTTTGACCATGTACATGAAAGGAAAAATTCCAGGGTCATCTCTATGCAAAGGGATGAGGACCAAGTGTTTGATAGAGGTAAATGATTGACAAGGCATAGAGGTTCCAGTTGATGTAAATATGTACAGTTGTTTCCTTTCAGCAGTAGTGTTAGTTGGAATAAGGAGCCAATTTTTGAGAGCCTTGGAGTTTTGAGTTTTGAAATTTTTGGAGTGAAAGGGAATGTGATTGTGGGCTGGTTTGCCTCCCCCAGAGATTTGGATCCTTGCCATGCCTGCAAGAGACATGCATCCCCAACTAGAGCCACTGTTAGGCCAATTTTCTGTCATAGCAAAAATCTTGTGAAATTGGCCTCTCCCCTGCATGTTTTTGTTAAGTGTCCTACCTCGTACTATTTATTATTGTCACCTTGCTTCGGTCCAAATTACATCTCTTAAATCACCAAACCCAAAAAGATATCTGATTTTTGGAGACTTCTGGAAATATTTCAAAATCTGCCACAGTGTCGAAAACCCACAGTGTTTTCAAAAATCCATGATGTTTTCGATCTGTGTGTTTTCGGCCTTCGTTGTTTTTGACCCTGTGCTTCCTACTTTTGTGCGCTTATCCTTTGGCATCAAAAACTCTATGTTTTCAATCTTTCTTTGTGTCAAAAATCTTGTGTGTTTTCGACCTTGGTCTTAACTGCGCAGGTGCGATGGGTGGTGGAGCCCAGTCCTTCAAAGTTTCTTGTCACTGATTCTCCAAGTCTCTGGGTGGTTACATCTTCTATCTAGTGACTCAGCGATGGTTAGTCACGTAGTCACTGAGTACTTGGTGGTTTGTCTCTTCTCATGCTTCCAACATGGTTAAAGTTCGGACAGGATCAAGGTTGCCACAAGTTCGCATGGTGAAGATGTACGGGGTTTATTTTTCACGCTTTTATGACAACCGTCCAATCCTTTAAAAGGTAAGGCTCATGTCCGATTGGTCCATGTGGTGATGATTTGTCAGACTTGTCAATGGGGCCCGGTGTCAGAAATAAAAAGATCTATGGTCGGCGTGTGATCGCATGGAATATTCTCATCCCATGTGATCATGCACCCACCGTCCGATTGGGTGCCGATGGGTGTGTTCATTGTTTGCCTGCTATCAGAGGTGGTCATGTGGTGGCTTTGGGTTACCTGTCGCATGATCACATAGCCCATTTTTTGGTTATGTGATCATGTGACCAGGTGACACATGTCCACGGTGCTAAGGTGGATTTGCTTGGTGGGCCCAAATTTTCAAAGCTTTTTGTAGGTGGGGTCTTTTCGGTGGTGACTACACTACTAGTTATGTGGTGGCTTATGATTGGCTATCACATGATCACATAGCCTAGTTTTTGGCTTAGCGATCATGTGATCGCTTGCCACGTGTCCCTGGGGCCCGGTAGCAGGAGATGGGGCATCTTTCGGATGCTAAGTGGCAGTGTTCTATTAGCCAACAAGCAGTGATGTGGTGGTCTAATGGTCTTTTCACATGATCGTAAGGGCCATTTCCATAGCTTGTGATCATGCAACAATGGTCTGGTGACACGGTTGCGGAGTTGTGTGGTGGCAGTTGCGGCAAGGTTAAAGTCTATGGGTTGTCACATGTTTACATAGCCCGTCCCTGGGCTATGCGATCATGTGACTGACTGTCTGCGGTCGTGGTTGCAGACTTGTGGTGGTAACATTGCTAGGGACTTTTCCTGTGGGGTTTCTGACCAGTTTTCTATGACGGTGAGGTTTGTGACCGTACAATTGCGTGACTAAAGATTGTTGTAAGGTTTCTGACCCTGGGAATGTGAAGATCTAACGGCGGGGATATAATGTTGATCTATTTTTAAATGTGGGCCACTGATCTGAGGGTAAAGCTATAAGGTAACCATTGGATCTTGAATTCAAATTTGTCGAAGGGTTTGCAGCAATAGGAAGTACTTGAATTTATGATTTCTTTGGTGGATTTTGATTGGTTTGGTGGTGCCAGTGGTTGTCAGGTGGTTTAGAGGCCTGTTACTTGATTGCAGAGACTTTTTTGTCATATGAAGGACTCTTTTTTGTGCTCAAGGTGTGTTTGCAAGTGGCTGATTTGACTAATTTTTTAGGGCATTCCTGGTGTACTATGCTGAGCTCATAGATTTTCATGATTATTGATCTGCTAGAGATTTGTTTTCTCAAGGTTGCTTGTATTTCTTGCCCTTGCAATAAATTTTGTGACTGTTTGAGTTGGTTGGGTAGTTGAAGCCCTAACCCTAGTTGTCCCAAGCTTGTTGCATTCTCCTAGAAAATTCCAAGACAACTGGTGGTATAAGTTGGATGTTTTTGACTCGTAAAGGGTTCTGAATTTTGTCAGTTCTAGTGAAAGTTTTTGCTCTACAGATTTCCCCTTCTCTCTGTATATAGGGTGTTCTGTTTCCATTGCTAGTTCAGAGAACACAATACATATTGTAATAGATTTATTTTATGCATGAGAACTCAGTTTATTCTTACTGTTACTAAGCTATCTCCATTTGAATTCTGGATTCATTAATCATACATCAAGGGTGTCTAGTTTTTCTGCTTGTATTGCCTAAATGTTTTCAAGTGGAGTTGTCTTCATAGAGATAACTGATTTAGGGTTAGTATTCATGTATGTATGAGCTGAAATATCAAGGATAGGTCATGCTTGTCTTCCAGTGGATGCTTGTTAATGTATTGTCTGATTCATAGGTCTCTTCTAAGGGGAGGGTCAAAATCCTTTGAATGGATAATAGCATGCTTGAATTCATAGGTGGGTGTTAAGTTGAGGTTTGTTCATGGTGTGTGATTGATGTCAGATATCAACACATTGAGCATATTGTGTTCTTGTTTCATAACTGTCTCTTGCAGTAGGGTATTTGACTCTGTGGCCCATTGGATAAGGCACTGGTCTATCAGAGACTTAGGGCATCTCAGGGGACCTTTCAATCATTTTTAAAATCACTTCCTTCTATCCCACACTGTCCCTTTCTTATTGTTAGGATAGGTCTCTAGTTTTCAGTCTCATTCCATGCAACTAGGGCTATTGCATGAGATTTTCTATCATTGGGGTACATGATACTTATAGGAGATTGATTGCTATTCCACATTAATCTGTCTGCAGGCCTTTGGTTTGTCATGAGGTGTCTTGAATGTGTAGATAAGGAAATACCCACCTAAGTGAATGTGGAGCTCAAAGAAGAAGGAGGATTTCTCTTTATCCTCATCAATTGGTTTGTTTTCTTTGTCAAACTTGAGTGTCTAATTAAGATCTAAGCCCAACTATTTGATTCAAGTTTGGGCCTGCAAGGAAAAGATCCAACACAAGGTTAGCTTGAATCCTTCCACCAATGGAGTTGCTAGATATACTTGATAGAACAACTTCTAAGAGCCTATATTATGCAATTTGTATATCAGAGATAGCATAACTTCAAACAATGAACCTTTATCTTTTGGAGTCCCATCGGGTATGCTAGAATTGTTATACATTAAGTTTGCACCCTTGTTTCAAGCTCTCTTGGTCTTGATAACTTAGTATAACATGGTAATCATCTCTAGGTTGTGGGACCTATGCTAACTAAGATGAGACCTCTAGGTTCTAGGCTGGTTCCTCTTGGATAATCACCTTAATTTGCTTCTTGATAGGAAAAGTAAATCTTGAGGGGAAAAGGGATAGAAGGAGTGGATGAAAGGGAAATAACTTGAAAGAAAACTACCTACTAGGTGATACACCAAAATGAAGGGTTTGAATCTCAGTATAGAGGATGAAAATAATGAACAACTCAGGTCTAGGAGATCACAACTCACTAAATAGGCCTGCATAAATATTTCATAGAAGGGTCTGCAATAGAAAGAGACTATTCAGGAAAAGAGAGAAAACTTTCACAAATAATAGCATTCCTAAGTATTTAGACACAATCTACAACCTGCAGAGAAACATTCACCTCTGCAACTCAGTATAGGAATGAGACAAGATTGTTAGGGGGTTGTAGTATACCCACAAAAGCATTCACATCAAATCATCCACAATAATACACAATAATTGTAGAAAGAGAGAGGGATAAGGAACCCTAAGATATCATTCAAAACATGCATATACTTCAATTCAATAAGAGATAAATCAAACAAGGAAGCATAGGGACATGAAAGATTGTCACAAAATACCTCTGCAATATTTGAATTATCAATGAAAGATTTAAAACTGTATAAGCCAGAGGGTAGAAATGATACCATAGATGACCCTTAAGAAAAGTAAAAAATTCTTCTACAATTGTCCAACTCTGAGCTTTAAAGCTCTCAAAAAATAATATATACAACTCCTCTTTTTCCACACAAGAGAAAAACCTAACTAGGGTTACATGGATTTTACTAGAAAAATAACCAACCCAAACTCAACCAATCTGATCATAAATACTGTTGGCTCTTTTCCTTGCAAGACCAAGCTTGAATCAAATAGTTGAGCTTAGACATAGGTTAGGAACTCAAGCTTGACAAGAAAAATAGACCAATTGATGAGGATAAAAAGAAATCCTCATTCTTCTTTGAGCTCCACATTCACTCAGGTGGGTATTGCATTATCTATACATTCAAGACACCTCATGACAAACCAAAGGCCTACAAACAAATTAATGTGGAATTGTTCTCAAACTCCTAGGTATCCTCTACCTCAATGAAGCCAATATCTTATGCAATAGCCCAACTTGCATGGAATGAGTATGAAAACTAGAGACCTACACTAAAAACTTGAAAGGGAAAGGGTGGGACTAAATGGAAATGATTTTAAAGATGAGTTTGAAGGGACCCCTAAGATACCCTAAGTCTTTGATAGACCAGTGCCTTGTCCAATGGGCCACAAAGTCAAATACCCTACTACAAGAGATAGCTATGAAATAAGAAAATAATAGTGTAGACTAGGATTTGAGTGTGCACCTAAACCTGTTTTGAAGGCCAAAGACAAACAAACGTCATAGCATATAATCAAATCAAATTTAATGGTAAACAAACTAAAATCAAAGCCACCTCAGTTTAAGCCTAAAACGGATGCGCCCATGCACCGTTTGATATGCTTGGATATAAATGGATGTGGGTGTGCAAACTCAAGCACTTGGAGCATGCAAGATAAATGATGATTTGAGGATCAAGAAGACCCAAAATGACACAAAATAGGTATGAGGAACCTATTTTGCCTCAAAGGCCTCAAGAACACACAAATATGCAAAGCTAAATGAAAGAACTAAGATTAAAACAAGAAATGAATCTATGTTAATCCATTTAAGCTAATTTAGATGTGATTTAAGCTTGAAAATGATCTAAAAAAGATGAGTTTATGCTTATGCTAGAATGAAAATGGCATTATAACTTTGCTATTGAGTTTGAGAATTGAGAGATGATTTGCCTTAGGAAGTGAGGGTATTTATAGGATTTCTAAGGCTTGGGGTAGGAGGAATGAATGGCCAGGATTGAAATCCTTAAGAGAGGCCAAGATCCACTCAAAGGGAAGCACATGGATTGTGCTAGTTCTCAGCCAATCAGGAGGTGACACATGTCACAAGGTGAGTGGATGAAGGGAAGGGCAAAAAGGAGTCAACAAAGGGGGCTCCAAGCTCATAACTCTCCAAATAAATGCTTGTAAGAGCAATGAATGGGCTTTAAGAGGCTTTGAAGACTTTGGGGAAGCAATAAATGCTTTGTGGTTGAGATATTTGAAAGGAAAGACTTTGCTTTGGTTTAGGAAAGTCTTAAGCTTGGTTAGGATTGCACAAAGGTTTAAGGGTAGGATTAGGATTAGAAAAAGGATTAGGATGGGTGAAGAGGGTGGATTTGAGAAGATTCTAGAAGAGTCTAGATTTCTCCTTAGTTTCATGGAATAAAAGTTATTCATTCCAAAAGCTTAAGTTTTAGGAATATTTATTAAAATATTTTTAATAAATATGAAAATTAAATATTTAACCTTAATTAAATACTTAACCTTGGGATTAGGGTTAGAAAAGATGGGATTAGCCTTTTAATCGAAATTAAGAAGGGATTAGAAGATTTTGGAAGAGGTTAGTGGTCTTAAGGAAATTGGCCAAGTTTGGGATAAAAAATAAATTAAAAATAAATTAATTTATTTTTGAAGTTTTTGGGCAATTTATTAATTAAAATAATTAATAAATTAGGGATAATGTCCAAATGACATTTTTAGGCTAGATTCCTTAATTAAAGATTTTTAATTAAGAGAGAGGGATTTAATGCCATAAAAATAAATTAATTAATTAAATAAATAATTAATTAATAAATGATGATGTCATCAAGGATTTTCAGAAAACAAAAATAATTTATTTTCTGAAGGATTTTTTGGTGTCTACATTTTGCCTCTCTTTGATGCAATGCCGCAAGTGGCATGGCGTCAAAGACAAGAAAATAAGATGCCGAGGCTAGAATCAGAAGAAGAGGGTATGACGCCTGGGTGGACTAGAAGAAAGAGGAACATGCCCCGCTGGGACAAAATCATGGAAGATGCGCCCAGTGGGACAAGGAGAAAGAGGGATTACGCCTTGGGACAGAGTGTGCCCGGCGGGACAAGGAAGGAAAGACCTAGGAAGAAAGGGGAGATAAATAACCTCACTTCTAAGAACAAATATGGATGATATGCAAGATGAGATGGAAATGCAAGATGCAAGATGCAGCTGTATGAAAAGATGCAAGATGAATCTATATGATAAATGCAAGGGACCAGATAGCTCCAAGTGCAAACGGGAGTGCACAACCTAGATTTAATATAGCAATGCTAGAGACCTGCCAAGGATACTGGGATCACGAGGCCTTGTCACCAGCGTTGCAGAGGACTGATGAGGACTGACGCTAAACAAACACACAGGGTTGCCCCAACATCACACATGAAGCGCAGAGGTGACATGGTGGAACCGATGCTGAAGGAACCACAAACACACAACTGACTCATAGGCAGAAGCGAAAGATCAAAAGACCTTGCCCCAGATTATCCGCACACGCAGCACACCGTGATATAAAGAATCATGGTGACTTTGGTGGGATAAAGAGAAGCCAAAAAGATTAACAAGACCCAAAGGACAAAAATCCAAGATCAAAATGATAACTCCAAAAAGACATCCTTTGCCAAGGAGAGAGATTAGGTTTGATTGATGGTGGGAAGATTGGTCGGACAGGAGGAATGATATATCCTCAAGGACCAGGATGGAAGATTAGGTCAGACAGGAGGAACGATATATCCTCAAGGACCCATGGGTTGGTGAGAGAATAAGTGTAGTTGTTTGCTGGCAAAAGCTGAAGTTCAAGGAATAATCAGGATGAGCAAGGATAAGTCGACAATTGATGTTGCTGAAGCACAAGGCCTGAGTGGGACTACAAATTTTCTGAGGCTGGGGATGGGATAAGATATTTGATCAAATGCTGCTGCAGGACGGACAAAGGTTATGTACAACAAGGAGGAACGATATGCACAAGGGATATGTACAGAAGCTCAGGATTGGGGATAGGAAGATCACACTTAGCGGGACTCTCACTAGGACGGAGACAAGGAGGATAAATACAGGGAGGATTGCGCTGTACAGGAAAGGGAAAAGGATATGGTACAAGATATGGTACAAAGCTTTGGAATAGGATATGGATTGCAGATGGGTTGGAGGAAGATGGGAGCTGAATGCGTGGAAGATAGGGGAGATGGAACTGCTGGGAGATCTGTTATGGATGGAGGATGAGGACGGTAGCTGAAAGGACAACTGAATAGATAAAAAGCATAATTTACTATGTTGGCACCTGTTTGCCAGGTTTTCACCAACATACTTGTCCAAGGCGCTTGAATTGCCAAGTTTTCACCGTTGGACGATTATTTTCTCTTTCTCTTTTCTTCTTCTTCTTTTTTTTTTACTTTTTCTGAATGTTTTTGGATTTTCTGATATATGCAGGATCAGGTTCAGGCATAGAACCTCTTCAGATGGATGATGTTGATAGGATGATTCAAGGGCTCACCTTCTGGTGTTGATAGCTGATAGGCTCCCGAGCCAAAGGATGCAGTGACAACATAGGGGCCCAACCAAGTAGGCTCAAACTTGCCTTTCTTTTCTCTATTTGTTAGGACCTTCTGATTTTCTTTAAGAACCATGTCACCGACTTGAAATTGTCTAGGATGGACCTTTTTGTTATAACTCCTTTTGAGTCGATTCTGGTATGCAACCAGGTGATCGTAAGCTTGCTGTCTCTTTTCATCTAGCAGATCTAGCTGAGCCGGGCCACACGATAGTCTTCATCAGTTGTATAGTTCTTCATGGAGACTCGCAAGGATGGGAGCTCAACCTCGATCGGTAGAACAGCTTCAGCACCATATACAAGAGAGTATGGGGTGGTGCCTGTGGGAGTGCGATAAGAAGTGCGGTAGGCCCAAAGGGCGGGATTGATTTGGAGGTGCCAGTCACGACCAGAATCATTGACAACCTTCTTGAGGATTTTCAAGATAGTTTTGTTGGTTGCCTCAGCTTGGCCATTTCCTTGAGGGAAATATGGACTGGAGAAATGGTGATGGATGTGGAGTCTGGCACATAGATCATCCACATGCTGGTTTTCAAAAGGTGTGCCATGGTCTGTGAAAATGGTAGATGGTATGCCGAAGCGGCAAATGATGTGGTAAAGGATGAACTTGGATATTTGGATGCCAGTAGTTAGCGTGAGTGGAATCGCTTCAACCCATTTGGTAAAGTACTCTGTGGCTATTATGATATACTTGTGTCCATCCGAAGAGAGGGGGGTGATCAAGCCAACGAGGTTGAGGCCCCAACATGAAAAAGGCCACGGTGGTGCAATAGGCTGTAGATCCTGTGCTGGTGCATGTATCAAATTGGCATGCTGTTGACATGGGAGACATTTCTTGACAAATTCACACGCATCATGTTCCATTGTTGGCCAATAATATCCAACTCTAAGCAGCTGCTTTGCTAGAACCATGCCACTCGTGTGGGCACCGCAAATTCCAGCGTGAACTTCTTGTAAGGCCAGGACGGCCTTGTTTGAGTCTAAACATCTAGATAGGACATTATGATACCCGCGACGATATAGGGTGTTGGCTACAAGAGTGTAGCGGGAAGCTCTGCGAATAAGGTTTTGGCGTTGGTTATTGGTGAGATGGGGAGATATGATACCATTTTTTAGATATGCATGGATTTCGTGGTACCATGGGGATTGAGGACCAACCAAGACACACACCATGTCTGCATCGGCGTTCTCATAAGCTGTTGAATGTAGCTGCTCGACTAGAAATTCATACTGTGATGCATCTCGTGGTATTTCCAATAAAGTTCCGATGGTTGCCATTGCATCTGCTGCTTTGTTTTGAAGCCTTGGGATCTGATTGAATTGTAGATGTAGGAAATGCTCTTTCAGTTTATCCACCAGTTGTTTGTAGGGTAGCAATTTGTCATCCTTTATCTGATATTCATCTAGGACTTGTTTGATAATCAGCTGTGAATCTCCAAAGACTTGTAGTTCTGTGATGTTCCATTGGATAGCTGTTTTGAGACCTAAGATGAGTGCCTCATATTCTGCAATGTTGTTGGTACAGGGGAATCCCAACTTGAATGAATTTGGAATATAGTCACCTTGAGGTGTGACGAATAGGATTCCTGCCCTTAATCCATGTGATGTGTTGGAACCATCAAAGTATAGTTTCCACATGGGCTGCTCTTCAATCATGCATAGATGTTCTGTTGGTTCCTGAAATCACTGGATTTCCTCTTAGTGGTTTCGGGAAGCCAATTGACGAATTCAACCTTTGTCTAGGTCGGATTCCTGCACTTTAGGTTAGTAACCAGGGCGGGTGTACCCAAACAAAAATGATAAATGAAAACTGATAATCTAAGAACTCGGATCTAATATGTTTAATCTAGGATCAAAACTGATCAAACTACAACTATACTAAAGTACCAAAACTATAATGTTATAACAAAATTAGGGTTAGAAAAGATGAAAATGCTGTTAGAAATCAAGATTAGTGAATCAATTGAAAACTTCTTTTTTTAAAATGTAAGTCCTAATATAGATAATTGCTTCAAAATTGAAATGGACAGAACCTGGAAACAAATAAATAAAAATCACATAAATATCAACATGAACTGAAGTAAAGATCAGTGCCTATAACATTGGGCAATAGAGTCTTGATAATCAAGTTGTACCCGGAGACAGTAAAAACCCTAGTAATCATTATAGACAACTTTGTTGAATTTAACTCCAATGCTTATAGACCAACCAACAGCAGTTTGGAAGAGTTTAACTAAAAACATATCCCAGGAGACCAACAGTTTCATCACATATAATAATTACTAAAATTTAAACGATCACATTAAAGGAACTTAATAAAAAATTCATCCAATACAACATAATTCATCAAAAAAAAATTGCTTTTCAATATTAAAGATTTTAAACTTATCTCTCCTCCAGTAATGTGATAATAATGTTCAAAATTCGTTCATCGGTTCACCAGGTTCACCCAAAAAATTTACTCCATCATGTATTCCTTTATAAACATTTTGTTCTCAAAATTGTCTTCTAAAGAGTTCTCCCTCTTTGTTTACAAATGAATAAATATATAGATCCCAATAGTTTCCTATGAAAGGACATCCCGTTTCACAAAACCTAATCTCAGCAACTAACCTAAAAATTTGTATAATAAACTATTACAATGATTTATTCGGGAAAGTCTCATAAATTTATCTTTGTTCTTCTTTAGGCACTCTGTGCATTAATAATTTATCTATTAATTTCCTGCACCCAAAAAACAATCAACATTAGTTTATAATAAAAATATTATATAATGTGTTAATAATATTACTTGAGATTCTAAAAGTAAAATAAAATTTATCCCACAAAAATCATGAAACATTCACACAAAAAACACTATTCTCATGTTTATACTTTATTATCATTATTATTATTTTATTTTTTGTAAAAAATAAAACATATTACATTCTTTTATAATAACATTAGTTTTAAAACAAAATCCATTTACTTAAGGGCTAAATTAATAATCTCACAAAATAATTCCCTTAAGAAAATTAAAACTAAAGGAAATTTAGTAATTATTAAAATGTACATAATTAGGGCATAGAGATTTTTACATTCCTAAACAACCCTAATGTACATTAAATAATAAATTTACTCATAAAGTAAATAACAAACCCTAAACCTGAAATTTAAAAAAAAAACACAAAGAAATTACTTTTTAGGGATCAGTAGGTAAAATTTATAATCAAATTTATATTCAATACTAAAGGGAAATAAAAGAAAAAACTATTACCATAAACATGAGAAACTACATATAGGGAAATAATTTATCATTATTCTACCCTAACATAGAAAATTGAATCTATAAAACTTGTACAATTAAAGATTAATAATAATAAAATTACTTCACCCTAAAAGTATTTTCATATTAGCTATAGGTGAAAATGCGAAAATGAAAAGAGGTTAGGTCATTTGATAAATAAATTAATTAAATAACAAACTAACCAAATCATATAACTTAAAATAATTAATTAAAATATTGAAGTTCCCCCTAACATATAATATTAATTTTAATAATTTATTTTTAAAGAAATACAATTATTTTATATTTATTTATTTATTCCTACACATACTCTCGAAGAATAAAATAGAGCAATTGGTTATGGGGTAGGAGGGTAGGTAGGTAGGAAAAAAAGACGAGTCGAGAGGTCGAGTGTTCAACTCCCTCTCCCCATTCTTTTTCCTAAAAATTAGAAAATATATAAATACAAAATAACATAATAATCACATTATTAAATTATAGAAATAATTTGGGAAGAGGTAACTCCCTGTGTGAAAAAGTTGTTTTGATCTCTCACCTGCACATACAATTAAAATAAGTAAATACTTCTCACCATCTTTTTGGCCTCATTTTATATATATATTTTTTATTTTTTCAAAATTATCAATATCAAACAACAAAATGCATAAACTGAAACATTTACAATCTAATAAATTTATAAAAATGAAAATAAAATTCCATACTTCCCTGACGTTTCATATATATTCAGGCATGAATTTTTAGGTGCCAACAGTGGCTCCAATTGGGGACGTGTGTCCATACCTGGGCACAACAAGAATCCAGACTTCTCTGGAGGAAGTAGACCACTTGAACATAATGTTAATAAAAATTATTTGAAATCACTTATATGAATCTGATGGTTAGATTGAAAATGAAAATAACATAACAGAAAAATATTAATCTCAGCAATGATTCTTTATTAAAATATTTGATAATAATATGTTTCTCATTTTTAAAATCTTCTCGATAAAACATCTTATACCGATTCGGATGGCATTAGGCTTAGGGTTCGAAGATATTTTACCATTTGGAAAATAGAACATGTATCAAAAATATTTCTTGCACTCGTTACTCTTTGTAAATAGTATCAATATGTAAAATATTATATTGTAAATTATAATACAAAAGATTATGTTAGGTTAAATTGAGTGAGAAAATACTTCCTGACATAAAAAATAATTTATCTCATACCACCATTTTTTATTTTTTATGGCTGCTCCAGCTGGTGACTCCTTACGCATGCTTGTTTTCGAACCATTCTCCAATTCAGACAAAATCAAATGATAAACTTTGATTATATATTCTGTTTCCTTGGTTTAAGCAACCAACGCCATTGTCTTTTCAAGATCTTTAAACAATGTGATCTCCTTTATGACAATCAATAAAAGCTATTGATCTTCACATAGGAAGCTTGAGTAACTACCAATGATAAGAATTCTCCCAAGATTTCATTCTGGCAAATATTCTCTGTATTTTATTACAAACAGCTGGGTCTTCCAAAAGTGTTGATGTGAATCGAACTTCCAATATACTTAGGCTCTCAAAATGATTCCCTATTGCTTCAGCAAACTGTAAGTACCATGGTCTATTTTATATTTTTTTAACCTGTAATTAATAAATCTGAGCCATTTTTAAAAAAATTCTGGGCGTTTTTGAGGCTGCCGGCGTCTCCAAAATATGAAAAAACATAAAGAAATCCTTCCTCGTTCATAGCAAAAGGTCTGGAAACCTTTTTAAATGTTTAAACAATCGTTTCAAACCCAAAAACAAAGTCTAAATTTCTGCTCAAATATTAAAAACGTGAACAGAAAATTTGTTTTATTTCTTTCTAATTGTTTCATCAGCCAGCTGGGTATCTTGTTTAGCATTTCCTTGATGTATTTTAGCTTTCAATATCTCAACTAGGCCGATGTGCATCTTGATCTGGTGCATTTTCTCCATTTTATTTAGATGACAGCATCATCTCCTGTATGATATGCTCAATAGAACTTACTAAGTCACTCTGATGAAGCTCTGCAGCTTGCACAGAATGCTATTGCAGAACATTAGCATTAGCATTGAGAGGACTAAATTGAACGGATGTGTTTGATTGAACAGCAGATGAAGCAGCTTGTGGATGATTTGAACCCAGTGGCATTATTTTAGGGAAAGATGAAACAGAACTCGCATGTGACTGCTGCAAATAATTCAATGGAACCTCAACAGTGCTCGCAAAAGAACTTGTGATAGTGGTCAAGAGACTACCCTGCCTGGAGTTTGTTGAGTTTGGGTGAGGAAACCCTGCACTCCGTTCACTGCCAGGAGTACCCAGCGCACTATTTTCTTGTTGCCATGCTGTCTAGTTTTGAACCTCAATAGTCCGACGAGGAAAGCTATTCAAGCTTTCAATAGGCCGGGTTCTATTTTCACGGCTAAAATCAATTAGATCCTTCATACTGTTAACTACCTCTGATATCTGAAGGCATTGAACATATCTTTTTGTATACCTCAAATCATTCACTAAGGGTACTTCCAATGCTTTAGCAAGTTGACGAGCGGTTGCCACAAACATGATTTAAGATCAGGAAACTGCTGTATAGTTTGAGACTAATGTACAACCTTCTTATGATTACCATCATGTTGCTTATAATATGTATCCCTGTGCAATTGACCTTCATGCTACACCCAAGATTCAAGGGGATCTTGGTGTGTAGGGCCATTAAATTTTGGCACACTTATTTCAAATTGTGTTCCTTTTGCTGAATACTGCGCATTGTTTCTGATATACATATGTTGCGCAATATCTTTGCTTTGATCTTGGTGATATTATTCATCATTAACGGAGGTAATATCATCTCTTTGATGTTTGGGCATACCACTCAGGTACCCATTTGTGTTCCTCAAATAACCACACGTATTGTCCGACTGCAAGCTACGAATGGCTAAGTAGCTGATAAACACTATTGTTTTAGCAATTAAAAATTAAATTAAAAATAAAACATGAAGATCATTGAAATTTCAAATAATTCAATAAAAATAAAAAACTGTCTTGTCAAGGAGAAATAATCCCCTGGCTGCAAGCTTGGCTCTAAGGTTTCCCACATAGGGGTCTGCCACCTTTCTTCTTTTGTCATTGCAATCTGTTCTTTAACAGTTTCAAGAAGCTGAGATGGGTCGACCAGTCCAGAATCCATGGAAGCCATTGCTTCAAAGTGCTTGACAGACCTTATCTTTTCCCTTTTTTGAATGAAGGCCACCGAACTTTTAGTTTGGGGTTTCGCAGCTTATAACTGCTATCTATTTTAAGAAGATGAGACTCTTTTGCATATTGTGATGCACCAGCATTAGTGGAACCAAAATTGTTCCATCTTCAAATGCTATAGGCTTCTTCAGAAGAATACTGCATCCATCTAAAACCATTCTCTCTCCCCACATGCTAGCAAATCGGTATTCTCTTGCTCAATACTTGATTGACACTCACTTCCATCATGCCTCTGTGCACAGTATTGTAGAGGATACTACACGATATGCTGGGAACATTTCCACACGGTGTGGATAAATATTTGGTGTGTGTAGGGAGAGACGGCTAGGCGTGAACTTGAATTAAACCTCTACCCATTTATTCAGCAATGGAGGTCTTTCAAAAAGTGCAATGACTCTGAGAGGACGCTTGCATTTTCCTTCTTAAGCATGCATGCTAAAAGCATAACGAATTTTGGGCACACCTTTGTCTTCTCTGAGTTTAGCTTTCCCCTCCTCAATATATCTTCATGACTTACATATGCCAACTGATAAGGTTTAGCAACATTTTCAATGAAACAAAGGTGAAAAAACTTTAAGTTTAAATTTTAAAATTCAACTCACAAATTTTAACAAATATTTATAATGAGTAAAGGAAACCTAAAACTATCACTTCCAATCAAAATATTAATTTTCTTAATACTTTGATTTCGAAGGAAAAATATCCATAGCGATAATGAAAATTTCTGTCATTTATCCATTTTGAAAGAATGACAAGGAAAATATACTTTCCTTTACAGGTATACAATTGTTCTTTATATTATCATGCTAAAAATATAATACATATGTTCATAAAAAATGTTTTTAGATCTTATGCATCGACGGATATCAACAAAATTTTAACCATTAAAATCATACAAGCCCTAGATGTACACAAAATTAATTATTCACATATATACTTCAAATATTTTAAGGGCCTTGTATTAATTAATTTAGAAAATTTCATTTAAAGAAGATTCAATTATTTCAATAAATTAAATTTGATATTCGATAAACTTTGCACAAGATATAGTCATTTGCATAAATAAAAAAAATAGAGTATATAAAAAAAAAATACAGACAATATATACAGATTAATGCAAAATAAAAAGAAAAATCACTACCTACGTTTTCCCAAAATAAATAAACAAATAAAAATAACACAAAATACTTACCATCTTACCTCTGTCAAAAATTCTATTTTGGTTAATTGATAAGGCGAGATTTATGAGGCAGAATTTGTGTAACAATTTGAAAACCCCCCATTCAATTTTTAAATAAGCCTTATTAAGAAGATTTTTCACTTTCAAAAATTCTAAAAATATATCAAACCATAGGGGATTTTTGTGAATGCTTTGTTGAAATGATTTTTTGTTCTCATTATAAAACTTATTCAAAGAATGTAAACCATTAATAGATGCATTTTCTTCAAATAAATTTGAAAATATAAGGAATTTGTGCATACCTTCTTGAGCACTTACCTCTAGGCCCTCAGGCACTAGGTTTCCACCCTGTGAGTCATCAGGTGTTCTACTACTTTTGACCTTCGAATGCACAATCTCCTGCTCCTCTAACACTTCGTCATATAAAGGGTTTGAGTAAAAACTCAACTCTTTCCCTGTCATGCCAACACAATAGTGAAGGTAATCATACTCACAAACATTTTCTTCTCCTTCATCTGTCTGCGAAGTGATTTCTTCTTCAGCCGTGTCATCGGAAGGTATGCATTGTCCCCCTTCCATGCTGTAATCAAAGGATTCTTTATACAACAAATCATTTTCACTCTCATAATACCCATGTAAGAACCAACGTTCAAGTTCATTCCATGAAGAGATGCACCGATTAGGCAGTAAATCAAATCCCATTCTTGCATAACCATATAATGTCATGACAAAAAGCCTCATCACAATATCTTCTGCATTTATTTGATATTCATTTATGAATGCATAAAATATACTCAAATGACCAAGTTGTGATTCACTATATATTCCATGATACTGGGGCAAAAGTTGTGCGAGTTCAGCAAGGGCACCCTTAGTGGGAACACACTGAAATCTTCTTAAATCTAGTGCCCCCCATGGAACAAATGGTTCTTTGTGATACATGTTACTTGAAAATTTGTACTATACGGAGTCACCACCCTTTATAAAAAGGAGATGAAATAAAACAAACTAAATTCTTACCTCCCAGCAGAGTCGCTTCTTAAAACTTACATAGAGTCGCCACCTCAACTGTTTTGAGGAAATTATACACACTAAGATCGCTTTTTATGACTTCAAACACGACCAAAGCCTCTGAAATTGTCAAGTACTGATAATCGTCCCCAGCAGAGTCACCAATTTGTTGGTTCCTGAAATCACTGGATTTCCTCTTAGTGGTTTCGGGAAGCCAATTGACGAATTCAACCTTTGTCTAGGTCGGATTCCTGCACTTTAGGTTAGTAACCAGGGCGGGTGTACCCAAACAAAAATGATAAATGAAAACTGATAATCTAAGAACTCGGATCTAATATGTTTAATCTAGGATCAAAACTGATCAAACTACAACTATACTAAAGTACCAAAACTATAATGTTATAACGAAATTAGGGTTAGAAAAGATGAAAATGCTGTTAGAAATCAAGATTAGTGAATCAATTGAAAACTTCTTTTTTTTAAATGTAAGTCCTAATATAGATAATTGCTTCAAAATTGAAATGGACAGAACCTGGAAATAAATAAATAAAAATCACATAAATATCAACATGAACTGAAGTAAAGATCAGTGCCTATAACATTGGGCAATAGAGTCTTGATAATCAAGTTGTACCCGGAGACAGTAAAAACCCTAGTAATCATTATAGACAACTTTGTTGAGTTTAACTCCAATGCTTATAGACCAACCAACTGCAGTTTGGAAGAGTTTAACTAAAAACATATCCCAGGAGACCAACAGTTTCATCACATATAATAATTACTAAAATTTAAACGATCACATTAAAGGAACTTAATAAAAAATTCATCCAATACAACATAATTCATCAAAAAAAATTGCTTTTCAATATTAAAGATTTTAAACTTATCTCTCCTCCAGTAATGTGATAATAATGTTCAAAATTCGCTCATCGGTTCACCAGGTTCACCCAAAAAATTTACTCCATCATGTATTCCTTTATAAACATTTTGTTCTCAAAATTGTCTTCTAAAGAGTTCTCCCTCTTTGTTTACAAATGAATAAATATATAGATCCCAATAGTTTCCTATGAAAGGACATCCCGTTTCACAAAACCTAATCTCAGCAACTAACCTAAAAATTTGTATAATAAACTATTACAATGATTTATTCGGGAAAGTCTCATATAAATTTATCTTTGTTCTTCTTTAGGCACTCCGTGCATTAATAATTTATCTATTAATTTCCTGCACCCAAAAAACAATCAACATTAGTTTATAATAAAAATATTATATAATGTGTTAATAATATTACTTGAGATTCTAAAAGTAAAATAAAATTTATCCCACAAAAATCATGAAACATTCACACAAAAAACACTATTCTCATGTTTATACTTTATTATCATTATTATTATTTTATTTTTTGTAAAAAATAAAACATATTACATTCTTTTATAATAAAATTAGTTTTAAAACAAAATCCATTTACTTAAGGGCTAAATTAATAATCTCACAAAATAATTCCCTTAAGAAAATTAAAACTAAAGGAAATTTAGTAATTATTAAAATGTACATAATTAGGGCATAGAGATTTTTACATTCCTAAACAACCCTAATGTACATTAAATAATAAATTTACTCATAAAGTAAATAACAAACCCTAAACCTGAAATTTAAAAAAAAAACACAAAGAAATTACTTTTTAGGGATCAGTAGGTAAAATTTATAATCAAATTTATATTCAATACTAAAGGGAAATAAAAGAAAAAACTATTACCATAAACATGAGAAACTACATATAGGGAAATAATTTATCATTATTCTACCCTAACATAGAAAATTGAATCTATAAAACTTGTACAATTAAAGATTAATAATAATAAAATTACTTCACCCTAAAAGTATTTTCATATTAGCTATAGGTGAAAATGCGAAAATGAAAAGAGGTTAGGTCATTTGATAAATAAATTAATTAAATAACAAACTAACCAAATCATATAACTTAAAATAATTAATTAAAATATTGAAGTTCCCCCTAACATATAATATTAATTTTAATAATTTATTTTTAAAGAAATACAATTATTTTATATTTATTTATTTATTCCTACACATACTCTCAAAGAATAAAATAGAGCAATTGGTTATGGGGTAGGAGGGTAGGTAGGTAGGAAAAAAAGACGGGTCGAGAGGTCGAGTGTTCAACTCCCTCTCCCCATTCTTTTTCCTAAAAATTAGAAAATATATAAATACAAAATAACATAATAATCACATTATTAAATTATAGAAATAATTTGGGAAGAGGTAACTCCCTGTGTGAAAAATTTGTTTTGATCTCTCACCTGCACATACAATTAAAATAAGTAAATACTTCTCACCATCTTTTTGGCCTCATTTTATATATATTTTTTTTATTTTTTCAAAATTATCAATATCAAACAACAAAATGCATAAACTGAAACATTTACAATCTAATAAATTTATAAAAATGAAAATAAAATTCCATACTTCCCTGACGTTTCATATATATTTAGGCATGAATTTTTAGGTGCCAACATGTTCATCGGGGAATTCCATGATTAGTGGATAGGCATCCACTAGTGGTGCTTCTGCTAGTTGATCGGCAATGACTTGCCCTTTGATTGCTTTGCGATCTACATACTGAATGTCAAATTCGCTGAGTAACATGACCCATTTTTCCATACGGCCTATGAGGGTTGTTCTTGATAACAGATACTTAAGAGGGTCCACCTTTGATATGAGCTTGATTGTGTGGCTAAGCATGTAATGTCTAAGTTTTTGAGTGGCAAAGACCACTGCTAGGCATGCTTTCTCCATGGGTGAATAGTTAAGCTCATAGCCCACAAGAGTGCGACTGATGTAGTAGATAGCTCATTCTTTGTTTTCATCATCATGCTGTGCTAGGAGTGCCCCTAGTGCTGTAGCTGTTGTTGAGATGTAAAGGATGAGTGGGCATCCTGGAACTGGTGGTACTAGGATTGGAGCATTAGCTAGATACTCCTTGAGCTTATCAAAGCTTCTTTGACATATGGGATCCCACTTGAAGTTGGTGTCTTTGCATAAGAGATGTGAGAATGGTTGACACTTATCTGCTAGTTGTGAGATGAACCGCCGAACTGATTGAAGCTTGCCCTGTAGGCTTCTGAGCTGTTTGAGATTTCTTGGTGGAGGCATCTCTGTTATTGCTTTTACCTTTTTAGGATCGATCTCTATGCCTCGTCTAGAGACGATGAAGCCTAGAAGCTTACCAGATGTAACACCAAAGACACATTTCTTAGGATTAAGCTTTAAGCCATAATGATTCAGACGATCAAACACACGTTCTAGGATGTTGAGGTGTTCATCCCTTGTTTTGGATTTTGCAAGGATATCATCCACATAGTCTTCAAGGATCTTGTGGATCATGTCATGGAAGATTGCTGTCATTGCTCGCTGATATGTTGCTCCTGCATTCTTTAGCCCAAATGGCATCATGTTGTAGCAGAAGGTACCCCATGGGGTTGTGAATGCTGTTTTATGTTGATCTGCTTCCGCTATATGAATTTGATTGTAGCCTGAAAATCCATCCATGAGTGATAGCATTTCGTGACCCGCTGTGAGGTCTACAAGCATGTCTATGTTTGGCAATGGGAAGTCATCATTAGGGCATGCCTTGTTCAAGTCCCTGAAATCAGTACAGATTCTAATGTCGCCAGAAGGCTTTATGACTGGCACCATGTTAGAGATCCACTCTGAATAATCTATTGCTCTGATGATCTTAGCTTGGAGGAGCTTCTCAAGCTCTACTTTGACGAGCAATGCTACCTTTGGATGCATTTTCCTTAGCTTCTGCTTCACTGGCTTGACGTTTGGATCTACTGATAGATGATGAACAACAAGGTTTGGATCAAGCCCAGGCATGTGGGCGTATGACCATGCAAAGTTGATGATGGATTCCTTGAGCAAGGCACTGAGAGCCATTTCTTCTCCTTCTGTTAGGTTGACTGCAATGTAGGTGATCCTTGGACACTCTTCTGTTCCCAAGTTGATTGGTTTGGTCTCTTCTATGATGATTGGAGATTGCTCTGGTCTATAATCTTGGATAGGGGGAAGAGGCAAGGCTTCATCTTCTAGCGCCTGAATTGCCAGGTTTTCACTAGAAGATACGCCTTTTATTTTTACTATTTTGGAATCAGAATGTGCCCCAGAAGGGTTTTCACATAAAGACTCATGATGTTCTTTTGCTATTTCATTTTTGCGACTAAAGCTTGCCTCTTCCCCAAAATATCCTTTTGGGTGAAGCTGATAGACAGAGGTTGATGTTGGATCCTGGTTGACTGCTGGATCTGATGCCCCCATGAATTCTAGGAGTGCTTGTACGCTTTGGAACTCATCGATGTGTGCGATGCTTGGTTGGTCCCAATCTATGAGGTCGGGGTTTGTGAGGGGAAGATCTATGAGGTTAATGGAGAGTTGTTGGAGGACAGAAGTCCCCAGGAGGGTGTCATCGGCAAAGATATCATCGTAGGATCGGATGTCTTTCTCTTCGGGGATGTCTTCGATTTCCACAAGGTCATCTTGGCTATTCGAAAAGTTCATGTTGGTCATGTTAGTGCCCGCAGTTGTGGTATTGGGCTCTTGTTCAAGCAGGCGAGGGGTATTAAAGCCAAGTCCTTGTTGTTCTGGATTTTGGGATGGTATGATAGGAAACAAATTTCCATCCTCTTGTGGTCCTAGACCACCACCTTGATAGTTATAGTGTTCTGTGACATTTTTGTAGGGGATTGGATATTTCTCTTTGAAGTACTCAAGAAGTTGTGTGTCACGTGATGGGGGATCTTTGTATAACCATTTGTTAATATCTGGATCCATTTCTTTGCTGTTGATGTTTCCATGAGACTCAAAAGTCATGTTTCCGATTTACTTGAGCTTATAATGTTCTTCAACAGGCTTGTTTTGACAACTTGGGCGCCCTTGAGTATGTGGATCACGTGGAAGAGCCCCTATAGCAAATGCATCACTGAGGCAGTATTCGCCACAACCCTGGTTGTTGATCTTGACGGATGATAAGGTGGAAGAGAGGATGGTCTCTGGATCGCGATGGGATCGGGATGAGCTAGCAATAGAAGTACCAATATCGGTTCCAGGACAATGAGTAGAATGAGGAAAAGATGCTTCCATCGCAAGGCAGTATGCGAAGGGGTTAGGGTCAGCGTGGATGGTAACCTCAGTGCCTTGATGTGGAAACTTGATGCACTGATGGTAAGTAGATGGTACGGCCTTAATGGAATGGATCCATGGACGACCGAGGAGGATATTGAACGGTAGGTCAAGATCAACAACGTGGCAGAGAGTATCTTGCGTTGCTGGGCCTAGCTGGATAGGCAAAGTTATAGTACCTTCAGAGGTACGCTCCAAGTTATCATATGCTTTGATAGTGATTTGCTCATGTTGTATGTCGGCCTCTGTGAACCCGATCTTCTTGATGAATTTTAATGTGCACAAGTTGAGGGCTGAGCCATTATCCACTAGAACTCGTTTGATGGCGAAATCTCTGACCATGACGGCAATGCAGAGAGGAAGAATATGGTCAGGAGCGACATCTGGTATATCAGATTCTTTGAAGGACAAGGCACATGCTGCTGATAGGTGTCCCACAAGAGTTTCAAACTGAGTTGTGTTAATGTCCGTGGGGACATGGCCTTCTTTTAGAGCTTTGTCCAGGATCTCTTGATGGATGGGTGATGTGCGGAGCAAATCCAAGATAGATATTTGGGCTGGCATGTTCCCAAGATGCTCTATGATATTGTAAAGTGCTGTTGGTGCATTATGCTGTGTTGCATGTGCATTTGATGCTGGCCTGGTGTTAGACTGTGCTGTGGATGCAGTAGATGTTGGCCTTGGAGGAGCAGCTGACCTCGGAGGAGCACCGGCAACAGTTATCCTACCACTGCGGGTAGTTGCAGCACATTGTCGATCCGGCCCTCTGACGTGGATGGTATTGATGGTGGGCTCATCTTGGATGGGCTCAACTTGAATTATGCATCCGACATACTTGTCATAGTTGATGTAGGCCGCTGTGTGATCTTCTTGCTTGCCTTTGCCACGATTTTGGGGCTGATTGGCGTTGGCTTGATTCTTCCCGGTATTGTGTTGAGGGAACACATTTTGATATATTTGCAAACCGACGTTGGGTGAAGCTTGAGCTAGTGCATCGACCTGGATCTCCTTACGATCAATGAGATCCTGGATGTAGTTCTTAAGCCGCATTCACTTCAATGTTGTGTGCCCCTTCACACGATGGTAATCACAGTATTCATTTTCTTTATACCAATCAGACTTTGGTGCGTTGTCATCCTTCTGTGGGATGGGCGGATATGTGATCATATTTTCTTTGGCTAGCCGATAAAAGATCTGATCCAGAGGCTCACCCAAAGGTGTGAAAGTCCTCTTTGGATTGTTCTGATTGTTGGGCTTGTTCTGCCTTGGGGCAATGTTAACTGTGTTAACAGGATTGCCTTGACGTGCTGGCTGTTGCTGTTGGTATTGCTGCTGATACTGTTGCACAGGTGGCTGATGAGCTTGAGGAGGCTGCTGATAAATAGGTGCTTGATATGCGGGAGCTGGTGGTTGCTGATAGATGGGCGCTTGTGGCGGTTGGTATGTTTGAGCTGGTGTAGGACTAGCCACAATGAATTGTACATTCTTAGTGTCAGTGGCCCCATCTGTAACAACATTCTTGTTACGATTCTAGTAACGGGATTTATCATTGTTGGGTTTGTTCTTGGAATCATCTTTGAAGTGACGAATAGTGCCTTCGTCTAGGAGAGCTTTCTCGATGCCTATGCCTTTGCTCTTGATGTCTTGGTATGTCTGGAGATAGTTCATTCGCATGTGATGGGATAGCTTTGGATGCAGGTTATCAATGAAGATCTTTGTTAGATACTTCTCTAGCGGCTGATATGATAACCTGGTTGTAAGATTCTGCCATCTTTGCAAGTATTCTGCAAAGTTTTCTCCATCTTTCTGCTTTGAGTTGCATAGGTCTAGCAAGGACAACTCATTCTCCACATTATGAGCATAGTGTGTGATGAACTTCTCAGAGAGTTCAGCAAAGGTTTTTATTGTCCCATGTGGTATTTTGTAAAACCACTCAACAATAGTTCCTCCCAAGCTTTTGGGAAATAGGTGCAGGAGATAATTATCACTGTAAGCCACTTCTTGGCACGCCATGTAGAACTCTTTGATATGGTTTACTGGATCTCCTTTCCCTCGATACTTGTCAAACTTGGGCATCTCGAAATGCTTGGGGAAAGGGATAGTTGCTATGGATCGATCGAAGGGATATGAGCACACCTCTTCGAACTTGTATGTTTTATTCTCTGTTCCACTTTGTAGCTCCTTTAGAGCATTTTTCATTGCTTCCCACTTAGCATTGAGTGGCGAGGGAACTGGGACTTCTGCCTGTGATGGAAGCTGTGGAACTGGATATGGCGCTTGCTGTGGATAAATGGGTTGGAACTGATTTTGGGGCAATGGTTGCTGGGGATATTGCTGGTGTGGCATAGGGGGATATTGTGGTAAATGATATGGAACCGCTTGATGTTGTTGGGCTGCTTCCTGTTGTTGAACTGGCGGTTGTTGTGGGACTGCTTGCTAATATTGGGCATTTGGGACTTGCTGTTGTAACTGATGGGTGGGAACTTGTTGTTGTTGGGGGATGATAGGGTTTTGTTGCTGAGGCTGATAGCAAGGGACTTGCTGTTGTTGAGGAATGATGGGTGTTTGCTGAAAGGGGACATGTGGTTGCTGTGGGGGAGGCTGTTGGAATGATGCTGCTTGTGGGTATGATGGTGGTAGTTGCTGAGGTTGGCTTTGGGTTTGGCTGATATAAGCTGGGTGCATGCTTGTGTTACTTAGAGGTGGAACAGATGTGGGGAAGCTAGAAGCAAAGGGTGATGGGGTAAGATAGCTGGGGAAAGTTGGCTATTGAAGTGGTGGAACTTGCTGGAAGGTATTTGGGATTTGGGATGAATAGCTTGAAGCCGGCGGTGTTTGGGGTAGTTGCTACTGTGCTGCTTGGGTGAAGGCAGTTTTTTGACTTGCAACCATAGATGTAGGGGATTAAGATGGGATCCCCCATGCCTTCATTTCTTCTTGCGTAAGGCCCCATTGAGAGCTTGTGTTAGGGTGCACTGCAGCGGATGATGGAATGGTAGGAGCAACGGGAGCTTGGGACACGAATGATGGTTGAGAGAAAGGAGCTTGTTGAGGTTGTGGTTGAGCGGATGCTTGTGAGGAGGAAAATGAAGGAAACACCCAAGAGAAAGATGAGGTTGGAATAGGAAGGGATTGCGCTAACCCCAAAGAAGAAGGTGCATGTGCTTGGGGGGTGAAGGGTGACGGTGCTCCTTTGATGGTGAAAGGCGTTGCTTGACTTGTGGATGGCGGCGGTGTAAAAGCTTGTGTGAGAGGTGGAAGCTGACTTTGGGTTTGGATTTGGGCTTGGGCAGCCATAGCAGATGATGAAGCAAAAGGGGTAGGAGATGGAGCGGATGGCGCTGCAGCTTGTGTTGCGGGACTGGTGAGGCTTCCTTGCAAGAAAAGGGGAATGGTGGAAAGCTCTTGGGGTGTTTGCATGATAGGATCAGGGAATGATTGGAAAAATGGAGAATATGTTTGTGCTGGAACTTGGATAGTTTTGATGGGGATGCGTGGATAGAGAGATGGTGGGATGGAGGTACTTTCTGGTAGGTAGTGAACAAACGTGCTTTGCTGATGTTGTGGTACAAGGGCATTGGTTGCTGGTGGGCTTTCTGGAGGATTTACAAATGCTTGGTTTCCCAAGGGGGATGAAGGGATGTTTGGATCTTCACATGGGTTACTGGCTTGGATCTGGGGATTGTAGGTCATCATGGCGTTGGTGAAAAGTTTGGGATCGGATGAGGTTGTTGGTGGATAAGGATTCAAGCTTCTTCTTTTCTGAGATCTGGTCTCAACAGGCATGGAGATGCAAGTGCTAAATGGATGCAAGATGTTTGGCTAAAAGACGTTGATGGATGCAAAGTTGATGAATCTTCTAAAGATGACGACTTTCTAGGATGCAATGTAAGGATGGATCAAGATGGTGATGATGGAAGCTGGATGGAACTGATATGGATCAAGACGATGGAGGGAAGATAGGTTGCTGGTGGAAAGTTGGTGAAAGATTACTGAGTGGTCAACAAATGAGTTGCTATTTTTCCCAAATGGAGGATCAGAGATATGATAGGGTCAACCTAAGATAGACTGATGATCTTCGGTCAACAAGTTTCTTATCAATACACTCCAATCTCTTGCTCGAGATGATGGCTATGCAAGGACAAGGTTTGATTTCTTTATGACAACACGTTGTGCCAAAAAAAAAGAAGATGATGGTCTCTGATCTTTGGATATAGGATAGGAATAACTCAAAAGGTAGAACACTAAGCGTTGGTAGATCTCTAGATTTAGAACAAGGATGATGGATCTGCTGGAAAGATATGGAAAGCTGATGGGGGGATGCTGGTGGAAAAGGTTTTGAAGGGTGAAGGGATAATGCTCTTTCTAAACGGATAATGCAAATGACAAGGATTGATTCTAGAATGCTGGTAGGAAGATGAATGCATATGCAACTTTATGATGTTCTTGAAATGCAACTAAGGTTTTAATGCTGATGCAAAGGGTGAAACTAGGATGAAACTAAGATGCAAGGCTGTTTGAGACAAGATTTCAAGATCTGAAGATGGAACAAGACATGAACAAGGATTGGCTAATCTTCTGGCTCAAGGTTGACAAAGTGATGGTTAACTCAGAAACGGAAGGCGAACTGTTTGATGCGGGCGTTATGGGCAATGTTCTCAAGTCTGGTTTGGGACTTCTCTTCTGCTTGGGTTGCTTGGATAATGAATTGATAGGTCTTGGTGTTCTTCTTGATAACTTTTCACTCTTGATAGGCTTGGGATTTGGGCAACTTTGCTTTAGGATGTTTGTTCTTGCTGGGCATCACTTGAAAAAGAGGCTTCTGATTTTGAGACAAAGGTTTCCAATGGCAAAGGTTAAAGTCAAAGCAATCTTCGCAAGGGACAAAGCAACCCCGCGGGATACAAACAAAGGCAACTGACTTTGACAAAGCTTTGAAAGTGTAAGTTTCAACAAGTGTTTTCACGGAGTCTTTGACTATCAAGCACTTCAAACAGATCTACCTAAGGAAGGTGAGTATCAAAATCGCTTGACCACAGCTTGGTATCCCCTAGAAGGGAATACAAATGGTGAGTAATCTTGAGGTGACCCGGTAAACCCCTTGGAATCGGTCCTTGCACAAGGATTTTGATACTTTCGGATGTAGATAGGGTAGCCTCTATTTTATCAGGTTGCTAATGATTCCGTGGTGTCTCCATACCCAGTTATGCTGATCATCCGTGACTCACTTAAGAGCCTTGCCAATTATGCTGGGGGAGAGGAATGTTTACCATCCCCAGACACGTGTTTGGCACGAACGCCCGGCGATTAGGAGATGTAAGTGATTCTTTTGGTATTCACTTATTTGTATACCGGCCGGGGGGGATACCGGTTTGAGGTCGTTCTCCGAGGAGGAAGCGCTTCTCCTTGGACAGGCCTCGCTAAAAGCAGAACAGGTGAACTTATCCAAGTTCAAATGTTCCACGTTGCTTACTCTAACAAGGATTATGCATGAATTGAAAAACTCCTACATGCACATCAAGCAGATTTTGTTCATTTTCCCAATTTGATTAAGTGATGTTTGAACTTTGAAATGAAGACACTCGTGATTAGATTTTGATTTGTTATTTTCTTCAAAAATGTAAATGCTTCGAACGTTTGCAAGTTCTTTCTTTTTGTGCATTCAAGATTTGATTAGCGAGTTGTTTTAAGAACTTTGAAAAAGCTTTGTTTTGTCCCTTAGATCACTCAAGATTGAATTTGTTTGCTTGCTTTGGAAATTGAAACAGATGAGGGAATAGAGTTGTTTGTTCCTTTAGTGCATTCGAGATTTGGTTTTCTTTTCAAATTGACAATGACACTCTAGGACCTAAGTTCATTTCCTTAAGTTTCATTCAAGATTGAGTTTGACCTTTGCTGTAATAAAAGAAATGAAAAAAACCAGTCTTAAGCAACTCAAGACAAAAACCAAAAGCGACACTGTCCAGCTTATAGGCGACGGTGGAAAGTGTAGAGGTGACATTTAATTCCTACAGGCGACATTCTGTACCTCAAAAGGCGACAGATAAAACAACCAGAGGCGTGATTTCTTTTGTTACAGGCGTGATTTAATTACAAGAAGGCGACAGAAGAGAATTCTGGAAGGTAACAGAAGTTGCCGACAACAGGAAATTCTCAGTTATGCAGGTGTGAAAACAGAGTTCACAGGCGTCATTTCTTTCCTCAAAGGCGTGATTTAATTTCATGAAGGCGTGACTGAATTGTTTGTAGGCGACATTTCTTTTGTTGAAGGCGACATTTATTTGTTTGAAGGCAACATTTAATTGCTGTAGGCATCATTTCTTTTCATGAAGGTGACATTTCTTTATTTCCTGCAAAATACAAGCATATAAAGCATAATTTTATCAAAATGATTGTGGTTTGAGTCCCACCGAGCGCGCTAGAATGTAGACTAGGATTTGAGTGTGCACCTAAACCTGTTTTGAAGGCCAAAGACAAACAAACGTCATAGCATATAATCAAATCAAATTTAATGGTAAACAAACTAAAATCAAAGCCACCTCAGTTTAAGCCTAAAACGGATGCGCCCATGCACCGTTTGATATGCTTGGATATAAATGGATGTGAGTGTGCAAACTCAAGCACTTGGAGCATGCAAGATAAATGATGATTTGAGGATCAAGAAGACCCAAAATGACACAAAATAGGTATGAGGAACCTATTTTGCCTCAAAGGCCTCAAGAACACACAAATATGCAAAGCTAAATGAAAGAACTAAGATTAAAACAAGAAATGAATCTATGTTAATCCATTTAAGCTAATTTAGATGTGATTTAAGCTTGAAAATGATCTAAAAAAGATGAGTTTATGCTTATGCTAGAATGAAAATGGCATTATAACTTTGCTATTGAGTTTGAGAATTGAGAGATGATTTGCCTTAGGAAGTGAGGGTATTTATAGGATTTCTAAGGCTTGGGGTAGGAGGAATGAATGGCCAGGATTGAAATCCTTAAGAGAGGCCAAGATCCACTCAAAGGGAGGCACATGGATTGTGCTAGTTCTCAGCCAATCAGGAGGTGACACATGTCACAAGGTGAGTGGATGAAGGGAAGGGCAAAAAGGAGTCAACAAAGGGGGCTCCAAGCTCATAACTCTCCAAATAAATGCTTGTAAGAGCAATGAATGGGCTTTAAGAGGCTTTGAAGACTTTGGGGAAGCAATAAATGCTTTGTGGTTGAGATAATTGAAAGGAAAGACTTTGCTTTGGTTTAGGAAAGTCTTAAGCTTGGTTAGGATTGCACAAAGGTTTAAGGGTAGGATTAGGATTAGAAAAAGGATTAGGATGGGTGAAGAGGGTGGATTTGAGAAGATTCTAGAAGAGTCTAGATTTCTCCTTAGTTTCATGGAATAAAATTTATTCATTCCAAAAGCTTAAGTTTTAGGAATATTTATTAAAATATTTTTAATAAATATGAAAATTAAATATTTAACCTTAATTAAATACTTAACCTTGGGATTAGGGTTAGAAAAGATGGGATTAGCCTTTTAATCAAAATTAAGAAGGGATTAGAAGATTTTGGAAGAGGTTAGTGGTCTTAAGGAAATTGGCCAAGTTTGGGATAAAAAATAAATTAAAAATAAATTAATTTATTTTTGAAGTTTTTGGGCAATTTATTAATTAAAATAATTAATAAATTAGGGATAATGTCCAAATGACATTTTTAGGCTAGATTCCTTAATTAAAGATTTTTAATTAAGAGAGAGGGATTTAATGCCATAAAAATAAATAAATTAATTAAATAAATAATTAATTAATAAATGATGATGTCATCAAAGATTTTCAGAAAATAAAAATAATTTATTTTCTGAAGGATTTTTCGGTGTCTACAAATAGATTCAATGTGTTGATGCTAGACATCAATCACACACCATGACCAAACCTCAACTTAACACCCATCTGTGCATTCAAGCATGTTATTACCCATCAAAGGATTTTAACCCTCCCCTTAGAAGAGACCTATGAAGAGATAATACATTGATCAACATCCACTAGAAGACAAGCATGACCTATCCTTGATATTTCAGCTCATACATACAAGAATGCTAACCCTAAACCAGTTATCTCTGTGAAGACAACTCCACTTGCAAACACTTAGGCAATGCAAATAGACAAATCAAACACACTTGATGTATGATTAATGATTCAAAATTCAAATGGAGATAGCTTAGTGACAGTAAGAATACATTAAGTCCTCATACATAAAACAAATCTGCTGCAACATGCATTATATTCTCTAAGCCAACAGAAGAAAGAGGAACACTCTATATGCAGAGAGAAGGAGAAATTTGTAGAACAGAACCCTTCACTAGAATTGACAAAATTCAGAACCCTCTCCAAGTCAAAAATTTGACTACATATACCCCTAGCTGCCTTGGAATTCTCAGAGAGAATGCAACAAGCTATGGACAGCTAGGGCTAGGGTCTCAACCACCCAACCAACCAGAAAAATACATTAGAATTTATTACAGGGGTAGGAAACCAAGAAACCTTAGAGAAATAGATCAAAAATGATCTCCAATCATGATAATTCTTAGAACAGAGCATAGAAGATCACTGATCTATCAAGAGAGAAAATCAGACAATCACCCTAAAATCATGCCTCGAGCCACTCCAAAACTATCCTCCTCCACATGGTACAAATCCCTGCAAACCCTCAAAGCACCCTGGATCACTCTAGAATAGTGGAGAAATTCAAACTCACCAGCTCTGGCCCCCTCTGTCATCAATTCCAGTCCTTACTGGCATTGGAAACATCTCTGAGATTGAATTTGAAAACCAACAACTACATCTATGGCACCAGAAACACATTGGCGGTCCTCATTTAAACTGGGATCAACTTTATATCCCCGTCATTTGAACTTTCTCCTTTTGTGGGCTTGGCAACCCTACAACAATCTTAGTCACGCAACCGTGCAGTCATAAACCTCACTGCCATAGAAAATTGGCCTCACAAAATGCTTGGTCACATGATCGCAAGGCACCAAACTAACCTTTGCGATCATGTGACCACGGTCTCCAAGCCATAGTCAACAGTCAGAGACCCCGCGGGAAAAGTCCCTGGCAATGTTACCACCACAACTCCACAACCGTGACCACAGATGGTTAGTCACATGATCACATAGCCCAGGGGATGGGCTATGCGAACATGTGACAACCTGCAAACTTTAACCTTGCCACAACCACCACCGCTAAGTCTGCAACCGCGTCACCAGACTGGACCCATGCTCAACAAGCCTTCAAAATTGAATGGTGGGCACATGATCTCAAAGGGTCTGACACCTCCGATGAGATCATGTGCCAACCACTAGATCCACCACGCCATCCTCTCCACTAAATATCCCAGGCCCACTACAAACAAAACCCTTGGCATCAAATCAGATGGTGGGCGCATGATCACAAGAGGAAAGAATATTCTTTGTGATCGCACACCAACCGTAGATTAAAATCATTAGCACAAGCCCCGTGGGACACTGCCACATCATCACACAGACCAAAAGGAAGACACCACATCATCACCTCTCACCGGGCCCTAGGGACATGTGTCGATCAGTTGCATGATCGCATACCCAAGGAACTGGGCTATGTGATCATGTGACAGCCAACCCCAGGCTGCCACATGACCACCTTGCTGCAAACGGGTCCACCGAGCAATCTCCTCATAAACTAGAATCGATGACTGTCGCTATATCATGATGTTAAAAAGTGAGCACCTCCGCTCAATGGTATAATGACAACCACCAGATTTGTCCATGCTTTAACCTCCTCACAATACTATGGACCCACCGACGCTATCCAACATGTCAATTTGCCAACCAATCAAAAGATGCCAACTTGCTCCACCCTGACAATGGACCCACTGAAAAAATCCAAGTCACCACCTCTGACCAGCTAGAAGACACCACATCACCACTCACCAGCCAATCAGGAACACCCATGTCACTAGAAACATCAGCCCCACCAACTAACTGCCTAGCATTTAGCGACTACGTGACTAACCGTCGCTGAGTCGCTAAATGTTAGCGGATAACTACCAACCTTTCAGAGATCATGTGACTAACCATCACTGAGTCCTTGGATGTTAGCGGATAATCACCAACCTTTCAGAGATCATGCGACTAACAGTCAGCGAGTCACTGGATGCTAGTTGCTTAACCACTAGAATTGGGATATCAATAGATAACTACTAGTCACTAGATCGCTGAATGAAGAACCAACCGCCAGACAGCTGAATAATGCAAAGAGCCAAGACCACACGGACATGTGGCAGGTAGTCACATGATCACATGTCAGAAAAGTCTAACATGCGGCCATGCAACAGCCAATCAGGAAGAGCTTTCGAAGGCCCGAGCCCACCTGCCATCGCACTTGCACACTTAAAGAAAGCCAGCAGGCAGGGAACTAGTGCAAGGTTGAAAATACATAATGTTTTCGACACAGTGGAAGACTGAAAACACATAGAGTTTTTGATGCCAAAGGATAAGCACACAAAAGTAGGAAGCACAGGGTTGAAAATGACGAAGGCCGAAAACACACAAACTGAAAACATCATGGATTTTTGAAAACATTGTGGGTTTTTGACACTGAGGCAAATTTTGACAATGCTTCCCGCGGACCTTGAAATTTGAATATCTTTTTGGATTTGGTGATTTAGGAGATGCAGTTTGGACTAATGCAAGGTGACACATAAAAAGCACAGGGCATGACATTTGACAACACATTGCAGGGAATAGGCCAATTTTACAAGATTTTTGCTATGACAGAAAATTGGCCTAATAGTGACTCTAGTTGGGGACGATGGGTAACTTGTGCCCATGCGAGAATTCAGATCTCTGGGAAAAATAGACCACCAACTCAAAATTCTAACTCAAAAACATAGAGCAGAGAAAAATAAGGGAACCTATTTACAAAATGTACATTTTTTTACAAAAACCCTACAGCAACAAACAAGAGTTAGTTCTTGCCTCTGTCAAAAACTTGATTTTCATTCCTTCCTTCATGTTGCACATCAGACATTTTGTTTTCATTTGTCTCCATAGGCCTATCAACATGTTCAACCAGCATATCAAGAAGAAAAAAGTAGCTTTCTTCATAGTGCATGTAAAATTTTTTGGCACTCTCTTCTCCTTGCTCACTATGAAAAAACAAATCAGTATACCCATGAACAACACCATCAGATGAGAACCTATTCCTCTCCACTGATTCATGTATACCAAAAATTGGAAACACAAAGGACTCATACTCTGCCTACAGAAAGGCCTCATTTAGATCCCGTCTTTGCATTTCCACAGGTGTAACCGGCTGGACCTCAAAAGAATAGTCAGATTGATACCCACAGATGGAGAATGAACACCCTGAATCAACTAGATCTGAAACCTCCACATACTCCTCAAACAAAGGATTGACAACTTCATTCAATACACCTTGTTGAACATCATGACAAAAAATAGGTTGAGAATCAAATTCTTCATCATATAAAGATTGGAAAACACCCTAAAATCAGCACCCATCTCAACCTCATGGAGACTCACATCTCATGAAGAAAAATTAGAGCCATATGAAGACTCACTAATATCACATTGAATTATTATTTCTTTATCTTCATACCCTAAGGATGAATCATCCTCAACATCTTCACTATCCAAAGAATGTTCACTTCCATCATCACTTTCCTCTTCCCTTGTTGCATCTGACTCATATGAAGACACCACACCCTCACCGTCTTCATCACTCTCAACATTAGCACTTAAGAACATGATCCTAAGTGCATCCTCAAGCGCAAGGCTACCATCACCAAGTATCCAATCTCTGACACATATATAATGCTCTTCCCACAAAACATCTGACCAACTGGTTGACTCAAGAAAATAGAGCTCCAAGAATAAACCAATGAACTCAGATTCAAAAAACTCAACATCCTCAGGAAGCTTATCATACACCTCACAAAATCTATTATAAAATAGAGATAAGGATAGATCCTGTCTACATCCTACTTTCAGCCTTACCAATCTCATGTAATCTCTAAGGATGCCTTGCTCTAATAATGCAATCTCATTATTAATCCTATCCATTACAACCAATGCAATACTTCCATAAAATTTTGCCAAACTATAGCTAAAAACTTGAAGTATGCTAACCTCTAATCACACCTTACTCCTTTCTTTGTGCTTGACCACTTAATAAGGAGACATTTAGAACTTGAAAAATACCTAGGAAAATCTTACAGCAGGAACCTTGCTTGTTGATTAGAAGACAAGGTAGATCTAGAGCTCACCATTCAGCTCCATCAAGTTCTTTCTTTGTAGAGTCACCACCTCTCTAAAGAGGAAAGAATATTCTTTATTTCTACTCCCAACCAACATAAAACTACACCAGGTAACATGCACTGCTTGTTAGGAAACACACTGATCAAACAGAGAACTCGGAGTCCCCACTCAGCACGCAGTGAGAAGATATAGTTAATGCCTTTGTTTATTTGACTCTGTAAATTCAATCAGGACACTGGGATGATCTAGCCAAGCAAGGAAGCTTGCTATCTTTTACCTCTTCCCCAGCAGAGTCACCATCTTGTTGGCTCTTTTCCTTGTAGGACCAAGCTTGAATCAAATAGTTGGGCTTAGACACAGGTTAGGCACTCAAGATTGACAAGAAAAATAGACCAATTGATGAGGATAAAGAGAAATCCTCCTTCTTCTTTAACCTCCACATTCACTTAGGCGGGTATTGTCTTATCTGCACATTCAAGACACCTCATGACAAACCAAAGGCTTGCAGACAAATTAATGTGGAATGGTTCTCAAACTCCTAGGTATCTTGTACCTCAATGAAGCCAATATCTCATGCAATAGCCCAAATTGCATGGAATAAGTATGAAAACCAGAGACCTACACTAACAACTTGAAAGGGAAAGGGTGGGACTGAATGGAAATAATTTTAAAGATGAGTTTGAAGGGACCCCTGAGATACCCTAAGTCTCTGATAGACCAGTGCCTTATCCAATGGGCCACAGAGTCAAATACCCTACTGCAAGAGACAACTATGAAACAAGAAAATAATAGATTCAATGTGTTGATGTCAGACATCAATCACACACCATGACCAAACCTCAACTTAACACCCATCTGTGCATTCAAGCATGTTATTACCCATCAAATGATTTTAACCCTCCCCTTAGAAGAGACCTATGAATAGATAATACATTGACTAGCATCCACTGGAAGACAAGCATGACCTATCCTTGATATTTTAGCTCATACATACAAGAATGCTAACCCTAAACCAGTTATCTTTGCGAAGACAACTCCACTTGAAAACACTTAGGCAATGTAAATAGAAAAATCAAACACCCTTGATGTATAATTAATGATTCAAAATTCAAATGGAGATAGCTTAGTGACAGTAAGAATACATTGAGTCCTCATACATAAGACAAATCTGCTACAACATGCATTATATTCTCTGAGCCAACAAAAGAAAGAGGAACACTCTATATGTAGAGAGAAGGAGAAATCTGTAGAACAGAACCCTTCACTAGAACTGACAAAATTTAGAACCCTCTTCGAGTCAAAAATTTAAATACATATACCCCTAGTTGCCTTGGAATTCTCAGAGAGAATGCAACAAGCTACAGACAGCTAGGGCTAGGGTCTCAACCACCCAACCAACCAGAAAAATATATCAAAATTTATTACAGGGGCAAGAAACCAAGAAACCTCAGAGAAATAGATCAAAAATGATCTCCTATCATGATAATTCTCAGAATAGAGCATAGAAGATCACTGATCTATCAAGAGAGAAAATTAGATAATCACCCTGAAATCACGCCTCGAGCTAGTCCAAAACTATCCTCCTCCACATGGTACAAATCCCTGCAAACCCTCAAAGCACCCTAGACCACACTGGAATGGTGGGGAAATTTAAACTCACCAACTCTGGCCCCCTCTATCATCAATTCCAGTCCTTACTGGTGCTGGAAACATCTCTGAGATTGAATTTGAAAACCAATGAGTACATCCATGGTGCTAGAAACACATCAGCAGTCCTTCGTTTAAACTGGGATCAACTTTATATCCTCGTTGTCTAATCTTTCTCCTTTCGCGGGCTCAGCAACCCTACAAAAATCTTAGTCATGCAACTGTGCGGTCACAAACCTCACCGCCATAGAAAACTGGCCTCACAAAATGCTTGGTCACATGATCGCAAGGCACCGAACTAACCTTTGCGATCATGTGACCCCAGTCTCCAAGCCATAGTCAACGGTTAGAGACCCCCGTAGGAAAAGTCCCTGGCAATGTTACCACCACAACTCCACAACCATGACCATAGATGGTCAGTCGCATGATCGCATAGCCGGAGGGATGGGCTATGCAAACATGCGACAACCCGCAAACTTTAACCTTGCTGCAACCACCACTGCTAAGTTCGCAAACGCGTCACCAGACTGGACCCACGCTCAACAAGCCTTAAAAATCAAATGGTGGGTGCATGAACTCAAGAGGTCTGACACCTCCCATTAGATCATGTGCCAACCACTAGATTCACCATGCCATCCTCTCCACTGAATCTCCTAGGCCCACTGCAAACAAAACCCTTGGCATCAAATCAGATGGTGGGTGCATGATCGCAAGGGGAAAGAATATTCCTTGCGATCGCACGCCAACTGTAGATTAAAATCATTAGCACAAGCCTTGTGGGATGTTGCCACATCATCACACGGACCAACAGGAAGATGTCACATCATCACCTCTGACCGGGCCCTAGGGACATGTGTCGATCGGTCACATGATCGCATAGCCAAGGAACTAGGCTATGTGATCATGTGACAAGCAACCCCAGGTTGCCACATGACCACCTTGCTATAAATAGGTCCATCAGGTAATCTCCTCATAACTAGAATCGATGGCTATTGCTATACTGCGATGTTAAAAAGTGAGCACCTCCACTCAATGGTATAATGACAACCACTAGATCTATCCACACTTTAACCTCCTCAGAAGACTTTGGACCCACTGACGCTATCCAACATGTCAATCTGCCAACCAATCAAAAGATGCCAACTTGCTCCACCCTGACAACAGACCCACTGACAAAAGCCAAGTCACCACCTCGGACCAGTCGGAAGACACCACATCACCACTCACCTGCCAATCAGGAATGTCCACATCACTGGAAACACCGGCCCCACCAAGTAACTGCCTAGCGTTTAGCGACTACATGACTAAGCGTTGCCGAGTCACTGGGTGTTAGCGGATAACCACCAACCTTTCAGAGATCATGTGACTAACCATCACCGAGTTGCTGGATGTTAGCGGATATCCACCAACCTTTCAGAGATCATGTGACTAACAGTCACCAAGTCGCTAGATGCTAGCCGCTTAACTGCCAAAATCGGGAGATCAATAGATAACTGCTAGTTGCCAGATCACTGAATGAAGAACCAACCGCCAGATAGCCGAATAATGCAAAGAGCCGAAAACCACACAGATAGGTGGTAGGCAGTCGCATCATCGCATGTTAGAAAATTTTGACATGCGGCCATGCGACAACCAATCAAGAAGAGCTTTTGAAGGCCCATGCCCACCTGTCATTGCACTTGCGCACTTAAGGAAAGCCGGCAGGCAGGGAACTAGTGCGAGGTCAAAAACACACAATGTTTTTGACACAACGGAAGACCAAAAGCACATAGAGTTTTCGACGCCAAAGGATAAGCGCACAAAAGTAGGAAGCATAGGGTCAAAAACAATGAAGGCCCAAAACACACAAACTGAAAACATCATGGATTTTTGAAAACACTGTGGGTTTTTGACATTGAGGCAAATTTTGACAATGTTCCCGCGGACCTTGAAATTTGAATATCTTTCTGGGTTTCACGATTTAGGAGATGTAGTTTGGACTGATGCAAGGTGACACATAAAGAGCATAGGGCACAACATTTGACAACACATTGCAGGGAACAGGCCAATTTTACAAGATTTTTGCTATGATAGAAAATTGGCCTAACAAATACATCTCTACAACATTATGGCCGATCAGATATTCTGTTTGCCCATCCCTGTACTACATCCATCCGCGGATAAGCAACCTTGATCCATCAACTTATCTGCAAAAAGTTTCTCCATGAATGCTAAAAATGGTACTTCTTAGGGACAAGAAATGACCCATGACGGCTTGCCCAGACTTCTTCATCATCTTCTTCAACTGCAAATGTCCTATAGACATAAATTCTTTAGCTACCTCTGTAGCCATAGCTTGTTGGATCAATCGCTGGCAAAAAACCTTCTACAGAGATATTTTAATTCAAATTATAATGGCTAGCTAGTCATTTCAAAACATGATAGTAGATATATTTTATCTCCTAGAAGTTGAACGGCTCAACAGTCGCAAAACTTTCTTGAAAAGTTGAAATCCACCTCGGCAAGCTTGGACCAATGAAATTAGAGCATGTCAACAACATGTGACACTGGCCCCATTGACAAAGCTCTGACAACAAAGCGAGATCGACGGTTGGCACATAATCTCAAGGCTCTGACACAATGCATGAGATCATGCGCCAACCATTGGATTAAAAGTTACAAAGTTCTCTGGGCCCACTCTGACAAACTGAACAAGTCATCACCAACCAACCAATAGGAGGCCTCAACATAGGACAACGTGGCAGTGGAACCCACTAAAGCTTTGAAGCACTGTGTCATAAGGAAGGATCAACAGTTGTCACAAGATCACAAGCCTCTAACAGACCCTTTGCGAAATCACGATGACCGTCAGATCTTGCAGAACTGGGACCCCACTAAAAATGACCGCCAAAATTTAGTGACTACGCGACCAAAGGAAATTCACCCAGTCGCTTGATGAAATTCTTAACCTTGGTTAAGTCTAGAGAATATGCAAGTAGGGCATTCGCAAAATCTCTAAACAGAGGATCTAACCTAGGGTTTCATTGAGATATTACGGGACTAAAGCCTTAGTCGCCGAATCATAGAATAGGAAAAACAACTACCGAAAGACTTAGAAAAACTGGTGACCAAAGGAAGATAAAGCGTACATGGATATTTGAGAACCTTAAGTGGCTCAAAAAGTAACATGGAAATAGAATAAAGGCCTAGGGTTTGCAGGGTTTTGCTCAAACGGCTACGTTTTCAAATATTTTTTGTAGACCAAGGAACAAAACAATTTGCAGAGGCCAGGAAATAAAACATAAAGCCATGAAATTTTTAGGGATACTTAGCAAGGTAAAAATAGGGAACTCTGAATAGATATTAGCCAAATTTGCATAG